>JASPKZ010008883.1:305000-802500 GCA_030220185.1 Diploptera punctata
AATACTGGGCACTAAGAAAGGAAAAACACACAAAGAACTGATCGATCCAACGTACCCCAAAGAGGGTAAAACAAAACAAAAAAGTATTATTCATATAATAATAATAATATTAATAATAATAATAATAATAATAATAATAATTGTAGTCTCTGGCGAAACGTCGGGGACCTACAAGCCTCACGACCACGGCCTAGAGCCCGAAAATCTTCTTCAAGATCATCATAGCAACTCTGGCCGTGAAAGTCCACGTGAATACATTATTATTATTATTATTATTATTATTATTATTATTATTATTATGTCCACCGCTGTGGTCTCGAGGTAGCGTGCTGCCTTGTCACGCAGCGGGCCCGGGTTCGATCCCCGGTCGGGGCAGTTTTCTGGGTGAGGTTTTTATCGGGGTTTTTCCTCACCTGTAAGACAAATGTCAGGAAAACTTTAAGGCCCAAACGGTCCCCGAAATCATATGGCCATCATCATCATCCTTATCATTATCATCATCATCATCCTTCACCGGTGTGGAAAGCAACGGGAAGCTACCACACCTACAATTCCCTAGTAAAGCTGCAAGCATAGCATGAAAATGCTATGATTGCAGTGAAGGACCTGCCTTCGGGCAGAATTACTATGGATGGATTATTATTATTATTATTATTATTATTATTATGATCTTGAAGAAGATTTTCGGGCTGTAGGCCGTGTTCGTGAGGCTTGTAGTCTCTGGCGAAACGTCGGGGAACTACAAGCCTCAAGACTACGGCCTACAGCCCGAAAATCTTCTTCAAGATCATCATAACAACTCCGGCCGTGAAAGTCTACGTGAATACATTATTATTACTATTATTATTATTATTATTATTATTATTATTGTTATTTTTATTATTATTTTGTCTTCGTAGGCCCTTAAAACATTTCACATTTTATGTATTCTAAAGTTTGATGAGAGATTTGAACCTTGACCCTCGCTACGCATTATCAGGCCCTCATACCTACTTGTCGCCTTCCTGTGATTGATGACGCCTGAGTAATGCTTATCCTTGGATTCTGTCTTTTATCTAATTGAATTATAAAGAATTTGACGAAAAGATTGATGAATTGTGGTTATGTAACGATACATTGTATATTACATACAAGGTTGTTAAAGATGTGGTTGTGTCCATATAAACATTGCTATGGAATGACTAAGGGAAACATTTTTATATGCTCGTCAAAATATTACTTTTTTACTTAGGAATTTTTATTTATAGATTATTCTGACAGCCGTTACAGTGTCAGCAAAGTTCTGTTGAATAATTCGGTGATTCATCTCTTTTCGATGATACCGCGTTTTATAAATAACATTACATTCTCCCCCCCCCTTTCATACAGAAATATATATTTTTTTATTTATATACATGTATATGCCTACACTTCCTTCTGAGACTAAATTTTCATCTTCCTTCTCCACTCGTCCCTATCCATCCACTCCATGTCCTCCGGTAGTCATTCCAGTTCTTATTTCTTGCATCCACCAGTTTCGAGGTCTTTCTTGATTTCTTGTTCTAGTGGACACCACTCCAATTATTATTTTTTTAGCTACCTTCCTTCTTGCAATCGTCGTACATGCTGTTACCAATTTAAATATAAATTTAAATTTATATTATTTACTATTGAATATTTAATAGCCTATTCATTTTTTGCCACATGACTTTATTTATTACTTTTCCAATTTTTAATATCTTACCACTCTCCCCAAGAAATCCATTTCCATCGACATATGCTTTTTTTCTAAGTTTTTGTTGAATTTCCATGCTTCAATAATAATAAAATCGGTCGGGGTAGGCTAGTATTTATGTTCCTTTACATCTAGTTTCGAGGGATGCGGGTTCAAAACCTGGCAGGATTCGATGGGATTTTAGGATGAAAAAATCCAAGGGAAAAGTCCTCCGGGAGGAACTTCAATCGTGGGTCCCGAGTCTGAAGATTTTCAGGCTCATAAAATAACCGCAAGCCTGAATAAATATAACTCTGTTTAAAATTAACCGACCGTTATCCATTTAAGTAATACCTTAGTTTGCCAATGACGCGATATGCCTACCACATCTATGGGTAAATAAGCGTAACTTATTTAGCTTGTTAAAGCACTCCCACTATGAGTGAAGTGACCCCCAATATGGAATTTAGGAGATACTTGGGGTAATTGGAGGATAAGGTTCCCACCATTTATTCTTTAGACAATCGGCTCTACACGTCAGCTGCGTTGTGAGCTCTGCGTGACGGCAGGTGAACTCCTACACCTAATGTTTTTAGAGAATAACATATAGCGACTAAATACTCTCCGTACCTGAAAACCTGTTCCAGTATGCACAAATTTTCATAAAAATCGATCTACTACATTCTGGAATTTCGAGCTCAAACATACGCAGCCTGAATGTTTAGTTTTTTTTTTTTTTTTTTTGCAAATGCCCCAGGTTGTCTTTCGACATTCCTGGTTTCTCTCCTGGCATGGCGTACTTGTAACCCACTTCTGAGGTTGGGGCGCCTGGACCGCGGGGTTACATTGCCCCGATGATATGATGGGTGATGATGATAGTGGTGTGCCAGGAGAGTCCCTAATCCTAAGCTTAATCTAAAAATGAATATGAATGATGATAATTTCGATGGTCATATGGTTTCGGGGACCGTTTGGGCCTTGAAGTTTTCCTGACATTTGTCTTATAGGTAAGGAAAAACCCCAATAAAAACCTCACCCAAAAAAACTGCCCCGACAGGGGATCGAACTCGGACCCGCTGCGTGACAAGGCAGCACGCTACCTCGAGAACACAGTGGTGGACGAATGTTTAAATATAAAGATTGCATTCGAATCAGCAAGTCTGATAAGCCTACATTAACTTGAATATCACAATAGTTAACCTCCGGATTGAATAGAGCCAATGAGCGAGAGAGTGAGTGAGTGAGTGAGTGAGAGTGTCTGAGTTATGTTAACTGTGGTCTACAGATGACTAGTTTGGAAAAAAATAATTTCCGAATCTTTAATCTTGTTATGGAAGCTCCTGATGGCCCAATATGGACTGTGGAACTTCGTCGTTCACTTATCAGATAATTGTTTACATAGATTTCGTCACCGTGATTTAACCTGTTTCAAATCAGTCAATGTGACATTTTCTCACTGCGGAAGTAATGATAAGGTGTTAATTCCAGACAAGCGACACGTAAAATCAATATCTATATAGACTATTACATTTTTCCCCCGGTCCAGTTTTCGAACACTGAATCTTCTATTTAGACTAGTAGGCCTAAATCAATTACCTGAGATTGCATATTGAGTAACACTAAGAAATTGGATCTGGAAGCAATCATCGATAAAACTAAATATAGGCCCATGATCGAACATATAATATTAATGGAAATGGACAGTTAATGACAAATAAGGAAAATTTTGAAGTGACTGAATTCAAATACCCAGGAACAACAATTACAAACAAGAATGAGGTGTAGAAAGAAATCAAACATAGACTCAATTCTGAAAATGATTCTATTATGCATTGTGGGGGGGGTCTCTCTCTCTCTCTCTCTCTCTCTCTCTCTCTCTCTCTCTCTCTCTCTCTATCTTTATCTCTATCTCTATCTCTCTCTCTCTCTCTATCTCTAAAAACACATTAAATTGAAAATATATAAAACTATAATTCTCCCAGTTATATTATATGGATGCGAAACATTCGATCTTACTTTAAAGTAGGAGAAAAGATTACGAGTATCTGAGAATAAATTTGTTAGGATTTTTTTTACCAAAGAGATAAACAGACAGGCGAATGGAGAAAACAGTGAGTTGGGAAATTAGATCTTTATGGGAAAGTAGATATGACAAAAACAGATAAGTCTTGATGATTGCGATGGATAGGACGTGTGGCAGGAATGGGGGGGAAGAGGAGCACGGAAATTTATTTTTGGAAAACCAAAGGGAAAACGCCACAACACAGAACAGGTCTTGTCAAGGAGTATTCTTGTACTTTTCTGTTCAAGGGAAGTTTTCATTATATGTTGATCATTCAACTATAATTCATTTTGAGAATTATTTTCCTCATCATTGAGGGTTTTCTCCAACCAATCTTAATAATTAATATGAGTTTAAAAAATACATAAATGACTACAGACTTAAAGACTATCAGTTTGTAACAAATATTCACAAATTTCCCTTAATTAAAATTTTCCATCGTTCTCTGCCCTCCGTGTCTTCATCCGTTACACCATATTTCCTCATTGAATCCTGAATGTTATTCTTCCAGGTTGTTCTAGGTCTTCCTATACATTGATATAAATCTATTGTATCAGTTAAAACTCTAGTGGATGCTATTTTTATTTTTATTTTCAAAACCAAACTTGGCATATAGTAATCAGTTAAAAAGGGAAGTAATGAGGTTATAAACCAGCGAAACCAAACCAATTAATAATTAGTACGACTTGAAGTAAAAATTTAAAAATCGCTTTAGCGATCGCAATTTTCAAATTTTTGCAACAAAACTCATCATATGCTGTTGAAACAAAAGGAGAAAAGTATTCTCAAAAAATTAGCGAAGTCCGATCACTAGGAATGGCTGTTTATGTAAAGGGCGAAATTTAACAATCGTTCAGCCGCCATGTTAATTTGCTGGTAAGTTCAAGGAAGAAGTTAGGAAATACAAACAGTTGATGACATCTTTAGATAAGAAAAGCGTTTCCTCTTCTAACCGCTTATAGGATGTCCATCCCTTGGGGTCTTCCATCTGTTACGGAAGGGTTCACTTAAAATTCAGTGGGGTGCTTCAAGAGGATGCGAATAAATCAAGGGTTGCATCAAGACTTTAAAGTAGGTGTTGTGATACAGTATACATACATTTCCCCAACTAACATATAGTATAGCAAACTAATGTCTGTGCAAGGTGTGTATAAATTTAATATAATCTTGTCTTATAACTTGTGCTCAGGCCAAACGGCTTAGCTTTTATCTACGGTGATCGCCATCTAAATTTTTTTTTTGTTTAATCTTCTTCTTCTTCTTCGGCTTTCCCTCACTTATAGGTTTGCCGTCTTCAGTTTCCATTTATTTCTATCATTCCAATCTCCTTCTTCCAAATTCCTATCATCCATTATAGTTCTGACATATGTTTTCCATTTTCATCTTGGCCTGCCACGTTTATTTCCTCCAGGGGGGTGACCATTGGATATATATTTTTTTGGCCATCTTTCATTTTCCATTTTTTGTACATGGCCATACCATTTAAGAGTTTAATTTTCTATGCTCTTAACAACATATATGGTCACATTCATTTCTCTCCAAAGGACTTAATTTCATATTCGATCCTGTCTTGTTTTTTGAAGACTTATTCTAAGATAATCAAATTCAACTGTTCTAATTTTGTTATTTTGTAATTCCGTCAAAGGCCAAGTTTTCACTTCCATATGACAAAATATTCTGTATTATGCTCTTATAAGTTTCATTTTAGTTTATTTTGTAATATTTTTGTTCCAAATTATTCCATGTAATGTTTGTGTTTAATAATTATCTAAATATAGGCCTATCACCAATTATGCTGGTTAACGAACCTGACCCCTCAGGCATCTTTTAATTTATTGATATATGCATGTTTTGGTTTCCAAAAAAATGCGATCGCTAGAGCATTAACACACACACACACACAATACAACGCCGTGGTCTCGAGGTAGCGTGCTGCCTTGTCACGCAGCGGGCCCGGGTTCGATCCCCGGTCGGGGCAGTTTTTCTGGGTGAGGTTTTTATCGGGGTTTTTCTTCACCTATAAGACAAATGTCAGGAAAACTTTTAAGACCCAAACGGTCCATCATCCTTATCATTATCATCCTTACCATTATCATCATCATCCTTCACCGGTGTGGAAAGCAACGGGAAGCTACCACACCTACACAATTCCCTAGTAAAGCTGCAAGCATAGCATGAAAATGCTATGATTGCAGTGAAGGACCTGCCTTCGGGCAGAATTACTATGGATGGATATATATATATGATTTAGAAATGTTTCTTGGGTTTTACGCGTCATGGCTAAAAGGTTGTCCTCTAGCCATTAAATGATAATGGCATGTGGGATCATGTCGAAACGTCGGAATCAATGGCCAGAGGCCGACCTTGAATCCATGATGCTGAAAACCCAAGAAACATTTCTTTATAATACTTATATCTGCGAAAATCTACAGTAATGGGCATATATATATATATAATATATATATATTGCTTACTTGTTATAGTCAGCTACTAGATGGCAGTGAAGACAGAGTTCTCTCGACATCTAGTAATAATGGAGAATATAATACATATATAAGGAAAATAAGTGTTTGAATTGGATTCGCCTGGTAGTGTTATGGATATCACGCTGAGGTACAGACTCAGAGATCCGGGTTCGAATCCCGTCCAAGCATTTATTTTTCTTATCATACCATAAGCTTACATTGCTCAATGTTAAATATTTAATTATAACATCGATAAAGCGTCACTGCTATAAAGTAAAAAAAAAATATTCTCTTTAATTTGCTTACTTGTTATAGTCAGCTACTAGATGGCAGTGAAGACCGAGTTCTCGCGACATCTAGTAATAATGGAGAATATAATACATATATAAGAAAAATAAGTGTTGAATTGGATTCGTCTGGTAGTGTTATGGATATCACGCTGAGGTACAGACTCAGAGATCCGGGTTCGAATCCCGTCCAGGAATTTATTTTTGCAAAGAAATTACACATAGACTCAATTCTGGAAATGCATGCTATAATGCATTACAAGGACTCTTCTCGGCCAAAGTTTTCTAAAAAAAAACATTAAACTGAAAGATATATATAAATATAACCGTTATTCTCTAACTTATATTATATGAATACGAATACATGGATTTCTACTTTAAGGGAGGAGAAAATATTACGAGTATTTTAAAATGAAGATCTTGGGGAAAAAATGGACAAAAGATATATGAACAGACAGGCGAAAGGAGAAGACTACATTACAGTTAGCTACATGATCTTTATGGGAAACCAGAATTAGGCCTATATAATAAGAACAGTTAAGTCCCTTAGACTGTTGCAGAACATGTGGCACAAATGGAAAATGAAAGAAAGACATGGGAACTCCTTGTGGAAAAACTAGAGAGAAAATGCCCAATAGGTTAGCAAAAAAAAAATAACCATTATTTGAAGAGAGCAAATTATACAGGGGATAATTGGAAAAAAAAACATTAGCTCAGGATACGGATATATGGAGAGCTTATCTCAGCTCGGCCAGGAATCTACGAGTTCGTTAGTTCTTGTGAGTTAGTGATATAGCGTGTTTATATATATATATATATATATATATATATATATAGGCTATATATATATATATATATACACATGACATTCTTAGGTTTTAATGGATCAGATACCGTAAGAGCTAAAATAGTTTTATTAAACAAGTGAACCATTTTACATACATGAGCTATGAAATCTCCTACTTTAAAAATGAAGATATTTTTAACAAACTTGATAAATTTAATTATAGGCTATATGTGGCACAATTAAGAGAATATTGAAAAATAAAAGAAAAGAAACAAAAGTAAAATCTTATAAACCAATGACAGTTCCCTTACTATTGTATGGTAATGAGTTTTGGGTTTTAACTAAAAGAGAAGAGAAGATCATACAGGCAGCTGAAATGAGATTTCTGAGATGTGTAGCTGGCTGCTAACATCTAGATAAAAGAAGAAATGAAGATATTAGAAATGAACTAAATATATATATTCTTTTAGATAAAATAAAACAATAAAAAAATAGGAAAGAACATGCCCAAAAATGAAAGATGAACGCTTAACTTACCAAAAATTATTACTTAATTAGTAATTACAAACCAAAAGGAGACAGGATATGTTGGAACTAAATATATATATTCTTTTAGATAAAATAAAACATTTAAAAAAATAGGAAAGAACATGTCCAAAAAAATGAAAGATGAACGCATAACTTACCAAAATTATTACTTAATTAGTAATTACAAACCAAAAGGAGACAGGATATGTTGGTAGACCGAAAAAGATATGGATTCAAGTTTCTGAATGAGAATCTATGAGACCAGAACAAACCACATGGGCTTAATCCGTGAATGTTGATGATATATAGATATATATGTGTCATGGTCATTTTCGGTGACTAATACGTATAATGAAGATATGTAAAAACGTTTTCATAAGAAAAAGCTCATAGCTTCTCTCCTTTGGAATCCAGAAACACAGGCTAAGTACGAACAACTAAAACCGGAATAATAAAATGCGCACATTTTTCACTACTCTAACAACCATTTTAGCTACAATTAAGACTCAATTTTCCAACTTTATCTAAGAATAACGACAAAAGATAAGAGATCAACCTTCAAAACTCTGGTTGGTGGAAAAGAGTGAAGAAGTTTGACAACTTGCCGGTTGTAATTATTTTAACTCCGGGAAATAATGAATTTAATCGTAATGCATATTTTTAAAAGTCTACAGAGTGGAACATTAGTTTGATAGTATCTATCCCACTTAATGATGGATGAGTCACACTTTATTTTAAATTTTATATTTATTTGCCTTCCTTACAAAGCCAAAAATGTGTTTTAACACTTTGTGCATGGATGCAGAGTAGAAAAGGAACAGATATCTTGTAGGCTAAATATATAGGATACTAGCGGATACACGGCGTGAACTGCTACGCCTCAATTAATTAAATATGTATTTTATTTTTAGTCGAATAAGTAAAAATGAATCTACTTCTTTCTTATTATTATTATTTGGTATTACAGCCCGAGTGGGCCTTAACCTTCTCTATGAACCTTCGTCCATTCTTCTCTATCCATCGCCAACTCCTTCCAATTATTTATTTCAAAACTTATCACATCTGCTTGTACACTATTCCATCGTCTTGTTCTTGGTCTTCCTTTTAATCTGGTTTCGTCTGGATTTTTATTAAAGACAATCTTCACCTTCCTTGTTGTTTCCATCTCAATCTTTGACATCTTATGTCTCCAAATCCAATTCCTTA
This sequence comes from Diploptera punctata, assembly GCA_030220185.1. NCBI lineage: Eukaryota > Metazoa > Arthropoda > Insecta > Blattodea > Blaberidae > Diploptera > Diploptera punctata. The sequence goes on from JASPKZ010008883.1 coordinate 314,029, forward strand.
TACAATTCATATAGGATCTCATTTATGTGCCTCTCCATCCGTCCTCTGTTTAAATTGCTCCGATTATCCTTCTCAAGATTTCCCTTTAAAAAGTAAACTTAAGAGTTAATTAAATTGCATGGTATACACGACGAACCAAATATGGCGCGGGCGGTTGCTTGGATAAATGTGCAATTTCGGATTTCAGGTAAACCCCACTTATAATTGTCGGATTTCGCTGATTTTTTATAACATTTACCTCTGTTTGTTTTAAAACATAGGCTATATCACACTGAGTTTCGTTGTGAATCATTAAAAATTGCGACAGCTAGAGTGATTTTTAAATTTTCGTTTCAAATGAACTCCTACGCCTAATATTTTTAGAGAATAATAGATAGCGATTAAACACTCCCCATACCGGTAACTGAAAACCAGTATGTACAAATTTTCATAAATATCTGTTGTGTGGTTTAGAAGTTTATAAATAAAAAACATACACATATTCGTTTTATATTATAGATAGGTAGGTAACAGGCCGTAATGTGGCGCAAGCGGTTAGGTGGCTCTCCTGTCACCGCTGGGGCCTCGAGTTCACGTCTCGGTCACTCCATGTGGGTTTTGTGGTGGACCAGGCGGAATCTGAGCAAGTTTTCTCCTCGTTCCAAGTTTTCCCTGTCACAAATTTCATTCCATCATTTCTCCACAGTCTTCTCGTTCATTTTGTTGAATATTATTCATCTGTTCCTGTGATGGTGCTTCAGACATGATTGGTTGGAATCTTTGTTATTCACAGACCTTCAATGTAAGGGGCTTCATCGCATCTCATCTATGGACCTGGCCCTGAGTCGGACATGAGTTTAGGGGGAGGTGGGAGATAACTCCAATTGTATATTTTGAGTCAAGTATCAATCAACCGCAAGAACTCGACTTAGAGGAGAAAGTAGTAGGCCTACATGAACCAATAGCGTCCTGGTATAAAAAACAATTACAAACACAAAACATTGATGCTACAGATTTAATGATAGAGGTTAGAGGAACTATTCTGGTGTGCAGCCGGTCTTCCAAATCAGCTGCTATCATACTAGCTAGAGCCTCACTCCATAGATCTATAGGGTATCCCGATAAAAGGTTCCAATATTTACAGAGGATGTAACATGCAACAAAGGAAGTTCCTATAAACATTGGTAATAAATTTCATATCTTAGGAGTACTACCACTACTGTCTTTGATCATCGTATCTCTGATCTACTCTTCACAACATGTGCTCGATATGACCGCCATCCATTGCAATGCAGCCTTCGTCCTACGTCTCATGGAATCACACATTCTTTGTACATCCCTGATTGTTGCCGGATTGCGTCACAGGCATTGAACACGCGTTCTCATAGTGTCTCCACATCATTGATTAGGACTACATACACCATGATCTTTAAATGTCCCCGCAGCCAAAAATCTAGAGTATTTAGGCCAGGAGAATGAGCAGGCGAAGGTATTGACCCTCCTTGACCAATCCATCGCCCTTGAAAGACTCATGTTACTTGTCGCCTAACTCGAAGATGAAAATGGGCCGTTGCCCCATCATGCATGTACCACATATTTGCTTTCGTTCATGTATGAACACAATCTCGAGCAACACAGGTAATTGATTCCGAAGGAAGTTGAGGTACCTAGACCATTCTATTTGTTGTTTAGCATATAGCGACATAGCAATATATCCCCGTGAATGGCGGCCCAAAAGTTTATACTAAATATGTGCTGATGTGTGTATTATGAAAATGTACGATATTGTCCCTCGTGAAACCCGCCTCATCTGTAAACGGGACCTCCGCTGTGAAATTCAGATCCTGAGCACACGTTTTATACTCATCACACAAACTAAGGCCATACGTTTACGACTAATATTTATGGGAACTTTTTGTCTGTCTTTGTTGTGTCAATATTGGAACCTTTTTTCGGGACACTCTGTATATTCAATACTTTTAAAATTCATTTTGAGGCACCGCTGAGGTTATGTAATAATATATTAAAATACAAAATTTAGTTGAGGACAACTGATTTACCAGGTATCAATTTTGTATTTTAATATGTTTTTCTATACATAGCCTACATGTTAAGAAATCGTCTATGTTCATTGACATAGATTCATCATATAATTAACTTAAATTAGGCTATATTATGTTTTTAACATTCTTTCTCATTCCATTAATGTTTTATATTTCATATTAGCCTATGTTATATTTTTATATGTTATGACTATTCTTTTCTTGCGTTCTGCTAATCTTTATTCAGATTAAAGGTTATTTTACAAGCCTAAAAATCTTCAGACTCGTGAGCCACGGCTTAAAGCCCCTGCCGGAGGACTTGCTCCGTGGATTTTTCCATCCTAAAAAATCCATTTACCCGCGACCACGGGATTACTAATCCACCGCTGCCGATAATTCCTCTCCCTTAACATTTCTCCCTCTTCTCATTGTTAAATATCTATGGATGCTTTTCTTTTAGTTTTCTGATCAGAAGTTTCCGTGCCCCTCTTTCATTCCCGACTCATGCCATATGTTCTGTCTGTCACTTAACTGCTCTTATTATCCTGGTTTCCCAAAAATATCGTGGAATATCACTGTTAGGTAGTTTGCTCGATTCACCTCTCTATTCGTAATAATAACGGTAATCTTAACGTCTCTGTGAAATTTTGACAGACTGTTTCTCAAGAAGCCTTTTGTTTCAAGAAGAAAGTAGGCTGGCATTTATTTTCCAGGAATAAATACTGGGGCTATCTTTTGGACTTGAGCCCATCCGTAACGCATGCCAGAACAGATAGTGCCCATTCTACAATCCGACAATTAGCGTTAACCGTTGTGTAATGGTTCAATACATTCCCATCATCAGCAACGGCACATTTTTAATTTAACGTAAAATACAGGTTTAATGCCCACATTTTCAGCAAATATTATTCTATTCCGATTATTTCTTTTTTGTACTACGATACAAATCATCCCCTAAATAATTCAACTCCATCAAATCATTGCCCACTTCATTTTTGGCTTACCTACTGGGCGTTTTATCTCTGATTTTCCTACAAGAAGTTTTCATGCTCCTCTTACATTCCCAATTTGTACCAAATGCCCTGCCTATCACAGTCTCTAAAACTTAAGGAGGGTGATGGGTGAAAAATTGACCATTTGAGATCGAAATTGGCATTTTTTTGTTTTTTGTTCTAAAAAATAGCCTGTACTCTAATGGGGGCACGCCGTAGCGTAGTGGTTAAGGCGCTGCGCCACAAGTCGGAAGGTCGAGGGTTCAAGTCCCGTTGGGGTCAGGATTTTTAAACTGACCAAAACCTTCTGGCGGCACTATGGCCCTGGGGTCGACTCAGCCTCTAACGTAAATGAGTACCAGACGTTTGTTCTGGGGGTAAAGGCGGGGCCGTCACGCAGGGCTGACAACCCGGGCTGACATCAAGTGCCGATTGTCAAGAAAAAGTAGGAGCCTTAACCTCCTACTACCCGAAGGGCCTCCCGAGGCCTGTAGTGGGATTACTTTACTTTACTTTACTTTTACTCTAATGTGTATGTTGGCAACGTTTCAGATGCCTATGACGCTTCTAAGTGCCCTAAAGTGCTGATTATGCCTGCATGTTACATTTTGTTTTTAAACTGCATGCAAATCTTTACCACAACTTATTTTTCCACACTTTTATTTTCACTGCATTTTTGTACATTCAAAATTGAATGGAATTCACAAATTTTATCCTAGAAGGTTCAAATTTTTACTGCATGTCCTAAAGACAATGAGTAACAAAGTAGTGCATGGGTTTCATGATTGAAGTAGTATTTTAAGAACTAAAAAATAAAATTCATGCAATTGTTACTTTTTTTGTGATCTCGGGAGCTATGCCGGCGGTAGCATTGCTGCCGATAGGGTTACCCATGCGGACTGGTCGAAGTGATAAGACAGACGAAAAAAGTACCTTGGTCGAAAGAGTGACGATTTTTCACGTAAAAACACAACCGTCAAGAAATGCGGCATGGGTTCAACTGGGGTCAAATTTTCCAGAGGTCAAATAGTCCCCCATTCGGTTCTCCGGGAGGGGACTACTTCAGGGAACCCATGCCAAAGGCTCAACATAGAGATATGTTCCTAGGAACATGGAATGTTAGGACTTTATACAATAGCGGGGCGCTAGAGGTATTAACCCGTGAATTAGATGAATCATCCTTAGATATAGTCGCTTTCCAGGAAGTTAGATGGCAAGGAGAAGGTAGTCAGGAATTAGGAAGGTGGGAGAATAATATTAACTATGATTTGAGGAAGTAAATTATACAGGGACTGATTAGAAAACATTGGCTCAGGATAGGGATGTACGGAGAGCTTATGTCCGAGCGGCCATGAACCTACGAGTTCGATAGTGCCAGTGAGTTAGTTAATTCCACGCATGAGGTACAACTTTTTTTCTCCCTTTGTACAGTATTCACATTATAAGAATTCTAATGCACGATGTTTTTCTAAATATTTTAGGAGCCTTCTAAAAAATCAGATATTTTACTAAAAAATTGTGGAACCCATCTAATTATAATATATGCAACTTTTTTGAATATAATATTTAATAACTCATAAAATAAATGTCTCACAAGAATTGAACTTAAACACGTGATTATGTATCATGCAGTGATATTTGTACAACAACTCAAGTCTCTAGCTCAAAAAATGTAGAAAATAGAAATTTCACCCATCACCCCCTCACCCCCCTTAACTCTTATTACATCTGGTTTGATATAAAGATCACATAGCTCACTGTTCAGTAGGCTTAGTCTTTTTTTTCTCAATTCACCTGCCTTTCTTTGGTCAAAAAATTGTCCCAAATTGTACGCCTCCTTCATCAACTAAATATTTGATGGTATTTTCCCGTAACTAAACTAACTCACTTGCACTATCGAACCCGTAGGTTCATGGCGCCCGAAAAACGCTCTCCATACATCCCTATTCTGAGCTATTGTTTTCCAATCTCCTGTATAATATACTTTCCTCAAATCATGGTTAGTGGGTTAATGTTGTTCTTCCACCTCATTCTTGGCCTACCAACTTGGCGCTTTCCCTCTGGTTTGCCTATAAGACATTTCAATGTCCCTCTTTCATTCCCAATTCGTGCCATTATCTTGCTCATCCCAGACTGCGAGACGTAACTGTTTTTATTATACTCGTATTTGGTTTTCTATTACGATCTCACATCTCATGTTTTATATAGTCTTCTCCATTCACCTGTCTATTCATCTCTCTTTGGTCCAAACATTTTCGTAAGAACTTTATTCTCAAATACTCGTAATATTTTCTCCTTCCTTAAAGTAAGAGTTAATGTTCTGCATAAATATAATATAGGGTAATTGAGAGATTAACAGGTTTATTTATTTTCAGCTTAGGCCTAATGTTTTTTTTGACCTGTCAGAAGTAAAATTGTACTTGACAATAAAATTTTGGAGCAGGTGAATAATGTTACATATATAGGATGCAATATCTCATATGAAGAAGAAAAGGATGTAATGCAAAAATATCTAAATTTTTAAGAATTTTAGGGATAATAAATTCTATCTTCAAGCCACAGTTAGTCCAAAAACATTCAAGACTAAAAGTGTATGAAACACTGGCTCTTCCAACTCTTTTGTATGGTAGCGAAGTATGGAAGTTGAAACAGAAGGATATACAGAGACTTAGATCTGCTGAAATGAGATACCTTTGGAGGACTGCAGGATACACACTACTAGATCACAAAAAATGACATCTTAGAAGAATTACACATGGAACCTTTAGAAAACAAACTTTCTGATTATAAGTCAAGATGGATGCAACATGTTCATCGAATGGAAGATCACAGAATACCCAAACAAATGTAAAGATATCAACCTGCAGAGAGAAGAAGAACAGGACGTCCACTCAAAAGACTTTTGGATGGTGTTTCTCTTGAGGCCGAAACAGGTCAACAAATGGCCTAAATCCGTGAATGTACTATAATGATGATGATGTTTTTTGAGAGAAGTTGGAATGACAAGAGTCCCTATAATGTATAATAGCATGCATTTCAAGAATTGAACGTATGTTTAATTAATTTCCATTATATATAATGTATTTCCCTTGTGACTGAACATTTACATTGAAATTTTCTTTGAGCCCCAATTTCTTAGTGTTATTTAATAGAATGTGCGTTGACTTATTTTTTATGGATATCGCCGAATATTTTAATATATACTAGCCTATATCATCAGAATATACCAATAACTTATTAACACCACTTAGTTGTACTCATTATTCATTATCTAAAGATTTGGAAGAATGTTTTAATAGAAAACGGAATAGCAGAGGAAATAACCAATTAACCAATTGCTCCTAGAAATTGGAATTCCTTAATAGATTAAGCAAATCTGACGCAAAAGGAAAGTGTTTGACTGTAGGAGTCTAAAGAATATAGGAAAAAATACCTTACAACATGTGACGCGAAAATGTTTTCTAAGTTCCATCATACAACATGCGCATGCCAACAGACGCGAAGCGGTTTACACTATGGAATCATGGGATGCAGCCTTTGAACTCGCGTTGCCAACGAACCTAAAAGCTAACATAACGCAATTTAAGCATTCTAACCTGTGAAAGTTCAACCCAAAGCTAACCTAACGAAATTAAGTACACTAACCTGTGAAAGAATGCACGCTGATTTTATTATGTTAGCCGGGTTGTTAGCCCTACGTGACGTCCGCCTTTACCCCCAGTACAAGCATCTGGTACTCACTTCGTTAGAAACTGAGTCGACCCAAGGCCATAGTGACACTAGAAGATTTGGGTCAGTTTAAAAATCCCGACCCCCACCAGGACTCGAACCTCGACCTTCTGGCTTGTAGCGTAGTACGTTATCCACTACGCTACGGCGTGCCCCCGCTGATTTTATTTAGTGTAAGTTAATTAGTACAGATCTTTGTTTGCTGCATTGGAACACAGAATATTCGTTAAAATAAATATATCATAGTTGAATATCGTAAAAAAATATAGGCCTACATTCCAATAATCATTAGAAAATATATAAAACTCATTTTTTGCACGTACTTACAGCAATGGCAACCATGATTGAAAGTTCAATTTCCTAAATTTTGGGGTTGCCAACCTATAAATAAGTAAATAACTATACTGTAATATTATAAATTACCTACCCAGTGCGGGAAGTAAACCACTGCCCCTCATATAAATTTACCGGTACGTTCAATGTATATACAAACATATAATCAAAATATAGTGTTCATATACATTATATGAAACAAATCACTGCATTTTAAATGAACTAAACTTTATTTGAAACAATATAAAGCTATAAATTCGTACTTGTCGCCATTTTATTCATGAGTGGTGTCACGGCCCGCTGTAGTATCAACTACATTATTTTCGGGATTTACCGTATACATTGGTTGGATTGTTAACGTTAAGTCAGTTTTTTTTAATGAACGCAAATATTTTCAAAAATATATGTACTATTTTATTATTACCTATTATTTTGAAAACACCATCGAGCAAAAAATAATATACAACACACGTTTGTAAAGTGTTTTACAGAATTTACAATATAAAAATATAATACCTGAGATCTCAGTCTTCCTCAATTTTGATGTAGAAAATTGAGGAAGACTGAGATCTCGGGTATTCTATTTTTATATTGTAAATTTTAGATAGTAACCTCAAATGTGTTTCGTCATGAATATTATAAGTATCGTTTTACAGAATATCGGGAATTAAAAACCTCTCTATCGCTCGGTTTCCTCGCTTCTGTAAAAATCACTTTCCCACCTCTCATTGTAATATACTAGTAAATGGTGGGAAATAATTTGAAAAATGAAACCCTAAGAATAAAATTTGACCGGAGTTTATGAGGGAATTAATAAAAGTCGCGACACAGGTTGTAAAGTTTAGCGTTAACTTGGATCGCTTTTGAACGTAGTGGATGGATAAGCGCACCTGTGGAGTTTAATATTGGCCAGTAGAAAGTACTTTGGTCGGATCCGCAGCTACTGCCGGGCGGGGGAGCTGTCAGTAAAGTGGGGCTCGCATTGCCCGGGGAATGGGCGGGCACACAGCGGGCCAGGTATTGCACTCCCAGGTATGCGGTAGTTGTGCCCCCAGGGGGGTAGGCGGAGGAGAACCGTCCCCCCATTTTATATTAACTTGGGCATCCAAGACATTAAAAGACTCCAGTCGATCCGATTCATTTAGACCAGCTGTTACTCAGTTATAGGGGGTCATGAACCCCATTTAATGAAATTTTATACAGAGTGATCAAGAAGTTGTTTCTTTCAAATGAAAATATTCCCGATTTTCTTGAAAATACCTATTAACTCTTTTCTAACTAACTAACTAACTAACTAACTAACACAAATCCTTAGGTTCATGGCCGCCCGGACATAAGCTCTTCCCTATTCTGAGCTAATGTTTTCCACTCATCCTTTGTGTAATCTACTCTTCCTTCATATCATGGTTAATATTATTCTTCCACCTCATTCTTGGCTAACCTACTGTGCGCTTTATCTCTGGTTTTCTTACAGGAATTTCAATGCACCTATTTCATTCCCGATTTATGCCAAATGTCCTACCCATAGCTGTCTTCGAGACTTAACTCTTCTCATTACATCTGGTTACCTATAAACATAACGTAGCTCATTGTTATGCAGTCTTCTCCATTCGCTTGTCTGTTCATCTCTCTTTCGTTCAAACATTTTCATTAGAACTTTATTCTCAAATACTTGTAATATTTTTTTCTCTCATAAAGTAAAGATCGATTTTTCGCATCCATACAATATAACACAAGAATAACAGTTTTTTTTTTCTGTTTATGTTTTTAGAGAGAAGTGATCAAAAGTTCTTTCTTTCAAATGAGTCCCAGTAATGCAGAATAGCACGCATTTCCAGAAATCTGTTTACGTTTAATATCTTTCTGCACCTCATTCCCGTTTGTAATTATTGTTCATAGGTATTCAAATTCAGCCACTTCTTCAAAATTTCCCTCATTTGTCATTAACTGTAAATCATATTATCACTCACTATATTTAGAATTTTAATTATTTCTAAGTTTTATTAATCAGCTATTTTGGAACACTGCCAGCGCCTTTCTACACTCAGATTCAACCCAGGAAGTTACTGTGTCTTTGAAATAGGAAACTGGCTTGCCATTTTAACAGTATTTTCTCGAGAGAAATCCTTATATAAAACTGAAGATTGCAACACTGCAGGTACATAGTTGTAAGTTGTAGCCGTCCAAGCCACCCCCTCTTAAGAAAAAAAAAAAGAGTTACCACTTGTCACTGAGCTCTTGCGGATCTGTACTAACCTGTGTGAAAGCGTCACTCCCATATTACTATAAAACTAATTTGCATGACGTAAAAGAATAACTATGTTCTTTAAATGTATAATACATATGTTTGGAAAAACTACTGCCTGCCCCTCCTCTCCTCCATAACAAACAAATATCGTTATTATGAGTTTGGCAACATCTACCCTCTGTAGGTAGGGGGACACTGGCATAGCCCATAAGGTCCGTAATAACTTCCTGGGTTGAATTAGAGTGTATGTATCTATCTACTGTATCTATATATCTATCTATAATGGCGTAACCCTTTGTTGAGCCATAGGCTCTCCTTTGTAAGGAGTTACTAGACCAAGTTAATTTTTAGTTATCTTATATCCTCATAGATGTCATGAATGGCATACGGTTAACACATCGACTCAATGAGACATCTAAAATAGGCAACTAAGGTATTACTATGACGTTGAGGGTCAGTCAATTTTGCTTAGAGGCCTCTTTGTTCAGGCTTAAGGATCTTTTACAAGCCGGGATATCTTCAAACCCTCGGGACCGAGGACCTCACTTCTTTAAATTCCCTCCCGAAGGACTTGCGCCTTGGGATTTTTCCATCGACCCCGGTCGGGTTTACATTCCATTACATTTTTTACTGCCATAAAGTTGAACGTTTCCTCAAGACAGTGATTTGCAAAGATGAAACTCGAGGGTTGCAAAGTAGCATGGATTGTGACGTAATGTTTTAACCCACGGCTGTCATACAGTAGAGAGGTGACACACTTAAAGTGTAATTACACATTTTCATTAAGTTCTCCGGCCTCTTCCAACAAAATATGTGTAAGTACGTGTCCTTGTTGGTGATGACACAATAATTATTCACGGCCTTTCACTGCCATTTTGATCATGACGCTACCTTTCAACTGATCTCAGATTTACTTACTGTGTAATTACTGTAATCTTCAAGAATCTGTGTCGAACACTTCACCACAATCAACACAAAATATCTTTAAACTCATAACAGGGTCTCCTTCACGTATTCTATCTTACTAGAATCAAATAAAGTCAAGTCTGTCACTTAGGAACTGCGTATAAGCAAATTCCTCAGCAAATAAAATATAAAAGATACATACATAACATACATAGTGTTTTGCCCAAGAGCAGATCTCTCACTGCAAACTCAGCATTCTCCACTCTTTCCTTAACTTAGCCTTCCTTTTTGTATCCGTATATCCGGAGTCTTTTACCTTGGAAAAACTCATCATGCCATGTTTGTAGCTTTACTAGGGATATATATATATATATATATATATATATATAGGCCTATATATTCTCTTTAATGTGCTTAGTTGTTATAGGAACAACTAGATGGCAGTGGAGACCGAGTTCCCCGCTGCCTCTGATAATAGAGAATATGTATAAAGAAAAATAAACGTTTGTACTAGATTTGCTTGGTAGCGTAATTGGTAGCATACTGGAGTATCAATCCAGAGGTCCGGGTTCAAATCGTGTACATACATTTATTTTTCTTATCATACAGGGCTTCCAATATAAAACCGGACCGGCCTCACGGAGTTTCACCCGGCACGCAGTGCTGTCTCTTTCTCCCGCAATTCACCCTGCCTGCCACCCGTCCTTGAACTGTTTCTTACCTTATAAAAAATGCTGCAAATGTTGTCCTCCCGCAGTTAAACAGGCATTATACCGAGTAAACACATTTTGTTGCTGTATGTGCAGAAGATACTGAAATCCCAACTTGTGCTAATTTCGGTAATTTTTTTTTGTGGTGAACGTTCCAAATTTTCGCCAATTTCGTCTAATTTTTCTTTTCGGTGAGAACCGTACGCCTTCGCGTGTGGTTCCTTATTTTGTAGTGAACCAGTGTCTCAAATTTAGTCACAAGATCGTGCATTGTCGATCTGGAAGGAGGTAATTGTCCAGGGAAGTTCCGAATAAATTCCTCGCGAACGCGACGAGCTGATTCGTATTTATAATAACATTTACACACATAAATGCGCTGCTCTAATGTCAGCTGACGTCTCATCTTGTCGAACGATAGTAAACTGACTAGTTCAAGGACGAGCGGCTGGCAGAGTGAAATGCGGACGAGGAGAGAGCGCTGCCTGACGGGTGAAACCCCGTGAGGCCGGTCCGGGTTTATATTGGAAGCCCGTTATATATATATATATATATATATATATATATATATATAGGGGCCTATATATAAAAAATTCGGGTAAAGTGGGTCCTTCTGTTTGAGTGGGCCCTGTTAATATCTTCTTTGACTGGTGCTGTCCTCGAACAGAAAATATTTTAACATATTCCCCTCATCAACTTTGACGGGTTCTAGGCCAGTTACTTTTATTCTTTGAGCGAAGAAGGGTTTATCTGTGATATTTATGAAAATGACCACTTTAAAAGTTTTTCAAGCTAAAAATCACTTCTTAATTTCTGCTATTGAATATTAAAAATGTTCAGAAAACTCCTAAATATATTATATTATATAGATGCTGTTTTATTTTAGAATAAAGTTCTTAGGAAAATGTATGGATCAAAGAGAGATGAACAGACAATTGAATGGAGAAGACTACATAACAATGAACTACATGGTATTTAGGCCTATAGGAAGCCAGATATAAATAGAACAATTAAGTCTCGTAGACTGCGTTGTGCAGGACATGTGGCACGTATGAGGAATGAAAGACGCGCATGGAAGCTTCTTGTAAGAAAATCAGAGGGAAAACGTCCAGTTGGTAGACCAAAAATGAGGTGGGAGAATAACGTTAACTATGATTTGAGGGAAGTAGATTATACATGGAATGATTGGAAGGTATTAGCTCAGGATAGGAATGTATGGAGAGCTTATATCCGCGCGGCCATAAACCTACGGTACGATAGTGCCAGTGAGTAAATAAGTAAAATGCTGTTTTAATATACTGACGGGTTTGGTTTAATATAAAGTTATGTGACATAGTGGCTGAATAAAATAATTAAACATAATAAAGGAATTCGGTTAATGTGGACCCTCCACGAGGACCTGGGTCCACTTTACACGAATTTGCATATTTTATCAATGAGGATGTTATCTGTAAAATTACTTAGTTAATTTTATTTAATATCCTTGTAATTTTAATAAATCCAAAAATCGTCGCTTTCTGCAGTTGAATGACGTGTGAATGTTATAATCAACAATAATTTTTCAAAACATTAAATAAATATCAACGCTTTTTAATTATGATCAGTCATAAATATTTTCAGATTAATCTGCGCCTGTCTGTAATAATTGAGTAGATAAACTTCAAAATAGACTAATAGCTAAGGTAGACTCGGGGAGTCCACTTTATCCGAATATAGAGGTTAAATTAAACCTTTCTTGTAACGTAAAAAGGTTTATAAATTATGAAGATATTTTCATATTTGAATAAAACACTAATGATAATGAATGTAATTAAACAAAATCCAAACACTGTAATTAAACAAAATTCAAAATCCCTTAAATAAAAGAAGAAAAACAACAAATTCAAAACAGGGGTCCAAATAATCCGATGTTCCTCTCTCTCTCTCTCTCTCTCTCTCTCTCTCTCTCTCTCTCTCTCTCTCTCTCTCTCTGTCTTTCTCTCTCTATCTATAGTGCCTATTTACACAAGATACACAGGGTTAGATCATCAAATAAATATTGACATCAGCTTAGGCCTACTTAATCAAATATCCAAATTAACCGGGACAAATGGACTCGGTCTAGGAACCCGTGGCCTACATTAATGCTCACCACCTGCTAATAACGGGTCGCAGGGCATTTCACTTTCGCTCTATGTGCTTCTTCCTCCCTTCAAACCTATATAAAACAATTTTCTGCACAAGTTTCAAAATATTTATACATTCCTTAATACTTTATTACAATGTCCACGGTGTTTTAATTTATTTATTTATCTATCATATTTTGAAGATATAAATAGCTGATACTGAAATATAACAATTTTCGTTATAAAAAAAGTTCTATCGAATTGCACACTGGGTATAAGCGGAACTGTCATTCACGCGGCCCACTGTTTGAATTATGGTTTCAGGTCACCGCACCGATCAATGTGTGTATCTTATCACTAAAATTTAAATTCTCACTTTACAACAACAAGTAGCACGTGAAGTTTACTTTGTATTAACAAATGCTTTGTATTTACTCGAAAAAAACTACCTGCTTTGAAAAATAAATTTTTAAAAAGTCCATCCAACCAGGAACTGCGTAAACTAATTTAATTTCTTCAGTAAGTCGAATTTATGGTTAAATTATGCTGATCTAGGGCATGTATTTTAAAATTAAATGGCATACGAGGGGTTCAGAGCAAGAATGGACGAAATCCATATTTTACTCTATTCAGAAAAAAAAAAACTGATATAAAGTAAAAAAAAATCCTCAACTCGTATCCAACTCAGGGTCGGGTGAGGGATGGGACGAGATTAAGATCCCATATATATATATATATATATATATATAGAGAGAGAGAGAGAGAGAGAGAGAGAGAGAGAGATCTGAAAATGACAAGGGTGCCGGCCCGACCACGCCTGACGCACCATCACGGAGGCAGATGAACGAAATGAAACGAAATGGATGAAATGAGTATTGATAAATGGTGGAATGAAATTGTGACAGGGGAAACGGGATAAAACCCCGAGAAAACCCTACACATGCTCCGTTTCGTCCACCATGAATCCCACATGAAGAGACCGAGACTCGATCTCGGGACCGCAGCGGTGAGAGGTGAACGTCTAACTGCTTGCGCAACGGAGCCGCCAATACAATTAAAGTAATGTATTTAATTGCAAATGAAGGTTTTTTTTTTTTTTCAATGAAGAAGAACAAATACTATACTTCGTTCACCATCGCTCTGAAAACTTATTGATATTTTGAACCCAATTCAATTTTTGGACTTGGTCCAACTTATGCTCTAAACCCCTCATGTAACAAGTTTATTTTCAAGAAAACAAACTTGGCATTCGCTAGAGGGATTTTTATGTTTCGCTTTTCAGGTAAACCGCCATGAACGGTTTTGCGCTGCCCGCTATAACAATTTTTAAGTTTTGGTACAACTGATCGCCCACACCTAACGGTCCGATTTTACTGGTTAACGAACTCCACCTTATTTTTTTAATTGGTTGCTAAACGCCGTATTTGGTTCCGAAGAATAAAATTACTGCCGCTGAAGCGTTAGAAAGACAGACACAGACACACACACACACACACATATATATATATATATATATATATATATATATATATATATATATATAAAACACGAGAGTTCTTCACCGATGATTTGTACATACATATTTTCAGATATGGGGAGTGTTTACCCGCTATCTGTAATTCTCCAAAATCATTAAGGAGTTTACCTGAAACGAAAATTCAAATCTCGCTCTAGCGTTCGCAATTTTCCATGTTTCACAAAGAAACTCAGTTTCTACTATTGAACTATTTTTTTTAATTCAGTAATTTACCTGAAATCCCTAATTACAATTTTACTCTAGCAAACACCATGTTTGTTTCATTTTCATACGCACGGGCTATCTAAAAATAATTAGGCCTACGATATAAATGTATAGGCCAAATTATTTCTGTTTTTACTTATTCAACTAAAATAAAAACACGTATAAGCAATTTAGGCGTAGCAGCACACGCCGGGCATTAGCTAGGATATAGATCTGTATAGGCCTATTCTCCATGGTGCGACAGGCGTAGACTGCCCTAGGTCTACCAGACAGCTGCTGGCCTCACATCCACACGTGTTAATCATACAGGTGGACAATCATTCTGCCAATGTAGGGGTAACTTGTAATGAGCATGTCGAGTTCCTCAGCCGTTAAAGTTGGTTTTCCCAACCTGTATATGTTACTTAATGTAGCTACCCAAATTACTCACAATTGTGGGTGGACACCGGTCCCATACTGACCGAAACTGCTTGAGAAAATTCTTTACAACATAGGAACTCGAACCAGCATAACTCTGTGCCAACTGTTCCTTCGTCCGCTAGGTTCAGCGCGGGACAGATATACATATGGCAATTTTTCGAACATTTTTCAAAAAATTATTTCATGAGTACAAACTCAAGAGTTTTATTCCTTTGAAACTCGCTAATGATACAGGTACGCCTAGGCCTATATATACCTGGGGAGCAGCGGGGCGTTGGACTAATTGCAATCTCGTTGCCACTATAAGGAATAACGATACAAAGAGAATGTTTACTTTATAGCAGTTACGCTTTTTCATTTAGATGTTATAATTATTTTTTTTATATTTAGCAATGAAAGCGAATTTTACATTAAAAGAAAAATAAATGCCTAGGCCGGAATAGGCCTATATATATATATTTGTCATGCCGATTTTGGGTGTGATAAAGATTTGTAAAAAAATATTTTAAAACGGTTTTACATGAGAGCAATCACTATAGATTCATTTCTTCCAAACACACTAATTTGTATGATACGTTTGAAAATGAACAGTGCCCTTGGGTTGCCCACTTTAACCTTTGCGCCACAGATGAAATCAGAGAAAGAAATATGTGTTTGTCAAGAGATATGACATAAACTACATGTGAGTAGAGGTGTTTATATAAGAAGAGGCATCACAGAGGAAATTATGTAATGTCGGCATGAAAAAGAGGATAAATTGAACAAAAAACTGAAGAAGTTCTTGTTCACAGAGGATTTCAACTCGAGCGAACTGAAACACAGCATTAAGCCTGTCCACATCCTGGTTACCTTCATAAGATCGTGTGAAATATCCCCTTTAACAATTAAAACTATCCGAGCGACTAGTATTCGGGAGGTCCCGGATTCTAACTCCGGTCCTATCCAACCTCATTTTTGTTTCTCCTCAGGTTTCCATTAATGTCAAGAAAAATGCTGAATTTCGATTTGATTATCCTGGTCTAATTCAGCATAATCAGTTAATCACCATATTTTATCACCATCATAAAATTTAAATTAAATTAAATCAGATATTCTCCCAGTTATATGGATCGCAAATATGGCCTCTTACATTCAGAGAGGAGAAAAAATTACGTGATTTGAAAATAAGGTTCTTCGGAGTATTTTTGGACCAAAGAGCGATGAACAGACAGGTGAATGGAGAAGAATAGTTAGCAGTGAACTATATGATCTTTATAGGAAACCTGAAATAATAAGAATAGTTAGGTCGTAGACTGCGATGGGCAGGACATGTGGCATAAATGGGTATTAAAGAGAAGCATGGGAGCTTCTTGTAGGAAAACCATAAGGAAAACGTCCAGTCGGTAGACCATGAACAAGGCGGGAGTATTACATTAACCACGATTTGAGGGAAGTAGATTATAAAGGTGCTGATTGACAAACATTAGCTCGGGATAGGGATGTACGGAGAGCGTATGTCCGCGCGGCCATGAACTTAAGGGTTCAATAGTGCCAGTGAGTTAGTCACATGAGAATAAAGTTCTTTGGAAATTTTTGGATCAAAGAGAGACGAACTGACAGGAGAATGGAGAAGACTTCTTAACAGTTAGCTACATGATCTTTATGGAAACCCAGATGGAATTTAAACAGATTAGTCTTGTAGACTGCGATGGTAGGACGTGTGGCATGAATGGACAATGAATGGGGAAAGTGTACATTACATAAGCAAAGATTGAGATGAGATATAATACTGACCATGCGTTTAGGGAGATGAACTACATACACGATAATTTGAAAACATTAGCTCAAGATAGGGGTATATGGAGAGCTTACTTCCACGAAGCCATGAACCTGCGGATTCGATTGTGCCAGTAAATTAGTTATTAAATTATGGAACTGATCTACACCCGAACACGAGCACTTGCTCATGCGTCTGTCAAAACTAACAAGGAAACTATTGCATGCCGAAACCTACCTTGAAATTTTTCCCAGGGAAGCGTTTTGATATACAAAGACCATGTTAAAAAAATATCTGTCGTTTTTAACTGCAAGACACAGAAATCTAAACCAGAATGAAGCTGTGGCAACACACTGTATGAAGCAGATGGACTCCCTCCATGAGTCAAGCGGTGTGTGGTTTGGCGAGACGCAGCATGCGGGCAGGTTGTCAGTGTTGGTGTGTGGCGGAACGCAGAGTGCTGACTGGTTGCCAGGGTTATCCATTTTACCAATTCAGGAGTTCTATTACTTCCCTGTAGTTTGAGAACTTTGGCGCTGTATTTTAGTGTCTTGCAGTTAAAAGTGCAGATAGGGCCTATATATTTTTTTGCAGACGGTCTTGGTATTGTAGCCTCACTATAATGGTTTTCCATTTGTTTCCCTGCAGCTGTTATATTTAATTAAATACAAAGATGTCGATTATCATGCATTACCGCCACTATAATAATTCCACATGTTAATCATTGTCAAGCATTGTCGCGCGGCACCCACTTTTATATAAACGGACAACAATCATGGTGAGGCGATAATACATGTACATCATAAGGCTTCGCTGGTAAAATTTTAAAGTAGGTTTCAGCATGGAATGGTTGACCGTTCCCTTGTACGTACAAAAAATATATTCTGAATAAAATGTATTCCTATTCTCAAAAGTATTCTCCACTCTACACCCCCTAAGAACCTTAATGCTTATCAGCTTCGACTGACATTTTTCTGAAAACATTGCAAATTTTCCACGTAAAAATATTTTTTTGCGCGATAGTGCGTTTTGTCGTACTTACAGCAATGGCGACCATGATTGAAAGTTCAACTTCCTACATTTCGGGTTTGCCAACCTAAGTAATATTACATATTACAAACCTCGTGCGGGAAGTAAAACCACTGCCCTTTAGGTATACTGGGTAGGCCTACATGTATTATACAAAAATGTGTCCAAAACGTAGTGTTAATATATATTATACGAAACAAATCATTGAATCTTAAATGAACTGAACTTTATTTGAAACAATATAAAACAATAACGGGGGCACGCCGTAGCTTAGTGGTTAAGGCACTGCGCTACAAGCTAGAAGGTCGTGGGTTCAAGTCCCGGTGGGGTCAGGATTTTTAAACTGACCCAAACCTTCTGGCGACACTGTGGCCCTGGGGTCGACTCAGCCTCTAACGGAAATGAGTACCAGACGCTTGTTCTGGGAGTAAAGGCGGCCGTCACGCAGGGCTGACATCAAGTGCCGATTGTCCAGAAAAAGTGGGAGCTTTAACCTCCTACTACCCGAAGAGCCTCCTGAGGCCTGTAGTGGGATTATTTTACTTTACTAAAGCAATAAATACGTACTTGCCGCCATTTTATGACTGATTGATATCACAGCCTGCTGTAGTCCCAACTAATAAACATTGCTCACACTGTTAATGTTAGTCAGTTGTTTATAACCAACGCAAATATTTATAACAAAGATGTTATTAATGTACTATTATTTATTATTTTGAAAACACCATCGCGCAAAAAATAATGCACAACGCACGTTTGTGAAGTGTTTTACAGAATCTCTGGAATTAAAAACCTTGCTATCGCTCGGTTTTTAAACATTTCATGGCTTTTGTAAAAAAACACTTCCAACCTCGCATCGTAATATACTATTAATATACTAAATTGTGATGACTTTTACGCTACAGGATTTGTTAAATACAGTATGTATGTTTGAGGTAGGTTAGTTTATTTTTAGTTAGATTAGAGGAATAATGGGGTTGCATTGTTGCTGAGTGACAGGTGACAAGGCCTACAATCACTTGTGGTCGTAAAGTGAACCAACCTCTTCATTCACTTGTCATTTGCACCACCTGTTTTCAATTCAAAATATAGGTTATGTCTCTATTCCTACACAAGGTTTCTTTTCAAGACCATAATTTTAGTACGCAAACTTATAAATATATCAATAAGATGTTTATCTTATACAGTAGCTCAGCAAATTGCATCAGTTCGATTCCAAGTTGAACCGCATTTCAAAGTTTTTCCGTACATTTATTCCTCTCCTCCACTCTTTCTAACATAGGTTGACTAAAGCTATCAAAGTTTAGAAATAAATGAAAATGCATTTACTGATAACTTGTAACAGATGTATTTTTAAGATGATGTAGAAAAACTAGATTATATAAAATACCAAACATAAGGGGGATATAACCAGATTTCAATTAGTAAAATCTTAACCTATTCATCAATTAATCATTTAGGATGAATAATTACAGCCATACTTTTAGGTGAAAATATATGATTGATTTACTTTGTTATTTATTCACTTTTAACCCTATATACATGATCAGATTCTAACTCTGTGGCACTTGTCTGTCAAAATAGTTAATTAAGATGAGCCATGGGTGGAGATAGATATATGCTCAAACATAGAAATATATTATACATATATTGTAAAAGAACAGCTAATGACAAATGAGGGAAATTTTGAGAAGTGCCTGAATTCAAATGAGTAGGAACAATAATTACAAACAGGAATGAGATGTACAAAGAAATTAAACATAGGCCCAATTCTGAAAATGTGTGCTATTATGTATTACAGGGACTCTTGTCGTCCCAACTCCTCTCTAAAAACGTTAAACTGAAAATATATAAAACTGTGATATGGATAAGAAACATGGACTCTTACTTTAAGGGAGGAGAAAAGATTACGAGTATTTGAGAATAATGTTCTTAGAGAATTTTTTTAGACCAAAGAGAGATGAAGTCAGGAGAATGGAGACTACATTACAATGAGCTACATGGTATTTATAGGAAACTAGATACAATAAGATGAGTTAAGTCTCGTGGACTGCGATGGGCAGGACATGTGGCACGAATGGGGAATGAAAAAGGAGCATAGAAGCTTTCTTGTAGGAGAACCAGAGAGAAAATGTCCAGTTGCTAGACCAAGAATGAGATGGTAGAATAACATTAACCATGAATTGATAATACAACACCTGAATTGGTAGATTGGATAACCCTCAATATCTGCCAACCGTATCGCGTTCCGCCTCACTTCATTTCTCTCTTACTCATGCAGGGAGTCCATCTGCTCCATACAGTGGGTTGTCATTGCTGGATTCTGGCTTAAAGAAGTAAAGCATTCATACATTTTCACCTATAATTATTGCTGCAATTATTCATCCTGGTCTTCCCAGGAATAAATAATATAAGCTCTTGGCTTCTGCCTCCCTCTTTAACCTTTTTGTACCTTGCAGAACAAAAGATAGATAACTTTTTTGGGACACAGCTTTGTACAACACAACACCTCTCTGGGAGAAATTTCAAAGTAGGTTTTGGGCATGCAATGGTTGACAGTTCCCTTGTGAGAGTTTCACAACACTTTTCTGGATTGTTATAGTGTGATCTTTTTCTATTTTTTAATGCCAACACTATCCAGTTAATGTCAGTTCTAACCATAAGTTAACTATTTTATGGCCTCCTTCAAGCCTGCAGATTCAGGAGTTCCCCCCCCCCTATAATAATGATACTGTGTTATAAAATGAAACGTTACATATGTATTTTCCGGATCATAAACTTCGACAACTGTTTTTATGTCGATAGCGATGTCATTCATTAAATTAAATCTTTATCGCGATATTTTAAAAAGGAGACATATCTGGATACAATGGGTTGATCTAAATATTGCTCTTTTGTAAAAATATATTTCACTCTTTTAAACCTAGGGTGCTTAGTAATGGACACAACGCAAATTGTTATTTTTATGAATAATAATTTATTATATATTTAATGCCGCTCCATGGCGCAAGCGGTTAGATCTAGTCTCGGTCACTTCATGTGGGTTTGCTGGTGGACAAACGGAGCTTGAGAAGGTTTTTCTCGGAGTTTTCCCCCCGTTTTCCCCTGCCACAATTTCATTCCAACACTTCTCCATTCTAATATCATCCAGTTCGTTCATCTGCCCCTGTGATGGTGCGTCAGGCGTGGTCGACCGGCACCCTTGTCATTCACTGACCTCTATATATGAGGCTTTATCTCATCTCATCCCTCGACCCGACCCTGAGTTGCACACGAGTTCAGGATACTTTTATATAATTGTGATTTTATTGTTGCTTCAAATGTTATGTCCACTGCTGTGGTCTCTGGATAATATTCCCTCGAACAAGAGTTCGATCCTCAGTTAGATGACTGAGATTTTTTTTTTCTCTCACCTCAAGAAAAATGCCAGGAAACATTTAAGGTCTAAACGATCCCCATCATAATCATCATTATTATTATATTCGTCATGTTTAGTATGAATGTATGTGTGTGTGTGTGTGTGTGTGTGTGTTGGTGTTTTTGTATTAGTGTTATGTTGTTTCGGAGGAGGCTCTGGATAGAACTTAAAACTCATTCATAAATGCCAATTTCTATTTTGTTGTTGGTGAAGTTTTTTGTTAGTGTTAGGTCCAAATAGTTTATACTGTTGTTGATTTCTGTTTCATCAGTAAAGATGATTTTGTTGTGCATATTATTTAAATCTTGAGATATTTCTTTGTCTTTTCTATTTTTGCTGTCATAGATAATTAATAAGTCATCTACATATCTTGTGAATAATTTTATGTTGAATTTAGTAATTAGTTCTTTGAGGTATGTATTTTCTAATTCTTGTAAGAATATTTCTGCTAGGATTCCCGAAGAGTTCGTTGTTGAATTGGAAGTAATTCTGTTGCGTTATTGTTTTTATGGTGTTACTTAGTTGGTTGATGTAGTTATTTTCAAGTTTCTTGTCCATTAATTTTTGTTTTATTATATCTATTGTTTCATTTATTGGGATGTTGGTGTACAAGTCTTTTATATCAAATGACGTCATTTTTGTGTTTTTGTTGATTTCTAGGTTATGTATTTTTTCTGCCAAATCGTATGAGTTTTTAATTGTGAATTGATTATCTAAATTGATGTCTTCTTTTATTTTTTGGGTAATGAATTTAGAAATTTTGTAGTTGGGTGCATTTATGCAATTGACAATTGGTCGCATTGGAACATTATTTTTATGTATTTTTGGAAGAGCTTTCATCGAAAACCGACAAGCAACACACTAGCCATAAACAATAAATCGAGACATCCTTTTCAACATAAAATAAGTACATTCAAAAGCCTAATAAATAGGATGTTAAAACTCCCTCTAAATAAAGACAATTATAATAAAGAATTACATTACATCAAACACATGGCAAAAATTAACAGCTACAACAAACAAATAATAAATAGAATTATAAATAAACAAAAAAGAAAAAACAACATTACCAACATAACCAAACTTGAAATAGAATCCAATGACAACAACAAAAAATGGATAACTCTCACGTACACTGGTAAAGAAACATTAAAATTGGCCAACACACTAAAAAATCTCGATAAGAATATTAATATATCCTACAGAACTGGCAACAAACTAAACAATTTAATAAACAACAACATCGAAGAAATAGCTGAATTCGACAATAAAGGCATCTACAAATTAACATGTACAGACTGCAATAAATTCTACATTGGGAAAACTAACAGAAGCTTCAACATTAGATTCAAGGAACATTTCAGAGATTTCGTTTACAATGGAGGAAAATCAAGTTACGCAAAACATGTAATTCAAGCTGGACACCACATGCATAACATCGATAACACCCTCACAATAGTACATAGAGAACACATTCCAACGAGAATAAATATACTGGAGGAAATCGCAATCCTAAGAGAAATCAACAGCAACCTGATTCTCAATGAATACACACCTAATCCACACAATCCTCTGTACAAAATTCTCACAACCAAGTCAGTGCTTCAACAAGGGTCAACGAGAACGGACCTAATGCATTCTGCTGATGATGGGACTAGTCCCGAAAGGCCTACAGAGTTTTAAAAGAACTTAAGTTGAGGAGACGGACCTACAAGGTAACTATATTATAGTTTTTAACCGTACATTATATTACTGTGAACTAATACCTCAACGGAAAATCACCATGAATTTTACTAGTATCGTCACAAATCATTGTTTAACTATAGTTATTTTAAAATATTTATATATTTAATGTAAACGGCGATGTTTGAAAACAAATCAGAAATGTGAGGTTATGTTCATTCACTGCTGCTTGATCATATTATTTATTGCCAAATAAGATCGCAATATTGTAAGAGTGCACCCAAGTGGAGAAATAATGAAACACATCAAACTATATATCATAATCAACATTACGGGTTATTCATTAATTTTTTTAGTAAACTCAGTAAAATCAAGGAATCTTTTCATTATTTGCTATATTCAATGTATTTGTTGGAGAAAAATAATGTTTGACCTATTCAGAACATTAAAAAGGAGGAGCTTTCTTTATCACAAAAGCAGGAGCTGATAAAGAGAAATCGATAAAGAGCGAGGTGAAACACGACTGTCCATTAAAACGTGATTGGTCATTGACTAGCATTTGTTGCATGAGTTAAATAGTCAACACAAATGAAATTGTGTACAGTAATCTAAAGTGTTTTTTTTAACTCTTAGTAGCGAAGTCTCGAGTTGAAACCCCGCTACTGACGAACGATATGATTTTCTCTGTCGTCAAATAAAATGCTTGGTTTCAATTCCACTGACATTATGAATTTTTACCATTAATAAAAATAATAAAAAAATAAATAAATAAATAAAAATAATATTATTATTGATTTATGTTAATTAAAGTTAGCGTTACACAGTTCATTTTCTTTTTCTTTTTTTCAGGTAAGGGAATATCTCTCATTTAAAGTAACAAAATTCTACTTACTTCCTACAAAATGTAAGTACAAAAATAAGTTTGCTATATCATATTACAATTACATATATAGGCCCTATGTGTGTCTGTATGTGTAATGATCTAGGACTGTTATTTCAAAGTCCATTTTTTTGGAATTATTGTTAAGTGTACCAAGTCCATGGATATTGCAAGAATAGGACAGAAATAGGATATTTAGTTATACAAATGACACTGGTAATCGAAATATCTAATTACTCTTATATAGGCCTACTCGTATTAATTAGTATGGGACGTAGGGGACACTTCCTAACGATTCTGAAAAAAAAAAACTTGTAAGGAAACTGTCAATCATAGCATGCCGAAATCTACCTTGAAATTTCTCCCACAGAAGCTATGTGATGTACCAAGGCCGTGACCAAAACATTATCTGCCGTTTTTAATTGTAAGGCACAGAAATCCAAGCTAGAATCCAGCAATGGGAACCCAGTGTGCGAACTATATGTACGCCCCTGCTTGAATTAAAGTGAAATGGAGTAAGGCGGAACGCGGAGGAAGGCAGATTGTCAGAGTTATCCAATCTACAATACAAGCGTTGTAGTCTATTACTTTTCTTGTAGTTTAAATGAAAAATTTGGCGCTGGATTTTAGTGTCTTGCAGTTAGAATCTGCAGATACTATTTGGACATGACCTTTGTACATCTATGGGAGAAATTTCAGGGTAAATTTCGGCATGCAATGGTTGACAGTTCCCTTGTTAGATTAGTACGCCTCTACACCACCGAGATAAAATGTTTTGTCACAGGCAAGTCATTTTCTGTGTCTAGTAAGTAGCATTGAAATTGTTGTGTTTAAGTACATTCATAACATTAAGGGAGGAGAGAAGACTTCGAATATTCGAGAATGAGAGAATGTTTTAAACAAAGAGAGATCAACAGACAAGCTAATGGAGAAGGCTACTTAACAATGACCTACATGATCTTTGTAGGAAACAGCATTTAGGATAATAAGAAAAGTTAATTCTCATAGATTGCGATGTTTCTCGTATAATTTTTCATATTTATATTATTGTCATTATTATTATTATTATTATTATTATTATTATTATTATTATTATTATTTTTATTACTTACTCATACTTACCAACTGGCACTATCGAACCCGAAGGTTTATGGCCGCGCGGACATAAGCTCTCCAATGATCCCTATCCTGAGCTAATGTCTTCCAATCATTCCCTGTATAATCTACTTCCCTCAAATCATAGTTAATGTTATTCTCCCACTTCATTCTTGGTCTACCAACTAGGCGTTTTATTATTATCATTATTATTATTAATATTATCATTATTATAATTATCATAATAATTATTATTATTATCATTAAAATTATTATTATTATCATTATCATTATTATTATTATCATTATTACTATTATTATTATCACTATTATTAGCGGATCCGTGGCGCAAGTGGTTAGCCGCTCGATTCTCACAGCTGCGACCCCGAAATCGAGTCTCGGTCACTCCATGTGGGTTTCATGGTGAACGAAACGGAGCTTGGGCAGGTTTTGCTCGGGATTTTTCTCCCGTTTTGCCCTGCCACAATTTCATTCCACCATTTCTCCACACTCATCTCATCCATTTCGTTTATTTCGTTAACCTGCCCCTGTGATGGTGCGTCAGGCGTGGTCGGCCGGCACTCTTGTCATTCACAGACCTCTATATAAGGGGCTTCATCTCATCTCATCTCTCGACCCGACCCTGAATTTGACATGAGTTGAGGATATTATTCATCATTTTTATTATTATTCTCTTCGTATAAAATGTTGTTTGTACATGAAATTTACATTACAACATTTAATATAATTCTAACTCTTTATAATATTAGTACCGTATAAAAATACACTGTTAAATAAGTATTTGTAATTTGTGCTGGTTGAGTGGAAGAGAAGGCCTTGTGGCTTTCACTTTGCCAGACTAAATAAAGCATTATTATTATTATTATTATTATTATTATTATTATTATTATTATTATTATTATATTATTATTATTATTATTATTATTATATTATTATTATATTATTATTATATTATTATTATATTATTATTATTATATTATTATTATTATATTATTATTATATTATTATTATTATATTATTATTATTATTATTATTATTATTATTATTATTATTATTATTATGTCCACCGCTGTGGCCTCGAGGTAGTGGGCTGCCTTGTCACGCAGCGGGCCCGGGTTCGATCCCCGGTCGGGGCAGTTTTTCTGGGTGAGGTTTTTATCGGGGTTTTTCCTCACCTGTAAGACAAATGTCAGGAAAACTTTAAGGCCCAAACGGTCCCCGAAATCATATGGCCATCATCCTTATCATTATCATCCTTACCATTATTATTATCATCATCATCCTTCACCGGTGTGGAAAGCAACGGGAAACTACCACACCTACACAATTCCCTAGTAAAGCTGCAAGCATAGCATGAAAAAAATGCTATGATTGCAGTGAAGGACCTGCCTTCGGGCAGAATTACTATGGATGGATTATTATTATTATTATTATTATTATTATTATTATTATTATTATTATTATTATTATTATTATTATTATTATTATTATTATTATTATGGGCAGGACATGTGCCACAAATGGGGATTGATAGAGAGGCATGGAAGCTCGCAGGTATACCAGATAGAAAGCGATCAGTTGATAGATCAAGAATGAGATGAAAGAATAATCATCAACTATGATTTGAGAGAAAGTAAGCTGTGCAAGGGAAGATTGGAAAAAAACATAATGTAGCTCAGGATAGGGATGCTTGGCAAGCATTTATCCGCGAGGCCATGGACCTACGTGTTCGATAGTGCAGTGAGATTATATTCTTATAAGAAACAACCTCAATTCCAATATTCCTTTGGAATTCACTAGTATATACTTTAAAACTTGAGCAATAAATTATTTTTATAAACAAGTGTATCCAAGTAATAGCATTTTGGAACACGAAACATTTAAGATAAAAATTATTAACAAATTAACAAGTTTATACTATCGTTGAGTTCATTAATTATTCTGTAATAAATACGAACGTTAAATAAATAACAGTATTATCAGACATCTTTTTTATGAGGATCATAGAGACTTACATGCATTTCCTAACCTCATGACCACAAATTGTTTATAGAAAACGTGACCAATACGAGATGGTTTGATATTTTAAGAAACTTAAAACACACAACAAGCGATGCGATACTCGCAAAACCTAACGAATTTAATACTTTTATTGATTCCTCAGAAAATACTCTGATA
Source organism: Diploptera punctata (assembly GCA_030220185.1). Taxonomy (NCBI): domain Eukaryota; kingdom Metazoa; phylum Arthropoda; class Insecta; order Blattodea; family Blaberidae; genus Diploptera; species Diploptera punctata. The sequence goes on from JASPKZ010008883.1 coordinate 341,291, forward strand.
TCAGAAGAAAGGATCCAAGAAATTCACGAGGCATTTACTAAATTGAGATGTATTTTTTTTATCTATAAACTTTTCGGTTAAGTGCACTTTTAAATTAATGCTCTTTCATATACTGTGCATAACATATTTACAGTTAATTTGCTTTCATTAGTTATAACAGGGTTTTACTTCAATTTTTTTTTCAAGAAATTTTGCTCTTGGCTACCATGCTGTAAATTATAGAAAGCTTTTCTTTAACATGCTATATTAAGTTTCTCTCATGGAATTATTTTATTTTATTATTTATTATATAAAACGTTCCTCGTTACAGGATTTCAACAAGGGCAAAGTGATACAAACAATTAATTTTCGAAATTGATTAAATACATTTTGAAATACCGGTACGTTAAAAATTACAAATTGTAATTGAAGTATAATCTATAAAGCAGAAATTTTGTAAAGATGGTTTCTTAAAATTGAAATCGACCCTCTAATGGTAGCGATGGCAATTTTAGAAAGATACATTCTATCCAAATCTAAGGAATTCCAAAATTTAGCTAAGAATCCTGATATAGTACATTTTTCCCCGATCATCAATCCTGTGACAGTTATATTGTTTAATTGGTATTTATCTTTGTAATAGTGAAATGTTAGCTCATATATGGCTATCTTTTCAGACTCAACTTCCTCAGTTTGACAACTACCGTATGAGTCTCAAAACGAATTGTGGGATCTAATATCATACCAATTTTAGAAGATGGTCTAAATGCAATAATATTTATTCGTCTATTACTTCTATTAGTGGCCACACCATAATTTTCCTCATAAACTGTGTATCCATAATATCGCAAGGCTTTTGCCATCATGTTTCGAGTAGTGTGGTGCCGAATGTTTCTCAGTTATTCCCGAAACCGACAAGCCCCAAAGAGATATCAGAGAAATTCTTCTTTATATCCTAGTTGTTTCCTAAGCTTCCTTGCATCAGGAAGAAGACTTCAGGTATTAATATACAATATAGATGATTTCTTATTATTTTAAAATATATGTTATAATATAAAGGCGGCTCCGTGGAGCTAGTTCCCGCTACTGATCGCTAAGGTTCCGAGTTCGCATCTAGGTCTCGCTCACTCCAAGTGTGTTTCGTGGTGGACGAAATAGAGACTGAACATATTTCTGAACACTTCAATAACCTCTGTTGGCTCTATCTTAGTGACAGACGTAAATTGCACTCTCTTTCACTTTTTTCAAGCTTCTGAATTCCTACACTAACTGGCTACCAGATTTGAGAAGTTATCTTCTTACCACTATATTAACACTAGGTCACAAGATAACAGTCTGCTAACAATCCATCTCCACAGCACTTCCTCTTATTTTAATTCTTCCACAGTAGCTTCTGCCCGCTCCTCGAATTCCCTACATCAATATATCAGGGGTTGCCGCACACTTGACACTTTTAAGTCACGTTGATACAGTTACTTGTTGTTAAATAATTAATTTTTCTCCAGAATTAAATTTGTTCTATGTTATTAGTTTTTTCCAATTTGTTAAACCTAGAGTAAATCAACATAATATGTTGTAGATAATAATTATACATATGCCATGTAATCACTTATGTTTATTATAATTTATATACAGACTAATTTATATATTTATTTCTAACCTGTTGAGTGATAGGCAAGGCCTTAAATCAATAATTAACCAGGTAAAATAAACCTATTATTATTATTATTATTGTTATTATTATGTATTATTATTTTATTGCCATTCACAGACCTCTATATAAGGAGCTTCATTTCATCTCATCCCTTGACCGGACTCTGAGTTGGACACAAAAGTTGAGGATATTTATTATTATTATTATTATTATTATTATTATTAGTATTATTATTATTATTAGTATTATTATTATTATTATTATTATTATTATTATTATTATATTATTATTATTATTATAACATTTCAGACAATATAGCAATTCCTTCATATATTTTTACTAAATCAAGGCGAAGATAGTAGGGTTATTTTGATGGCCAAATAGAGTATGAGAACCACTTGGGCCCTATCGTTTGCCAACAATATCTTTCACGTGAGAAAAGAAAACCCGACAAAAACTCAACCAGAAAACTTGACCTGACCGGGGATCGAACTTTACGTTACGCCCAGAATAAAGCGGTGGACTAAGAAATATGACATCATGAAAATTATTGGACTACTTCTGTGGCTGACAAATGAAACGCAATATTGCGAATGACTGTATCTCCCTCGGATATTATACAGACTCACGATCTGCAAATTAGAGCCCGGCGAGTTGTACCAGAGAGATATCACTTGTTAGGGTGTGTTACTGCTGGAATTAGGTGAGTCCCCTACACACGATCATATCCACAGTATTTTCTATAACGGTGAAACGAAGTTTGAGAGGTCACTCTGAACAGCGGTCAGATTTAAACAATAGCAGGATTGACACAAAGTACACTTAGGTGGAACATAAAAGTTACCCACTGACTGTTCGAAACATTTGGAGTGGTTGCGGACGAAACAAGAATTATAGATTTGTATATGTGGAAATAATTGTTAATGTTTGTGCCAAGTCTAGACTGGTGTAGTGGGCTGCACACTAGTACGGAGAACTAGAGGTCCACAGTTCGATTCCTGGTTCAGACCTTAATTTTTCTTTTCACAATATCATTATAATATTATAATATGATCCATTATTGGAACTGTGTGAAAATAACAGTATTGGAAAATGTTAAATAATATCGTTTACTGCTTATAAAAGTGGTGTAAAATTCTCAAATGTAGATACTTCTAAACGAAGCCGGCCGTTGGCGATGGTAGTGACACCTACCTGGCAGCGGACGAAACGAGAATTATAGATTTGAAATAATAATATTACTTACTTACTTACTCACTGGCACTATCGAACCCGAAGGTTCATGGCCGCGCGGACATAAGCTCTCCATACATCCCTATCCTGAGCTAATGCTTTCCAATCATTCCCTGTATAATCTACTTCCCTCAAATCATAGTTAATGTTGTTCTCCCACCTCATTCTTGGGAAATAATAATATTAAACAACATAAACAGATGGTAAAGAAAACTAATCTAACTCCCTTCCCTCTGACGTCATGTACAGTGGTCGCATCAACCATACGCTGATATCGCGTTTACGAAGGAATTGTTCCATCTCTATCTCTATGAAAATTAAAATTAAAGTTTCTTCCTGCTTCCCAAAGTTGTATATGGACATATAAGAACATATTTTCAAGTACCTACATCCCAAAATATTGCATAATATAAACAAACTCATACGTAACAAAGAATTATTATTTATTTTAATTAAAACTCTTACACCTAGCAGAAGCGTCAATTGTTACGACAGTTACATTTATTTTTGTATTATTAGTGTGCAAGTTTATTAGAACATAAAACTAAAAACAGGTGTTTTGTAACTCCTCCTTTATATAGAGCCTCCTAGATTCATAATTGCTTCTTGAAATAAAATTTAAAACTTCACAGAGATTATTTTGCTCTCACTCTGTTTACATGTCATTTTACAGTTACGTCAGTTGCCGACATAAATCCATGTATTTTAGCCCAATTATAAATCACATAATTTCTGTTAAAGATATTGAAACATATATCTCCCATATGTCCCACATAGGGACACAGGGGCTCTCTAAAGGTAGTTTCTTAACCAAGCTAATTAATTTACACTTATTTACCTACAGATATCAAGGAGTGACATGTAGTTAACACATCGCCTCAATGAGACATCTAGTAATCAAATAAGTATTACTTGAATGGATGAAGACCGATTAAATTTTGCACAGAGGCATTTTTATTCAGGCTTGCGGTTCTTTTACGAGTTTTAAAATCCCACTTTATGTTTGCATTTATGAGCTTCTATTTATGGAATGGTACATTATGATACGTTTTTTAACAGGTCTTGGAATGCTTAATTAACGCATCGAAGAACAAATACATAGCGCCATTGAAAGAAACAAAGTTAGTATTAGTATATTGTTAATCTTCTTCTTCTTCATCACGGTTTAGGCTTATTTACTAGCTTGTTCCGGCTCCAAATTGTCACTTTGGAGCTTGTAAGTATTTTGAAGTGTCCCTTGAGTATGCAACTAACGTTCTGCAGGGTAATTCCTTTGGAGGGGCTGCCTCCTTAAAGCATTTGGACTTGCTTCCTTGTGTTTTATCCCCGCCTTCTGCCGTTGAGGACTTCACTCCAGTTTCCCCGAGCTGGTTCTCTTATTTCATCCCCAGAGATTGGGTTGCCACTTCCGCCATTTTCGCCGCTCCGATATTTCTATCTCCGCCGTGTCTGCCGTTGTGGTCTTCCGTGTTTGCAGCTTCCAGTGTGGTTTTGCTCCCACGTAGTATATTGTTAATAAATAATGATACAAAGTTTAAATACATATTACTAGTCTAATGAAAGAAATTATTGACCCAATAGATGAAACTACATTTCACGCTGTGTAAGTGTCTGGTAATCTCAAACAGATTGAACGAGGTCAATACCAATATATGGGATAGCTGATAGTAAGTTAGGAATTACTATCGCCCCTAACCATCAGCATTACTAAGACATTCGATAAGTAATGACAACACTGTTGTAAATCAGCGATCCTAGTGGTGACAATTGTAATCTTGTAATATGTTGTTGATCAGTCATTGTTATTGAAAGTCTCGAAATACATTCACTGTTTCTCACATTTAGTAAGTAATACCGCCCTAAAAATATGTTAAGTAGGATTTGTTTAAAAGGTAGATTTGGGAAGTACTCGGACATCCATCAAATTCACCAGGCATAAGCCCTTGTGACTGTAATGTATTCTCAAATATCAAAGAACCTCTACCAAGCATTCGATTTCAATCAAGAGTTGATAACCAGAAAGTTCTAGAACAATTGGTGAAAGAGATGCCTGGAAATGGTGCTGCAGATGGAGTATGACGTCTTCCAAGGATTTGGCAACGTATGGTTGGCTTCGCTGGAGACTATAAATGAAGTTCGCGATGTCAAAAGTAACCTAAATAAAATATTTGTGATGTCATAAGTGTTGTCATTACTTATCGAATGTCCTAGTATTATCCCGTCATAGTTGGACCAACTTTAGTATAAAATCATGTTTCATTTTATAGTTAGGGATAAAGATATTTCGGGTGGTTAAGATAAATAGGTCATACTGCATATGTTTGTGTGAGTATATATATATATATATATATATATATATATATATATATATATATATATATATAGGGACGCCTGGAAAGAACATATTGATAGAATGCCAGAAGGAAGATTTCCAAAATTATTGCAAAATTATAAACCGCATGGAAGGAGAAATGTTGGATGCCCACACAGAAGATGGTGTGAACAATTTTAACAATTCTAGCTTTCATGAAACCGGAACGAGCCAACAGGCTTGATCCCTGGATGATGATGATGATTATATATCAATATGAGTAAAATTCATATCAAATTCCATTGAGGTGAAGTCATATGATAGATGAAAGTTAAATTTTTTTAACTTTCATCATATATATATATATATATATATATATACATAGGATTTTCGGAATAAGTATTACAGACTTCTAGGGGTTGTAGAAGGAACTTAATAGACAAAGTTTTGATAAGGAACCTATGCCCAGAAACATGACATATCGATGTAATAGTATATTACAATGCGAAGTTGGGAAGTGGTTTTTATAGAAGAGAGGAAATTGTTAAAAACCGAGCGATAGCGAGGTTTTTAATTTCTTATATAATCTACTATTGAATATCTAATATTCGTTTTTTCTCGTATGACAGTATTTCTATTTTTTTTTCTAATTTTGAACATTTTGTGGCTCTCCTCAAGAGGTCTATTTCCATCGACATAAGATTTTGTTCTAAGTTTTTGTTGAATTTCCAAACTTAAGCTCCAAATGTGACGGTATTTCTCACTATTGAATTATATATTTGAAACTTATTTTTCTAGGTTTATATATATATATATTTGTGTGTGTGTGTGTGTGTGTGTGTGTGTGTGTGTGCAGTCATAAGTGTTTGCAAAATAAGTAAGGGACATCCTTCATCTCATATCCAAGCAAGTGGGGCTGTGTGCATTAGAAAGCCATTAGTATCGAACCAGTTTCCGATGATCAGAAGCTATTGAACGTAAACATAGATAAGCTGCTATTTATTATTGTCCACTGGATACGTCTATTTAACATAATTTATTGAGTTGTTTTAAATATGTAGAATGTAGTTTTAAAGGCCTGATTTATGTTGTTAGTATCCCTAATACACTACTCTATGCACTTTAAAGTTAGGATTCAGTATCTTCAGACACGTGGTTTATAGCTTACTTACTACGACATCTCCTATTCATAAATACACCCACAGCCAATAAAAAACACATTGTTTCATAAGACAACCATATATGTCAGTAACAAAATAGTAGAAGTGTCACTCCTCTTAGAAGCATAGGTCCTTGGTGAAAGCACGCTATCAGCCTATGTCCTTTGCAAAATTCTTAACTCCGTTCCTAATTTTCCTTGTTGAATTTCTGTTCTTACTGTGTTACGTCATGTAATATATATATATTCTCAACTGTCCATCGCTGTGGTCTCGAGATAGCGTGCTGCCGTGTCACGCAGTTGGCCTGGGTTCGATTCCCGGTCGGGTTTTTTTTCTCAGACAAATGTCAGGAAACTTAGGGCCCAATGGTACCCGAAAATCATCCGGCCATCATCATCATCATCCTTCACCGGTGTGTAAAGCAACGGACAGTTGCCACACTTATAATTCCCTAGTAGAGCTGCAAATCATAGCATGAAAATGCTATGATTGCAGTGAAAGACCTGCCCTAGGGCAGAAGTACTATGGACGGATCCTCAACTCGTGTCTAACTCAGGGTCAGTTCGAGGGATGAGATGAGATGAAGTCCCTTGTATAGAGGTCTGTGATGACAAGGGTGCCTGACATACCATCACGGAGGTAGATGAACGGCATGAAACGAAATGAATGAGATGAGTATGGAGAAATGGTGGAATGAAATTTGTGACAGGGGAAAACGGGAGAAACCCCCGAGAAAAACCTGCCCAATCTCTGTCTCGTCCACCACGAAATCCACATGGAGTGATCGACCCGATCTCGGGACTCAAGTGGTGAGAGGCGAGCGACTAACCACTTGTGGCTTGGAGCCGCCTGAATATATATTTATTTATTTTTTAATAAAACATTCTTATATTTTAAAAAATATATACACAGTATAGACACCCGAATGAACAAGTGCTCGTGCTCGGGTGCAGTTTAGTTACAGAAATTATATTTTTAGAATATATACATTACAAAGTTTTAGTTAAAGAGAGAGGAAAAACTAAAAAAAAAAAAAAAAAATAGGAGCCAGTTTCAGGATATAAAATAAATTTTAGCACATAAAAAATATAAAAATGAATACAAGGGAGAATAAAATAAACAAAACAATATAGAATATATTAATACGCAAACTTAAGAAGACAAACACATTAGCGAAAGATATAAAAACAAAATTTTAGGAGAAAATTTCAAAATATAAAACGCACTCTGACACACAAAGAACTAACGCAAATGAGAATGTTATAAAACAAAAACAAACTTGATCTTCCTCTTTTCATAAGCAGATTCCATTCCAGATCTCTATTTGATACACTGTCTGAATTTAATGAAACAATTATACAATTTGTGGGGAATTATTAAATGGTTTTGACACCTGAAGAGGATGAATGAAGATATACTTCCAGTTAGGAGTTTGGAGTGAATTCCAAATCTAAGGAAAAGAAGAGTGAGACTTAAGAAGGCACGGATAGAGGGAATTATGAATTTGATGAAGGACAGGGAACAGCAGGATGGTGACTGGAAGGATAGAGATGAATGATGGAAGAAAATCAAAACTTAATATTGGGCACAGGAAGATTTGTATACATTTAAAACTTGTTAAATAAAAAATAGTTCCATGTATTATTTTAATAAGAATAATAATAAAATTAATAATGCATTGAAATCACTAGCGAAATAGATCTTTCTCTACAACACATCCCCTACAGTGAACATTACAGAAGCTCGCCGAGCACAAAGAAAGAAAAGTACAGTGTAGTATTGCGAGATTTCAAGTAGATAATACCCCAGTGCGGAAAACCCAAGTTATTGTTAAGTACTACTTCAACAATCTCGCCCTGTCTGCCATGAAATGATGCACTCACTTCAGTAAGAATCACGGCCTACGAGGAATAAAAATGAAAATAAAGTTGGTTTGGATTGCATTTACACAGAAACAAAACACAATTCTATTGTTACTAATTACGCTAATAAATCATATTCAAGTGAGAAGAAGAAACCAATTAGAACATTGTTATCATTAGAGCAATGTGTTACCTGTTATGTTTATTTACTTTGTATGGCCTTCCTTGACCCTCACTTGCTCATCTAGGCAAATCATTATTAATTCCATACCTAAAACCTCTCTGTTTTAAATTATACAATTTTGCAGCTCAGAACTAGACTGGTCTAGTTATTTAGATCTTTATTTTACGGCGAGCCATAGCCGAGCGATCTAAAACATAGAGCTACAGGACATCCACTGGTTCGAGTCCCTCTTGGAAGAAGACATATTTATTATGGAATTTGGCCAGCATCATGAGGAATTTAGGGAGATGCAGTAAGAAACCACTACGGGTTGAGAAAACCAACTACAATACTAGCCACATGTCACTGGATATTTTGAGTATTTTATTTAGGGTCCGTGGATACAGACCTACCTTCTGCTGATGATGGGATTAGTCCCGAAAGGTCTACAGTGAATTAATAAAAGTTGAGATGCACCGACAAGGTAAAACAATTTTATAATTTTAGTAGCTAAACTCAGCTACGTTTCGCTGTAGTTCAATATGATGTAGGCTGAATGTGAAAGTAAATAAAAGTATTCTAGCAAACATAAAATCGCCATGAAAACATCATTCAATTCAATATCCTGCCTTGTCTTGCTGTGGTTATGTGGATTGAAACGAATCTAAGAAAAAAAAAAGTTTTTTTTACAAAGCTGGTGGATTTTCTGCACTTTTTTCCCGGCTTCTGTATAAACATAAAGATCAGACATAGTATTAAAAGATTCCGGGCTATGTGGCCGTGGTCTATAACTGGCGTTTCTTCCAGACGTTTGTCCCTCAACTGCGGAGGGCATCTTCAGTGGCGAGCGCTTCCAGCTGTTGTTTCCCTGTCGTAGGCTCGACAGGCAGTTTTGCGAGCACAAACATAGGTAGGATGGATTTTTATACATAAAGATATTACAATTTTAATATTAATCTTACTTGTTTCGTTAAAAAAAAGGTAATTGGTTATGTACCGTACTCAAGGACAAATATACGTATGTTCAATAACTGTCTATTAAATTGTAAAATCAGAAAGGACGTGCAAAATTGGAAACATAACCTTGATAAATGGCTGTCTTTGAGTGTTATCGTGTGATTGAGGACTTGGCCGCCAGTAGAAATCGTGGACCTCCCTCCGGGAATGACTCGCCAGATTCCTGGACCACATTCTCTGAGAGCAGCAAGGACCCAAGTACAACCACCACGCCTATATCCCGTTTTGTGAAAGTTGTCCATTTTATTTTGATTTCCGTGTCACACTTCTCTAAATTTATGTCCTTATATTCGCAACTTCATTTTACTCATAACTAAGTATCTTACTGGCACTATCGAACCAGAAGGTTCATGGCCGCTCTCCACACATACCTATCCTGAGCTAATGTTTTCCACTCATCCCCCGTATAGTCTACTTCCCTGAAATCATGGTTAAAGTTATTCCCCCACTTCATTCTTGATCTACCAAATGGGCGTTTTCCATCTGGTTTTCCGAACAGAAATTTGCATGCCCCTCTTTCATTCCCCATTCGTGCAAACTCTTGCCCATCGCAGTCTACGAAACTTAACTGTTCTTATTATATCTGGTTTCCTGTAAAGATCATGTAGCTCACTGTTATGTAGTCTATTCCATTCGTCTGTCTGTTCATCTCTCTTTGGTCCAAACATTTTGCTAAGAACTTTATTCTCAAATACTCGTAATATTTTCTCTCCCTTAAAGTAAGAGTCCATATTTCGCATCCATATAACTGTGAGAATAACAGTTTTATATATTTTCAATTTAACGTCTTTTTTTTTTTAGAGAAGTTGGGACGACAAGAGTCCATACAATGCATAATAGCATGCATTTCCAGAATCGAGCCTACATTTAATTTCTTTGTGCATCTCATTCCTGTTTGTAATTATTGTTCCAAGTATTCAGCCATTTCTACAAAATTTCCCTTATTTTTCATTAACTATAGATTTCCATTATATAATATATTTCTATGTGTGAACATATATTTATTTAGTTTTGTTGATATTTTTCCCAGCCCCAATTTCTTAGTGTTAATAAAGTGTGAATGTTGGCCCTCAGTATCTCATCGCTATTGCCTAATAATACTACATCATCAGCATAAACTAACAGATTATTAATACCACTGAGTGGTTAATAAAAACAAAATTCTAAAAACGTTTGATATTTTAACATTAATAATATTTTTTTATTTAGGAATATTCCACAATACAGTGTTTCTCCTTCAACCAAAAGTGATTTGTCGCCTGAGGTTCCTGTCTAAAGCATCTTCTTCCCTCAAATCTCTAGCTTCCATACTTCTCTTCACTCCATCTATCATCGTTCTCTAAGGCCTGCCTCTTCCACTTCTTCCATTAGCTTTCCAATTAAGGATCTTATGAGGTGTCCATACCATTTCAAACGTTTTTCTTCTATTTTTCTTAATATGTTTTTTTTTTCAACTTGCATAATATCCCTTAGGTCCTATAATATATATAATAATAATAATAATAATAATAATAATAATAATAATAATAATAATAATAATAATTATTATTATTATTAATTATTATAATTATTATTATTATTATTATTGTTATTATTATTATTATTATTATTATTATTATTATTATTATTATTATAAAAACTGAAGACGTAAGAACAGAGTTAAATATATACCCATTGAGTGATAAAATCAAAGAATATAGAGATAAATGATTTAGACATGTAGAAAGAATGCATGTAACAAGATTACCAAAAGCAGCATTTAACTACTTGGAATGTAGGAAGGCCAGTGGAAAGATGAACAGAACAACTGCGGAACAGGCAGTTTGCCTAGCCCGTAAAGTGAAGAAGAAGATTATTATTATTATTACTATTATTTTATTTTCATTACTATTGCTGCTATTATTATTATTATTATTATTATTATTATTATTATTATTATTAATGGAAGTGAAATTGAGTTCTGAAAAAAATAAAGACATTACCGGATTAAGAGCTGCAGAAATGAAATTAATGCGCCGAACTGCTGGATATACTCTACTTGACTACCAAAGTAATTAAAATATTTTAGAAGAACTCCACATTCGACCTTCAGAATAAAATATATCCATCTACAGAGACAGATGGCTACAACATGTATCCCGAATGTCACCAACTAGGGTCCCTAATATAGTTCTTCGGTATTGCCCACGACGACGACAACAACAACCTGGACGGCCATAAAAACGGCTTTTAGACACTGTTGAGACCGAAATAGGTCAACATTGAACTATATTCATGAATGATGTATTATTATTATTATTATTATTATTATTATTATTATTATTATTATTATCATGCCGAAAAATGAGAGATTTTATGGGTGTCTGTATTTTGCTTGGCATTAAAAAAGAGAGCCTAAATTTCTCTGTTGCATTAAATGTTTCTTGTAGTTACCACAACAAACTGTGAAATATGATTTACCTAATTTGGATCAAGATCGCCCCATATAAAACACCATATCTAGCTAAATGTGCAATTAATTGAGTTATTAAATTCTAGATTAGCACATAATTCTTGATTATCGAGTGATTTTATTAACGGTTTAATTTACATCGCCCTTCTAACTTACATTAAATTAAGTTAGCACCATTTTTCCATTAACTAGTAACTCACTGGATCTATGGAACCCAAAGATTAGTTCCCCATACTTCTCTATCCAGAGCTAATGTTTTCCAATTATCCCACGTATAATAGCACCCTGCAAAATGAAACCAACCCTCAAATTTGAAATATATGAGTTATTTGATGTTATATTATTGTTCCTCAAGTATCGCTCAATCACTAGCAAAAAAAAAAAAAGTCCAACCCACCACCCCCATTCTTATCCCATCTATGAACCAAGTAAGATAACATTAAAAGAATATGCCACATTTCTCTTTCTGCAGAAAGAAACCTAACAACAAATATGCGTAAAATCTCAGAATTAAAAAAATGAATTATATTTCTCTTAAAATAGAAGCTCTTTGATATTCTATTAGTTGAAGTAATAAGTAATAGTACATTACAATGCGAGGTTGGGAAGTTATTTTTACAGAAGTGAGGAAATGATTAAAAATCGAGCGACAGTCAGGTTTTTAATTTCCGTAAAACGGTTCACAAACGTGCGTTGTACATTATTTTTGCAAAATGATAAATAATAGTAAAATAATAACATCGTTGTTGGAAATATTTGCTTTCATTATAAATAACTGACTAACGTTATCAGCCTGGCCAATGTTTATACGGCAAATGCCCAAAATAATTTAGCCGAGACTACAGCAGGCCGCGACACCAATCAGTCATAAAATGGCAAGTACGAATTAATTTTTTTATATTGTTTCAAATAAAAAAATGCAGTCTTTTGTTTCGTATAATGTATATTAACCTACATTTTGAATACACTTTTGTATAAACATTATAAGAGGCAGTGGTTTTACTTTCCGCATTCGGGAGATAATTTTTATTATTACAGTATAGTTATTTAGTTATATATAGGTTGGCAACCCCGAAATTTAGGGAATTGAACTTTCAATCATGGTCGCCATTACTGTAAGTACGACAGAACGCACTATCGTGCATAAATGTTTATTTTTATTTGAATGTTTTATTGACATTTAATTTTAATTTGCGCTGTTCTCAGTTCAGTTATCTTCTAACTTAGTTCCTTTCTACAGCTCTCCCTCGTACATGGTTAATGTTATCCTGCTATCACTACCTACTGATGTTCCTACAAGAAGTTTCCATCCCTCTGTTTCGTTCCCCATTTGTGCCACATGTTCTGTCCATGGTAGACTACAAAAGCCTTACATCTTCTTCTACTTCTTGTGTCTTATTTCCCTTAAGATCGTGTAGCCACCTATTGTGTAATTGTCTCCATTCACCTGTCTGTTCGTTCCTCTTTTTATCCAAAAGAGTTTCCTAAGAATTGTATCCTCAAATACATGTAATATTTTCTCCTGTCTTAAAGTAAGATATGCCTACCAATTTTTTCTCACCCATAATAACTTGAAGAGTAACATTTTTTATCACTTATTCAGATAAGCTCGAATGACAAGAGCCCCTGTAATGCATCCATCCATAGTAATTCTGCCCGAAGGCAGGTCCTTCACCGCAACCATAACATGTTCATGCTAAGCTTGCAGCTTAACTAGGGAATTGTAGGTGTGGTAGCTTCCCGTTGCTTTCCACATGAAGGATGATGATGATGGTCATATGATTTCGGGGATCGTTTGGGCCTTAAAGTTTTCCTGACATTTGTCTTACAGGTGAGGAAAAACCCCGATAAAAACCTCACCCAGAAAAACTGTCCCGACCGGGGATCGAACCCGGGCCCGCTGCGTGACAAGGCAGCACGCTACCTCGAGACCACAGCGGTGGACCTGTAATGCATAATAGTATATATTTCCAGAGTTCAGCCAATGTTCATCGAACTTAATTCACCTTCATAATTATCTATATTATATTCGCCTTATTTAGTACGAAAATTTTGAACGAATATTTTGTTTTATCTAAAACATTTGTGATGTTTCGGAGATGTCCACAACATTCAACTAATCCCTCATCCGTAAAGGCCCTCCATGACCTTGTGTGGCCACAAAGTATGCATGTGATCTAGGGTATATAATACCCTTCCTGTAAGGTTAGAGTGGAATGGAACACATAAAAATGCCTACAAAGAGAGAGGTTAAACTGACAAGGGAACTGTCAACCATCGCATGTCGAAACCTACTTTTAAATGTTTCCCAGAGAAGCGTGTGATGTACCAGTGTCCAAAAAAAAATCTGCCGTTTTTAACTACAAGGCACTAAAATCAAACGACAAATCTCTCATTTGAACTGCGGGGGAAGTATTAGAACTACCGAATTGATAGTTTCGATAACCCTCAAGACACGCCACACTCAACTCCGCTCTAAGTCAAGCCGGGTATCCATCCGCTCCGTACTGTGGTAAGCCATTGTTGGATTCTGTAAAAAAATTGCCGTTTTTAACTGAAAGGCATTAAAATCCGCGCCAAATGTCTCATTTTAACTATAGAGAATTATTGTAATACAACTGCCGAATTGGTAGATTGAATAACCCTCATTACGTACCGTCCGCGCTGCTTCCCGCCTCACACCACTTCACTCTTACTCAAGCAGGAAGTCCATCTGCTCAATAAAGTGGATTGTCATTGCTGGATTACGGCTTTGATTTCTGTGTCTTGCAGTTAAAAACGGCAGGTATTTTTTTTTTGGATACGGCCTTGGTACATCACAACAATTCTCATCATCATCCGGTATCATGACAGCTGCTGCCGTCTTCCGAAAACCAAACGACATTCCTCTCTGTGCATCCATTGATCTTCCTCCAATCCTCTGATAATCATAGCCGCTTGCACACCTTCCATCCAGGTTTTCTTTGGCCTTCCTTTCATCCTCCTGTCCATTGGGATCCATTCCATAATAAGTGTAGACAATATTTGCCCTGGCATTCTTTTGACATGGCCACACCACTGTAATATTTTATTTGGTATTCTATTCATTCTAGATTTTCCAGCTGATCTTCTTAAAACGTCCATTTCTGTACTTAAAATTCATTTAATTTCCCTGGTAGGAATTTGCCAAACTTCAGCACCATGTGTTAAAATGCTCTGAACTATGGTTTGATATATTTTTCATTTTCTATTTTTTTTTGTAATATTTCTGCTCCACCAAACAGAGTTTAAAGCATTTATTGTGGGAGAAATATGAAGGTAGATTTTGGCATGCAATGGTTGCCAGTTCCCTTGTAAGGAAATAAAGAAAGACAGTATTGAATTTGAGGTAAATTATTTCCATACAGCACTCGCGTGATCTGGAATGAACATTAGTGTCGTTTAAAGTGATACATCCAATCACTCACAACCATAATTACTGTTGTTCCCTGTATTGTAACTACACATTTCTGCGCCCCATTATAGACTTCTGTGGCCACTTAATATCGGCCTGCAGCCATGTCCGTGACTCTCTTAAATCACTCTCTCTGCGGTCAAATGCCACTTAGACCACTTCTGCATGTTCACATTACATCTGCATGTAAATCTTATTACGCTATTTTAAATTATTTCTTCTCGATTACCGAACGAGTGGCTCAAGCGTTAGCGTTTGAGAATCATGCGAGACAGGTCCCGAGTTCAAAGCGTGGTTCCGACCAATCCGGCTTAGTGTTTTTTTCTTCCCTCCAGAATACATTTTGGTTGAAATTTCATTAGAAAGCCCCATTCATCATTTCATAGCAGATCACTAACACTCCTGGTCACAAATGGGACCGTACAGTTTTCTTAAAATTTTCCTTTCCCAGGTATTTAACATTTAATTATATTTTTACAAACTCTTACTTTTATTACCTGCTCGAAATGTCCAGCGCTGTGGTCTCGAGGTAGTGTGCTGTCTTGTCATGCAGCGGGCCCGGGTTCCATCCCCGATAGGGACAAGTTTCCTGGGTGAGGTTTTTATCGGGGTTTTTCCTCACCTGCAAGACAAATTGTGAGGGAAATTTAAGGCCCAAACTTCTCCGAACATCATCTGG
Organism: Diploptera punctata; assembly: GCA_030220185.1. NCBI lineage: Eukaryota > Metazoa > Arthropoda > Insecta > Blattodea > Blaberidae > Diploptera > Diploptera punctata. Next base: position 357,234 of record JASPKZ010008883.1, read on the forward strand.
CATTATCATCATCATCATATTCACCTCATTAGACCAAGTTAGGATTAAGGCTTCTCATGGCCTATCACCATCACCCATCATATCATTGGGGCAGCTAACCCCGCCTTCAGGCGCCCCAACCACAGAAGTGGGTTACAATACGCAAATGCCAGGAGATAATATCAGAAATGTTGACATGACAAATTGGTGGAACTGAATAAAAAAAACTTTCTGGAGATATATCAGGCCTTTATTAGTGTAGGCCTACTTGAAATTATTATTATTGAACTATAATTCTACCAGTTGTATTACATGGATGCGAAACATGCGCTCTTACTTTAAGGTAGAAAAGGAGATTACGAGTATTTGAGAATAAAGTTCTTAGGAAAATTTTTGGTTGGACCAAAGAGAGACGAACAGACAGGTGAATGGAGAAGACTATTTAACAGTGAACTATATGGTCTTTATAGGAAGCCTGATATAATGAGAACAGTTAAGTCCCGTAGACTAAGATTGGCGGGACATGTGGCACGAATGGGGAATGAAAGATGTGCATGGAGGCTTCTTGTAGGAAAACCACAGGGAAAACGCCCAGCTGGTAGACCAAGAATGAGGTGGGAGAATAACATTAACTTTGATTTGAAGTAAGTAGATTATACAGGGGATGATTGGAAAACATTGGCTCAGGATAGGGATGAATGGAGAGCTTATGTCTGCGCGGCCATGAACCTACGGGTTTGATAGTGCCAGTGAGTGAGTGAGTTAGTTGGTTAGTTATTAGTGTACTGTATCTAAGGCTCTGACAGAACGATTGCCTGGTGATATATTTTCATTTAATCTTCGCAATGATAATATTATTATTTATAATCACGCCTCATTCCTGGATCGAACACTTTTTAGGATATAGTAATGTCAACTTAATTTTAATTATAAATGTACATTTATTTTCACTTACTTGCAACTTTTAATAATCATTATTTCTCCAATCAACAAAATGCTTGTAAAATTACCTGTAAAACAAAGAAAAATATATTTTAGAAAAATATAAATATTTATATTTAAATTTATAATACACTGGACAAAGAACTAAAACTCTGAAAACTTCACCCAATTTCATATAACTGCATTTTGCCAGGTTTTGAGGAGAGAGTGAAAAAACTTCCACTATTTGCTATACATTATCTGGTAGGTATACATCGCGACGCTAAAATCCCAACATAACAGATGCCATAACGTAGGCCTATCAGATATTGTTTATAGTAATAATTTTTTTTTAATTCTCCTAAAAACCTGACAAAAAAATTATGACAAGTTCGGGTTTTGGCGTCGAATTTCAGCACTTTTACTGAAAATGTTAGCTAATTGTATTTGATTTATAATAGGCTTACATAGGACAATTTAAGTTTACTATTGGTAGGTAGATATATTTTAATAAATAGCCAGTATGTGCCGCTTGAATTATAATGTATTAAATTTCAATTGTTACGCTTAAAATATTTATTTTACTTAATGTACATAATTTAATCCATAATCCATTTTAAACAAAGAATGGCGTGTTTAGAACACATCGAAATAATTGTAATGTATTGTAAGCCCATTTTTCCCTTAACAGAGATTTAGGCGCTCTCCCCCTACAGGGAAGAATTTGAATCATACTAATTTAGTTACACTTGTTTTCGTATAGGTGTCATTTGAGTGGTCCGTAGTCAGCGTTCCGCCTCATACTGACATCTAGGAAACCAAGGTTGTACTAGGACGGGAAAATTCGGTAAATTTTGCTTAGAGGCCTTTCCATTCAAGCTTAAGGATCTTTTACGAGCCTGAAAATGTTCAGACTCGGGACCCACGGCTTAAAGACCCTCCCTGAGGACTTACTCCTTGGATTTTTCCATCTTAAAAAATCCATCGACCCCGACCGGGTTTGAACCCGCGAACCTCGGGACCAGAGGCAAGGAGCATAACCACTAGTCCACCGCGGCCGGTCATCGAAATAATAAAAATGTAAATATAACCTTTATATAATTAATAAATGTCTAATAAATAATTAATGTGGAGAAACAATTTCTCCTTAAGTTATAAACAGAAAGAAGCCGGAATCAGTACGAATTTACATTACAAAAACAGTCCCTAGAATGCGATAAACCAACAACTTTTCCATTGACGTGCAGTAGGGAAAGTAAAGGTAAAGTGATCCCACTACAGGCCTCAGGAAGCCCTTGGAGTAGTAGGAGGTTAAGGCTCCCACTTTTTCTGGACAATCGGCACTTGATGTCAGACCTGCGTGACGGCCGCCTTTACCCCCACACAAGCGTCCGGTACTCATTTCCGTTAGAGGCATAATGCCGCCCGAAAGTTTGGGTCAGTTTAAAAATCCTGACCCCAACGGGACTCGATACCTCGACCTTCCGGCTTATAGTGTAGTGCCTTAACCACTACGCTACGGCGCGACGTGCAGTAGGTAAAGTAAGAACCTGCATAACTTCGAAAACTTCCAAGAAAATCTGCAAAATCCCTTCCCCATGATGAAATTCATCTTCTTAAACACCCGCGTTTGAAATACCACGGAATTATTTTTTTAAATTTTTAAATAAACTTATATTTATTTATTATGTTAGTAATACAGTCACTGCGAGCTACACGTGAATCAAAAAGCTAGTAGCACCTCCTCAATAATATCTAATTATAGTAAATATTCAATTATAACATTGTTTTAAAAAATATATATTATTTTGCCAGTTTTTTTTTTCTCTTTCGTGTTAGATGTCATCCTATTGAGATGCCCGTACTATCTTAATCATCTCTCAACAATTGTATGTAATGCATTTTTTCACTTTCATAACTTTCTCAATTTCAACGTTCCAAATTTATATCTAATCTAGACTTTCACGATGATCTTCCCCAGTAATCCTTTTCTGTTGCTAATACCTTATTAGCTTGGCAGCTTTTAATTGTGCATGACTCTGATCCATGTAACATAATATTCTCTATAATGGAGTAATAATAATAATAATAATAATAATAATAATAATAATAATAATAATAATAATAATAATAATAATTTTACCCCAGTTGAACCCATGTCCGCATTTCTTGACGGTTGTATTTTTACGGTGAAAGATCGTCACTCTTTCGACCAAGGTACTTTTTTCGTCTGGCTTATCACCTTAGACCAGTCCGGCATGAGTAACCCTATCTGCAGCAATACTACCGCCGGCATAGCTCTCGGGATCATTTAAGCTCGCAAGCCACTCCACCACGTACCATGGAGGGAATAATAATAATAATAATAATAATAATAATAATAATAATAATAATAGTAATAATAATAATTTTATTCATATACAGATTTTTAATGTTTACACATCTTTCTGTGCCTAAAGTTTTATTTATTTTTTTCTCAACTCGTCTCTATCTATCCACTCCATGTCCTCCAGTCTTCTTGTTCTCATTCCAGTTCTTATTTATTGCATCCACGAGTTTCGAGGTAATACTAAGATAATAATAATAATAATAATAATAATAATAATAATAATAATAATAATAATAATAATAATAATAATAATAATAAACCGTCCGGCATTTCATTATTGAACTGTTTAGCATTTCTTTCAAACTAACAGCGAGCTAGCCTGATGCTTCAACACCCAACGTAGAGGACCAGGACACTTTTAATCAAGGTTCTCTTTCATTAGCCCTTGACGAACCAATAATTAAACAAAAGATGAATGTTCAAACTTCAATTGTGGATTTCATAAAAAACAAACCAATAAAATGGTATGGTCATGTAAGAAGAATGACAAAATATAGATTTCCAAGAAGGATATTAGAATGGGTGCCACTTGGTAGAAGAGGAAGAGGACGGCCAAAAATAGCATGGGCTGATTGTGTTTTGAACGACATGAGGTTTGGACGATGGAGATTGGATTGGCAGAGAGATGTGTATAAGAATGACAGTAAATTAATTGGGCGCTTGAAGATGTGAAACATTGTGGAACCTGCTAAATAATAATAAAAAAAATATTATTATTATTATTATTATTATTATTATTATTATTATAAGACTGACAATTATAATTACAATAGTAATAATAGTAAGAAGAAAAACATTAACAATAATACAGTAAAACTTGTTTAATCCGGAACATGAATAATGCGGAAATCTGTCCAATGTGAACAAATTTATTGGTCTCGGCGAAATAATAGTAATTTTATGTGTATTTATTTTGCATCAAACGGAATCTGTCCAACGCGAAAACGGAAGGATATTTCTACACAATTCATAAAAAACGTTATAAAGCGGAAAGAAAGACAGAGAAATAAATGAGTTTCCACTTCATTGAATTCCAGTTAGGCCAAAAAAAACAATAAGGAATGATTCCTGCCGCCGGGCGAAGTATAGATGTTACCTATACCTGAAATTTTTCTTTCGGCCTCACTACACGCCCGTTAAGCGAAACACCATTGCAAATAACCATTTCACTATAAAATCTTAAATTAGTTAAGTTTTAGTTTTTTATAATGCGGAATTTTGTCCAATGTGGAAAAAAATTGGTCCCATGTGATTCCGCTTTGAACAAGTTTTACTGTAATAATAATATCGTCAACAGTAATAAATAATATTGACACTGAAAATAACTTTTTTTATTCAATGCCCCAGGTTGTCATTTTCAACATTTCTGGTGTTCTCTCCTGGCATGACGTACTTGTAACCCACTTCTGAGGTTGGAGCTCCTAGAAGGCGGAGTTACGCTGCCCCGATTATATGAGAGTTCATGATGATAGTAACGATGTGCCAGGAGAGTTCTTAAACTAAATTTAATATAATTAGACGAATATGATCTTGATGATAATGATGGTAACATGATGTTCGGGAACCGTTTGGGCCTTAAAGTTTCCTGACATTTGTCTTACAGGTGAGGAAAAACCCCGAAAAAAACTCACCCAGGAACCTTGTCCCGATGGGGATCGAACCCGGACCCGCTGCGTGACAAGGCAGCACGCTATCTCGAGACCACAGCGGTGGACTGAAAATAATAACTATGATAATAAAAATAATAGTAACACCACTATAATAATACTAATAATAATAATAATCATCCTTACAATAACAGTAATAGTAATAATAATAATAATAATAATAAAAATAATAATATCTAATAATAAATAATAAGCAATATATAATAAATAAAATTCTAATAATGATAGTAGTTACACAGAAATGTCACAGTATATGATGTGAGCACATTATACCTATCTGCTCCAAGTCAACCTTTATCTTTGTGTTTATTATGGACTTGGTTATGTGGAAGAAATTCTCTGTCTTTGTCTTTGTAAACCGAAGCAACTACTTCACGGGAAAATCTTGTGAAGGGAGAACAAGCAATACACATAAAAAACTTGCAGAATAAGAAATAGGAGAAAACATGCGAATTTTACGACCCTAGCAGTCGTAACTTCTACCTCTTGTTGCAGTAATAACTCTGAGAGTCGAACTCCCGGCTCCAGCTACAAGTTTCTTGCTCAGCTGCAACCGGCCGTGAATTCCCAGCACCAACAATTACAAGGAGGCCGTGAATATAACAATTCACAGTTCGCTTTCAATTGTCAAATTGTCACACAACATTTCCTAACAGTTAACTTTTGCAAATATTATCAAATTCATAAAATAGCACAGGATAGCATAGATAATATCGAGCGAATTATCTTAGGTGATAGCGTATTCTGGAGGTCCCGGGTTCAAACTCTGATTTCGACTAACCTGACAGAGATTTTTCCTTGTTTCCTTCAATCGTCAACACATTGGAACTTCATTAACAGGTCTCATTCATTAGATACGACCACGGACGGCTTCATAATTTCAGCGAATTTCCAAAGAATGAAGCTATAGTGGTTGTAAAAAGTAAAGTGTTCTTACCAGAACGTTGGAGTTGCGGGAGGTTAAGGCATCCACCTTTCTAGTTGATTGACACAAGAAGTCAGCTCTGCGTGACGGCCGTCTATACCCCATAAAAACCATTGCACTAATTTCCATTAGAGGCTGAGTCAGCCCAAGAGACATGATGCCACCAGAAGGTTTGGGCCAGTTAAAAAAATCATGACTCCACCGGGACTCGAACCCGACCTTGCAGCTTGTAGCGTATTGCATTAATCAATTACGCTAAGACATGTCCCCATAAAGGTTATACCCATAAAAACATTTTTGAAAAATTATTTCAAATGATTTAACCTACTTACTAGACATGTAAATGACCAGATAAGCTATTTTTTTGTCCAATGCCACCAGGTTGTCTTCATGACATTTCTGGGTTTCTCCCCTGACATTGGCGGAATTGTAATCCATTTCTTAGGTTGGGGTACCTGGAAGACGGAGTTACGTTACCCCGATTATATGACGGATGATAAATGATAATGAAGGGTCAGGAGAGTTCTTAAATTAAACTTAACCTAAATTCCACAGCATGGGCAATCACAGGACTAATTCCCTTCAAGAAAAAAAATTATGTGAACTGCCCGGGAGCTCATGAACTGTAGTCATAAATGTTGACCAGTACTCTAGGAGACTGGTCCCATATATAATATGACCATGAACATTTTAGCTTTATTCTTTGCCTTCTGCGTTCCTGGGGGGGGGGAGAGGAAAAAAGTTTAACAAATATATATATATATATATATATATATATATATATATATAGGCCTACTCATTTTTGTGCTTAATAGGTTTTTAGGGAGCCAAATGAAATATTTTTGCGAGTTAAAAAAAATTGGATAGTTTTTATGTGAGTCCTGAATTGAGATTTTGCCAATTATTTTATTTTTACGTCTAGTAGATATATATGTAATTTTGGACCCTTAAATTGGCGAAAAAATAATTTCTTCTGCCAGTTATTTATATGTTTCGGAACGCAAAGAAAACAAAATCATGTAAAACTAAAATTATTAAATATGCTCAACTCGTGTCCAACTCAGAGTCGCGTCGAGGAATGAGATGAGATGAAGCCTCCATATTTTTAGAGGTCTGTGAGCTACAAGGGTGCCGTCGACCATCCCTGACGCACCGTCACAGGAGCGGATGAACGAAATGAAACGAGTATGGAGAAATTGTTTGTGGCATGGGAAAACGGGAGAAAACCCTGATAAAAATCTGCCCAAGTTCCGTTTCGTCCACCACGAAACCCACGTGGAGTGACTAAGACTCGATCTTGGGACTCCAGCGGTGAGAGGCGAGCGTCCAACTGCTTGCACCACGGAGCCGCCTTAAATCGCTTTCTATAATACTTTATCGGTAATTTGACACAAATGTAAGTAATTTCTACTCATTTGTTTTTCTATTGTTTTATGAATAACTAGCGGACCCAATTTCAATTATCGTGACATGACCGGACGATAAAAATATAAGTTACTTTTTACCATAAAATTCACTAATTAAAACGTAATTAGACATTATTAAATAAGTTCGCAACAAAACTCCTCATTGTCATCTGTTGTGGCTCAAGAAGCGTGCATGATGACATCTCATTGTTGTCGCGCAGAATATGTCGATAATGCAGATGACTATACATCTGGCATAAAAATTCCTATAAACCGACCACAGCGCCACCTATCGAGTACAATTGTGAATCTAAACCATCGTGGGACCCACTCAAACACACACAAAATTTCATCATAATCGGTCCAATCGTTCAGGCAGTTTTTAATTTTGGGTTTCAACTAAACCTCCACTTCTAATTGTCGGATTTCGCTCATTTTTGGACAATACCTACCTCTATTTATTTCAACTGGATATACTGAGTTTCGCTGTGAAACATCGAAAAATGTAACCGCTAGAGCGATTTTTAATTTTTCACTTAGGTAAACTCCTACACCTGATGGTTTTAGAGAGTCCAATTTGAATCTAAACCATCGAGGGACCCAATCAGACACACACAAAAAATCATCAAAATCGACTCAGTAGTTTAGGAGTAGATTGACAAACACACGTACAGAAGAATCATGTATGTAAATATATTAAAATATATTAAATTAATTAAATCAATTAAATCAATGTATCTTATAGGTTACATAGCCAATTTAAGGGTTAATATTTTAATCCTTGTGCAGTGGAAGAAGATACCAGACGCCTTAAAAATATCAGCTAAATAAACCATTATTAAATTATAGTTATTATTATTATGGTTATTATTTTTATTTTGGTTATTATTATGGTTATTATTATTATTATTATTATTATTATTATTATTATTATTATTATTATTACTCCATCTCTTATCTATGGATGTGAAACCTGGACATTAACAAAGGCAGATAGTAAATAAATAGAGGCTGCTGAAATGAAGATGTTGAGAGCATAGCAGGATACAAAAGGACCGATAAAAAGAAAAACGAATATATAAGAGCAGAACTTAATATATTTAATCTCTGTGAAAGAATGAAATATTATCAAAATGCTTATCTTCAGCACGTATTACGAAAGAATGAACAGCGAATACCAAGAAGGATGTATAATTATAAACCAAAAGGGAGAAGAATGTTGGGAAGACCATTGAAGAGATGGGAGGACCAATTCGACCTATAATGAGATCGGAACAGGCCATTGGGCTTAATCCTTGTTGCTGTTGATTATTATTATTATTATTATTATTATTATTATTATTATTATTATTATTATTATTATTATTATTATTATTATCATCATCATCCTGCTAGATACGTGATGTGGACCGAACAGGATTGGATATAAACCCGCGTACTTCTAGTTCATTGTCAGTAGCGTTACAATCGAACTACTCAAAAACATTGATTGACACTTCTATTCATGAATACTTACACGTCTGATCTGCGATTGTTACTCAAGCAAGGAAAATATTTCGAGAATTCATCCAGCTTCCTATTTTTGCAATAAATATAAAATGTTTGCAGAATTTTGTGAAGACAAAAGTGTTATTATTCTCACAGACCGACATGTTCCGGTCAACATTTTCACGTCTAACTGAAAATTATATTAACAGTATAACGCTCGAGCTGCCGTTATGGTCCATCTCCCTTCAGGCTGCTCCCAGATCTATTCTTTACAACCTGTGACGCCAACTTTTTAATTCCTTAAAAAATTACTGTCAAATTTTATTCTTAGGGTTTCATTTTTCAAATAATTTCCCATCATTTATAATGATTTTTTACATATTTTCTAACGATTATTTCAAATATATTTTTCTATGATATATGACTACATACGTAGCATGAAGACGTGCCAGCCATATTGGTTTTAACGAATATTCTATACAAAAACAAAGACGCGTTCCAGTGCAAACAACAGAGTATGTACTAATTAACTGAACATATTTATATACTTCAGAATTTCAGAACCTTCTATTTATTTTTGCATTCTTTCACAGATTAGAGTGCTTAAATTGCGTTAGGTTAGCTTTTAGATTCAATAAATATCGTGTATATGTTGGCTGCATCCCGTTTTTCATTGTGTAAACTGCTTCGAGTTTGTTGGCGCATGCGCATGGTGTATGATTAGAACTTAAAAAGAAAATTCGCGTCACATGTAAAGAATCTCCGGTTCCCTTAAATAACAAACTCATTGGCACTATCGAACCCGTAAGTTCATTGCAGCTCTCCATACATCCTTATCTTGAGCTAATGTTTTCCAATCAACGCCTGCATAATTTGACGATGTTATGCATCGACCAGCTACGCGTCATTTTATAAAAAAAATAACTTTTGATGTCTTTTGCACCGGCTCATCAATAAGTGAAGGCACACTTTTAGCGCCAAATCTTTAAATATAATCTTATTATTAAAGAAAATGTAAACGCCATCAGTCCTATCAGACATTCTGTGTTTTGCAACAAACGGGTATGAAACCAGATCTTCATAAACGGTAATCTAAATTTTGCATCATGCAGCTAAGCGCCAAATGTTCCCGCTCTTAGATGGTTGATGCATAACTGTCAAACAAGGAAAATTACTTATAATATCCAGTATTGCTAGTTGGCGCTACAATAAATAGGGAAGATTGACTTTAAATGCATTTTTCTCGAAACTTACGTAATGGCTCATAGCCGGTTGATGGATAACGCCGCCCAATTTACCTACCTAAAATCATGTTTATGTCATTCTTCCACCTTATTCGTGGCCTACCTACCGGACGCTTTCCCTCTGGTTTTCCTACAAGGAGTTTACATGCCCCCTTTTTTATTCATTTTTCATTTCATGAATTGCCCATCATGGACTTAACTATTCTTATTAAATCTGGTTTCCCATAAAGATCATGTAGCTCAATGTTATGTAATCTTCTCCATTCGCCTGTCTCTTCGTCTCTCATTGGTTCCATTAATTTTTTAACAGCTATATTCTCTAATACTCGTAATCTTTTCTCTCGCCTTAATATAAAATACTAAGTTTCGATCCATATAATATAACTGGGGGAAAGACAGATTTATATATTTTAAGTTTAACGTCGGAACAGGCAACTAATGCCTAAACCAGGAAGTGAAGAAGAAGTTTAACGTTTTTTTTTAGAGAATTTGAGTCGACAGTAGTTCCTCTAATGCGTAATAGTAAGTATATGCGTTTCTAGAATTGAATCTACATTTACGATAATTTCCTTATGCACCTCATTCCTTTTTGTAATTATTATTTCTAGGTATTTGAATTCAGCCAGTTATTCAAAATTTCTCTTATTTGTCATTAACTGTCCATTTCCATTATATAATGCATAATGAATTTCTCATTGATGTTTGCTTCCAGGCCCAACTTCTTTAACGATATTCAAATATACAATCGACATATCGTGAAACAATACACAGACACTTGGCTCACTGGTGCTTATGGGAAAGTCAATAATGTGAATTCAAACAAAATAGGAAAAAAAGGTAGATTTTATCATTTTCCCCAAAAACAAAACGTGGTGGGGGCTATTTAATACTAGAAATTTAACAACTTTAATGAACGTGGAAGGAAGAAATTGTATGAGAAAAAAAAATATTTTTTCAAAGAGTGTAAAGATGACGAATATGACCATTGAAATATACTCTATCATATAGAAATGGCCAAATAAGCATAAATACGACCTAACAAAATACTTTAATTCAATTTATTTTTCATAACAAGCATTTTCATATATTTGAGGGACATATCAGACTTATAAAAAATATGCTATATCATAAAGATTCTTGCCCTAATTATTACTATTATATTGAATGGATATTACGAGTAATTGTGAATAAAGTTGATAGGAACATTTTTGGACTGAAGAGAGCTGAACAGACAGGTGAATGGATGAAAATGTTCCCATAGTATAGATAATAGGATTATGAAATTTATTAAGGCTCCAGTTGATTTTATAATCCTTGTAAAGATTACATAACAGTGAACTACATGATCTTTATAGGAAGCGTGATATAATAAGAACAGCTAAGTCTCCTAGACTGCAATGGGCTGGACATATGGCACAAATGGGGAATGAAAAACATGCATGGAATCGTCTTGTAGGAAAACCAAAGTGAAAACGCCCAGTTGGCCCAAATAAATAAAAATGAAATAAATCTTAATTTTAAGTAAAATAATAAAGAAGACACATCACACCCAAGAAAGATTACACAAAAAAGTATACTTATAATGAAAATTCTCACATATTCAGCTAAAAAGATAAATAAAGAGGTGGGGGAATAACATTAACTATGATTTGAGGGAAGTAGATTACACAGAGAATGATGGAGAGTTTTAGCTCAGGATAGGGGTGTATGAAAAGCTTATGTCCTTGCGGCTATGAACCTACGGGTTCAATAGTGCCAGGGTGAGTTAGTTTATATTGGATTGAACAGTAATATGACATTGGATGTACATTTAATTTCTCCGTAGAAGAGTTGTTTGTATCATATCATAGTTGAGGTTGAACCTGTGCTCATGAACAAATGACGATATTGAGTAATGACGAAGATGGATATGACGTGGCGCCTGGTGACAGAACAAAGGAATGGGCACGAGTTTTGGGAATTACTACACGAGTCACGTGGTGGACCTCATGCCGCCATGTTTACTGAACATGCTGGGTGTGGAATACGGTGGCGATCCGTCGCGTCTCGTCATAAGGCCGCCCATTATCTATACTTCACTCAACATACCTCTGAATTCTCTCTATAATCATTTCCTGTTTCAAGCAACTCCCAAAATTCATAACACAACTTTTGGTTACAGTTCGTAGGTGCAATAAATTGATCTTTTTTAAAATAAGCATTTTTTTCATCTTTGAGATTTTTCTCCAACCAATCTTAATAATTAGAATGAGCTTTAAAAATTGTATAAATGACTACTGACATAGATTATCAGTTTGTAATACATATTCATTAATTCCATTTAATTAAAGTTCTCCATCGCGCTCTGTCATCTGTGTCTTCATCCGTTACACCAGATTTCCTCATTGAATATCGAATGTTATTCTTCCAGGTGGTTTTTTGGTCTTCCTTTCCTTCTCCTTCTTTCAATTTTCCATGTATGATCGGCCTTTGGTAGTTTCCCATCCTGCATTCTCCTTAAGTGTCCATATCACATTAGATTCTATGTTGAGTCACTTCCACTAAACTTCTTTCTGCATTCATCCATTTTTCTAATATCTGTATTTATATTTTTTTCCAGTCGAGATTTTCTGTAGCTCTTCTCCAAAAATCCAATTCAACTGCAGTTATTCTGTTGACATGTTGTTATGTCATTGTCCAAACTTCTGATCCATTGTTGAAATTAAACTAATATTAACTTGCAGTAAGATGTAATACTGTGCAGAAAAGTACTTCTGAACCAAAGTGGCAAGGTGGAAGAAAGAACAGAGTAAAATATTAAAATAAACATTTGGCAGGTGTCGTCGTCCCAGCTGTATTTTTATAACAGGAAAGAAAATGTAAACTAGGGCCCAAAGTAAAACCCAATTACTTTCTTCAGCTCAGTATTAATATATTATATAAGCTTTGTTTATATAATTCTCCACTGCACTAATTATTTGTGTAAGTTAGAGCGAGTTTTATATTTTGAGATTTTCTCCTAAATTTTATTGCTTTATATTATTACCTAACGTATTTAATCATGTAGAAGAGCAACATAAATTGGATTGGCTAACGGAAAAAAAGGTTAAAGGCAAAAAAAAAAAAAATCAGATAATAGACGATATTACAATTAAATTGTATGTATGCTGATACAAAAGGAAGGCTGAGTTAAGGAATGAGTGGATAATGATGAGTTTGTAGTGAAAGATCTGCTCCTGGGCCGAACACTATGTATGTATGTATTTATGTATTTAATTAGTTTCTTCACTTAGGCATTAATCTAATAATGTTTTGTTTGTATAATTCTGCATTCGTTAATTCTTTGTTTGTCGGAGTAAGTTTTATATTTTGAAACGTTCTCCTAAATTTGTTTTGTTTTATGTTATTTCCTAACGTATTTAATTTCCTTCTTCAATCTGGTATTAATCTTTTCTAGATTGTTTTGTTTATTTTATTTCCCCTTGTATTATTTCTTAATTGTTTATGTATCAGAATTTATTTTATGTCTTAAAACTGGAACCTAAATATATACATTTTGTTTTCCCTCTTCCTTCAACTACAATTTTGTAATTTATATATTCTATATGTATTATTTCTGTAACTTAACTGTACCCGAGCACGAGTACTTGCTCATTCGGATGCCAATACTGTGCAGAATATTTATTTTTGAATAAAATGTGTTCTTGTTCTTAACAACTAAGAAAAACTCACATAACAACAACAATAATAATAATAATAATAATAATAATAATAATAATAATAATAATAATAATAATGATGATAATAATGATGATAATAATAATAGTAATAGTAATAATAATAGTAATAATAATAATAATAGTAATATTAATAATAATAGTAATATTAATAATAATAATAATATAATAATAATAGTAATAATAATAATAATAGTACAATAATAATAATCAATAATAATAATAATAATAATAATAATAATAATAATAAAGTTTTTACCTAGAAGACGGTATTGAAATCATAAAAATATTTTCAAGTTATGTAAATATTAACTAACTAACTCATTGGCACAATCTGACCCATAGGTTCATGGCCGCGCAGCTATACAATTTTCATACATTACCATCCTAAGCTAATGTTTTCCAATAATTCCCTGTATAATTTACTTCCCTCAAATTATGGTTCAAGTTATTCTGGGAATTTTCCCTTTACTTTACCTACGAGTTTCCATGCCCCCCTTCCATTCTTTGTTCGTACCACATGTTCTGCCCATCTGAGTCAATGAAACTTAACTATTCTTATTATATTTGGTTTCCTATAAAGATCATATAGTTCACTGTTATGTAGTCTTATCCAATATCCTGTCTAATCATTTCTCTTTGGTCAAAAATTTTCCTAACAACTTTATTTTCAAACACTCGTAGTCTTTTCTCGTCCATTATAGTTAGAGTCCATTTCTCGCACCCATATAATATAAATGGATGAATAGTAATTATATATTTCCAGTTTAATTTTTTTTTTGAGAAGCTGGGGTGAGAAGAGTGCCTGTAATGCGTAATCGTATGCATTTCCACAATTGAGCCTATGTTTAATTTCTATCTGCATCAAATTTCTTCTTGTAATTATTATTCCTATGTACAGTATTTGAATACAGCCACTTCTTTAAAATTTCCCTTATTTGCCATTTATTGTCTATTTCCATTATGTAATGTATTTGTGCATGTGACCTTCTATTTAGTTTTATTGATGTTTACTTCTAGCCAAATTTCTTGGTGTCACTCAACAGAATCGTAAATAAACATATATACATTTGTTACTTATATTGAAACAAACTATTCTATGAACACTTTTCACAATGTCAAGTAGACTCATATGTTGAAATGTGGATAAGTGAGGAGAAATTATTTGTCCATATACAGGGCAACATGGTACCGATTCCTCCAATTAATTTCCGTATTCTTAACTTTCGAGAACTAATTTGCGGTTTTTGGTAAAAATAATAAGTTACCTTATTATAAAATAAAATTATAATGTAAAATTGTAATTTTGAAGCAGTGGCTGAATTCAAATACCTAAAAATAATAATTACAAATGGGAATGAGATGCACGAAGAAATTAAACTACTTTCAAAAAAGTTAAAATGAAACATAAAACTGTTATTCTCCCAGTTATATTATATGGATGAGAAACATGAACTCTTACTTTAAGGGAGGAAAGATGATTACGAATATCTGAGAATAAAGTTCTTACGAAAAATTTTGGACCAAAGAGAGACAAACAAGTGAATGGAGAAAACTACATAACAGTGAGCTACATAGTCTTTATAGGAAACCAGATATAATAAGAACAGTTAAGTCTCGTAGACTGCGAAGGGCAGGACATGTGGCACGAATGGTGAATGAAAGAGGTGGATGGAAGTTTCTTGTAGGAAAACCAGAGGGAAAACACCCAGTTCGTAGATCAAGAATGAGATGGGAGAATAACAACCATAATTTGTGGGTAGTAGATTATACTGGGGATGACTGGAAAATATTAGCTCATGATCGGGATGTATGGAGAGATTTTGTCCCCGCGGACATGAACCTACGAGTTCGGTAGAACCAGTGAATTAGTTAGTTTAATATAAAAGTGTACCTTTCTTCAAGTCTCCTCAACTGTTAAAATTAATAAAACAAATTAGGCCTTTCGAGATCATTCCCATCCTCAACAGAAGGTACTTGGTTACTGACAGGATTGTTATGGTCTTGTAGATATGGCTTAGTTTTTTAAATGTCATATATTATCCTACTGATATTCAAAAGGTAAACATTCCACGAACTTTGGACTTTTATTATGAAATAACAATAAACACTGTGTTATCGGGAACAAGTGGAAGCTATTTTCCTTCAACTAGTTTAACAAGTTACCAATAGTAACTTTTTTCTCTAAAGTATACTAATTAGACACCGTTATGCATCAACCGGCTAAACGTCATTATGTAAGTTTCGAGAAAAATACGTTTAAAGTTTTTTTTTTACATTTAAAACTCTATCAAGAGCTATTTAATTATTTCTGACTTGGTAATCACTTATATAATAATATAGGTCTATTAAGTTATGGATCAACAATCTAAGAGTGGAAACATTTGGCGCTTAACTGCATGAAGCAAAATTTAAATTAGTATTTTTGACGATCTATAATTTCATAGCCGTTTGTTGCAAAACGCAGAATCTCTGATAGGACTGATGGCGTTTACATTTTTCTTTAATAATAATGCTCCATCCATCCATAGTAATTCTCCCCGAGGGCAGGTCTTTCACTGCAATCATAGCATTTTCATCCTATGCTTTGCAGCTTTACTAGGTAATTATAGGTGTGGTAGCTTCCCGTTGCTTTCCACATAATAATGCTATAAGCTTATTTAAAGATTTGGCGCTAAAAGTGTATATACATTTATTTTATGAGCCAGTGCAACAGATGGTATTAAAATATCATTTTAATGGCGCTTAGCCGATTGTTGCATAACAGTCAAATTTTTCTACAGTTTTTTTTTATCAAAACTATGTCGTATGGAATGGTTATTTTTGCATATCACCGATTCAATTGAGAAATGGCCTAAGATATTAAAAATCGCCGAGAATAAACTGATACTTATTTATATGGAGAGATTATAATACATTCCTGGAATAAAAACAATAAAACTGAAATGCGTGGAAAGAAATAGTAGCCTATATTTTTTATCATCCTGTAGTTATTAGAAGGCGCTAAGCGTGTTGGGAATGAGGATTGAATTGCTTTGAGCACGGGTAAAATTATTACGTTATACCAGGCTTGATTTCATAATGCATCCTTAAGGGCTTATAGTGGGTGGCTACTGTGATATATTACATTAAAAACAACTATGACATTCCATCACTGTGATTTACTGCTGTGTTTACGACGATAAATTATATCGTAACTGGATTATCACCTCCAGACACAAAAATCTTATTTTATAACATACATTTTTTTTTGGCGTTGTTTTGACGTAAAATAACAGGACTTGCAAAGTGTTTTCCTCAAAACAAGCAGTTGATATATATCGTATAGTGAATTGAGAATTTACCTGTTTCTACACTGTTAAATTTAATTTATTAATTCTAAAACTTTATGGGTCGACCGTCCTTATCATCTAGTGGCTAATGACCTCCCTCACCTTTCGATCTGACATTTGCGATTTTAATCCAATGGATTTCTTAAGTGAACCGGCAATAATAATAATAATAATAATAATAATAATAATAATAATAATAATAATAATAATAATAATAATAATATGCCGAAATTAATGAGAAGATAAATATGGGTAAATCTGCAGTATCAAAATTAATTGGTTTTTATGGGATCAGAATATAAGTTCTGAAACAGAAACAAACATTTTTAATACAATAACAACGAGTACAATGATAAACGGTGTAAAACATGCGAATTAAAATCTAGAACGAGTAAATTAAATTGTGCAGGAATAGATTATTGGAGACGTTAAGTTGGAATTTCTAGAAGATATAAAATAAGAAACAGTGTAATTAAACAAAAGATGAATGTTCAAACTTCAATTATATTTTTCATAAAATGTTATGGTCACGTAAAGAGAGTGACTGAAGACTGATTCCCAATAAGAATAGTTGAATGGATGCCACTTGGTACAAGAAGAAGAGGACGGCCAAAAATAATGTGGATTGATGGTGTTTTGAGCAGCATGAGATAAAAAGAATTGGACTATGGAGATTGGAATGATAGAGACATGTGGAGGAGAATGACAGTAGATTAACTGGGCACAGAAACATGTAGTGAAACATTGTAAATCCTGCTAAATAAATAAAAAAACAATAGCAATGGTGATAATAATAATACCTAATAATAATAATAATAATAATAATAATAATAATAATAATTTTTCAAATGCCCCAGGTTTGTCTTTCGACATTCCTGGTTTCTCTCCTGGCATGGCGTACTTGTAACCCACTTCTGAGGTTGGGGCGCCTGGAAGGCGGGGTTACGTTGCCCCGATGATATGATGGGTGATGATGATGATAATGGTGCGCCAGGAGAGTCCCTAATCCTAAGCTTAACCTAAGATGAATATGAATGAATGATGATGATTGCGGGGACCGTTTGGGCCTTAAAGTTTTCCTGACATTTGTCTTACATGTGAGGAAAATCACCGATAAAAACCTCACCCAGAAAAACTGTCCCGACCGGGGATCGAACCCGGGCCCGCTGCGTGACAAGGCAGCACGCTACCCCGAGACCACAGCGGTGGACATAATAATAATAATAATAATAATAATAATAATAATAATAATAATAATAATAATAATAATAATAATAATAATAATAATAATAATTATAATGTCGGCCGCGTTGGTCTGGTGTTAATGTTCCTTGTCTCTAGTTCCGATGGTCGCGGGTTCGACCCCATCCGGGATTGATGGATTTTTAGGATGGAAAAATCCAAGGGACAAGTCCTCCGGGAGGAACTTTAAGCCGTGGATCCCGAATCTGATTATTTTCAGGTTCGTAAAAGAACCAGGAGCCTCAATAAATAGGCCTCTGTGCAAAATTTACCGACCGTTATCCATCCACGTAATAGCCTACCTTACTTCTCACTAGGTGTCTGACCTGGGAAATTTGCCGACTCCATTTCACTCGCTGACATCTATAGGTAATTAAGCGTGACTAAATTAGCTTGGTTGTAACGATTCCAGTAGGGAAGTACGGGATATATAGATGATGATAATGATGATGATGATGATGATAATAATAATAATAATAATAATAATAATAACTAACTCACTGTCACTATTGACCCCAAAGGTCCATGGACTTGTGGATATAACTGTCTGGAACTATCGAACCCAAATGTTCATATATTAGTGGATGTAAGTTCTTCAAACATCCCTATCCTGAGCTAATGTTTTCCAATCATCCCCCGTATAATTTACTTCCTTCAAATTATAGTTAAAGTTATTCTCCCACCTCATTCTTGGTCTATTTATCTGGGCGTTTTCCTACAAGAAGCTTATTTCAATCTCCATTCGTGCCTCATACCTCATGCTCATCGCAGTCTAACAGACTTAATTGTTCTCATTATATCTCGCTTCCTATAAAGATCACGTATGGAGTGTTCTCCATTCACCTGTCTGTTCATCTCTCTTTGGTCTAAAAAAACTTCCTAAGAATACTCGTAATCTTTCCTCCTCCCTTCAAGTAAGAGTCCAGGTTTCAAATCCATATAATATAACTAGGAGATTAACTATTTATACATTTTTTTATTTTAATGTTTTTCTGATAGAAGTTGGGACGACAAGAGTCCCTGTACGGCCTAATGGATAAAATCATGCTTTAGCAGAATTGAGCCATGTTTAATTTCTTCGTGCATCTCAAATTAATAATAATAATAATAATAATAATAATAATAATAATAATATATTTGATTGAAATCAAATACATAGGAACAATAATATAATCAATCACTAACAAGAATGGCATGGAGAAAGAAATTGAACAAATATGAAAGCATGTGCTATTGCGCATTAGAAGGGCTCTTATCATCCCAAATTCTCTCTCTAAAAAGTGCATAGATTTCTTGGTGATAAGCTTACTCGTTTTAAGCAAAAACATTAAAATTTATGACCTAATTTAATTTGTTTTTAGTGAGATCAATGAGACTGGTTAATTTATCAATATCCCGAATTGGCTAATAATTATTCCAAATTCAGGTAGAATTAAAATGTAAACCTCTGGATGTCTCCATCTGAGGAAAACCTTAAAAACTGTAAACTTAAAACAAAATTTTACAAATTTGGATGGGTAATATTACGCAGTTCAGATCCTTGAAAATGAACGATGTTCTATCTAGATACAGCAGGAATTTATTCATAAATTTAATTCATGTTTTATTATATGACTCATAACACACGGTAGAGGAAACCTAACAAGTACATGCTACAAATGGAATTATAAGAAGGCAATTCAATTCAAATTTTTGAGGAAGGATTTAATGTAACAAGTAGATTGAATGTTGTCAACACATCCCACACTCTGTGGTGTGAAGAGAAACTCCCATAATGCCTCAACATGAATCAGTGTGGCATGTACAACAGACTTATCTCAAGAGAGGATATATCACAGAACTAATGTTTAAATTACATTAAAAGAACAATATTAGTATTACACCAACAAAGTATTAATTCCTGGTCCGCCATGTTGGCTCATCTGGTAGTATGCCCGCTTCCTGACTATAGAAAATCGATACTCGGCGGGGTTAAACATTTTAATCGTTTATTTTTTTATTCAATGCCCCAGGTTGTTATTTTCGACATTTCTGGTGTTTTCTCCTAACTTCCTTCTTCTTCTTCGTCACGGTTTAGGCTCTTTGATAGCCTGTTCCGGCCCCAAATTGTTGCTCTTTCCATATTTTCTTTGGTCTTTCCAAACTTCTTCTTCCTCTTGGTGAATAGTTGTATGCTGCTTTTGGTATTCTGTTCTCAGTCATCCTTGCTAAGTGTTCTTTCCAGTTTGTTCTGTATTTCATTATTGTTGTGTTTAATTCCTCTACTTTCAGTTGCTGTCTTATTTCTGTATTGTGTATTTTTTTGTCTGTTCTTTGATATCCTGCTATTGGTCTGAGGAATTTAATTTCAACAGCTTGGATTCTGGCAGATTGTTGTGTTGTCACTGTCCATGTTTCGGATCCGTAAGTAATAATAGGAACTGCCATTGTCTTGTATAATTTCATTGTAGAGTCTTTTCTGGCTTTAAATTTCAAAGTTCATTTTAGTGTTCCTGTTATATAAATAAACTTGTTTAGTTTGTTATTTATATCTGTTTCCGTTGTGCATGATATGTTCATTCTCCAAGTTTATATCTGTTCACGCAAAGCTTCTTCAGATTTTTCAATTCTTCTCTTACCTTATTGTTTAATCTACTTCCCTCAAATCATGGTCAGTGTTATTCTCTCGCTTCATTGTTGGTCCACCTACTCGGCGATTATTTTCTGGTTTTCCTACTATGTAGCAAGAATGTGGAACAAAAAATGGGACAAGGGAACTTATTGTGAGAAAGCCATAGAAAATGCTCCCAGCTATGTCATTAGACCTAGTGGTTTTTTTTTTCATTTTTCTACCTTCTGCCAGCTAAAATATTATTATTATATTATTATTGTTATTATTGTTATTATTATTATTATCATCATCATCATTAGGTTGGCCAAGAATGAGGTAGGAGAATAGCACACTTGGAAAATTTTAGCTCAAGAGAGGAATATATCGAGAGCTTAAGTATCCGCGTTCATAAACTTCGAAGTTAGATAGTGCCAAATTAATTAGTTTAATAATAATAATAATAATAATAATAATAATAATAATAAAATTAAAAGTAATAATAAAAAATAATAAAACTAATAAGTTCACCGCTGTGGTCTTTCTGATGCATCAGACCCGAGTTCCAATCTCGGTCGGGATAAGTTTCTGGGGTAAGTTTTTTCCTCACCTGTAAGACAAATGTCAGGAAATTTTAAAGCCCAAACGGTCCCAGAATATCATATGGACATCATTATCATCAATATTCACATTCGCCTTTGATTAATTTTAGAATTAAGGTTTTTCCTGACGCACGACTATCATCATTCTCACCCATCAAATCAGCGTAACCCCGCCTTCCAGGCGCCCCAACCTCAGAAGTGGTTTACAGTTACACCAATGTCAGGAGAGAACACCAGAAATGTCGAAATGATAATGTGGGTCATTGGATATAAAATAACAATATAATAATAATTATTATTCTTCTTCTTATTCTTCACTTCATGGGCTAGCCAAAATCCTGTTCCGCCTCACAGTTGTTCTGTCCATCTTTTCACTCGTCTTCCTACATTCCTTGAACATCTTGGCTTGTAGTTAAATGCTGCTTTTGGTAATCTTGTTACGTTCATTCTTTCTACATGTCTAAACCATTTTTCTCTATATCCTTTGATTTCATCATTTAATGGATATGTATTTAACTCTGTTCTTATATCTTCATTCTTTAACCTATCCATTCTTGTGCAGCCATTTTTTCTTCTAAAGAAGCTCATTTTTGCGCTTTGTATTCTACTTTGTAACTTTTTGGTCATTACCCAAGTTTCACTCCCATAAAGTAATGCAGGAATTGCTAATTATTATTATTATTATTATTATTATTATTATTATTCTACCAGTTATATGGATGCGAAACATGGACTCTTATTTTAAGGGAGGAAAGAAGATTACGAGTATTTGAGAATAAAGTTATTTGGAAAATTTTTGGACCAAAGAGAGATGAATAGACAGGTGAATGGAGAAGACTACATAACAGTGAACTACATGGTCTTTAGGAAGCCAGATATAATATGAACAGTTAAGTCTGGTAGACTACGATGGGCAGGACATGTGACATGATTGAGGAATGAAAGACGTGCATGGAAGTTTCTTGTAGCAAAACCAGAGGAAAAACGCCCTTGGTAGACCAAGAATGAGGTGGGTGAATAATATTAACCATGATTTGAGGGAAGTAGATTATACAGGAGATGACTGAAAAACATAAGTCAAGATAGGGATATATGGAGAGCTTATGTCCGCTTGGTCATGAACCTATTGGTCTGATAGAGTCAGTGAGTTAGTTTTTAAAGTTTGATTATGTTATTTATATGATGACGAATTTACAAAATATAAAATAATAATAAATAGATCTCTAAAAATTCATTAGAACATGGATTCCTTCAGAAAGAAATTATAGATTTTGTTCCCACATCGTAGATTTACAGCAACTCAAGCTTAAAAAATGTCTTCTGAACAAAATATGCCACTTACACGTCGCAGTACAAATATCTTCTGAACAATTACACTGAGCAACAAAAAGTAAACTTTTTTTTTGTCTCAAAAAGAAAAATACGTGATTATGATAGTATTTTTTCCTCCTGAATTCAAATATGATATCGGTTTTTCTCCATCACGCAAGGTTTCCGAGAGACAGAATTTATAATTTCAAACACTTTAATATTTTCTACATTCATAACTATGCAATACTCGAATATTCGGACCCGCATAGAAAGTAAGAAATGACGATTTTCTGCTATATTTCGCCTGTGAAGAATCCCTCTTGATGGTCCAACAATAATCGGCCAGCGTTTTAGGATCTATTTGCCTTGATATCTCTTTTCCATAGCTGAAATCTCCTGAGTTACCTCATTTGGTTTTATTTTACAATTGACAAATGGACGAAAAAACGTTTATTAAAAGATAATTTTTACATGCATTAGTTGAAATTGAAATAAAAACAAAACTGTGGGTGATGGAGAAATTCCGAATACATATTTGAAAACACGATAAAAAACTGCATTAGGTACAACTATTGGTACTCATGAGACAAAACTCATGTTGACCAGTGTTATTTGAACTGCGACGCTAATGTTTTGTTAAGTAGCGTCGTTTAATAGACATATAACCTGCTACCTACGAATTATGGTTCGGTCAACGTTATATTGCATCATCGGTTGTGTTTGCATAGCTAAGGAGATTCTAAAGATGGCGGTATTAGTCATGACTGTGCGTATAAGAAGTTGGACTTACTAACGATTCTACATACACATTACAATTTATTAGCGGTACCTGATATGCATGGATAGAGGAGGCCATGTCGGCTAGATGCCCTGATTAAACTGCTCGCTATATAAAGCTGGCTAGAAGACAATGGAAGAGCGTGCCGCCGCCATGTTGTCATATGTCAGAGAAAGTGAAGACCAATACACTTCTTAAAGATAACCACGCAACAATATTCTACAATTTTTTATCACCTTACCAAATTAATTTCTAATAATATAACTCATTAGAACTATCGAACCCGTAGGTTCATGACCGCGCTCACATAAGCTCCATACATCTATATCCTGAGCTAATGTTTTCTATAGTCTCTCTGGTTCAACTTTACGAGCAATTTGTAGAATGAGACAACTGTACTCACCTCTCTCACTCGCACCAGTGCTGTCGGTTATTCTTCACCAGATGTTAATAGGGGAAAAGGGGAAGAAGAAAACTGACAACAGGGTGGGTTCTTTCTTTTGTATCTGGACTAAAGTGGTCAACGATCTACCCTTGTATCTTCATCACACACTCTCTCTCTCTCTCTCTCTCTCTCTCTCTCTCTCTCTCTCTCTCTCTCTCTCTCTCTCTCTCTCTCTCTCTACCAAGTTAAGCCAGCTATACAATAATTAACCTCTGTATAATCTACATTCCTCAAATCATGACTAATATTATCATCATATCTTATTATTGACCTACTTACTGAGCCCTTTCCCTCTGGTATTCCTACAAGAAGCTTCCATGCCCCTCTTTCATTCCCCATTCATTACTTATGTCCTGCTCATCGTAACCTACGAGACTTAACGTCATTATAAATCTTTTCCAATAAAGATCATGTAGCTCTCCGTTATGCCTTCTCCATTCACCTGTCTGTCCATCTCTCTTTAGTCTGAAAGTTTTTGTAAGAAATTTTTTCTCATAATACTCGTTATCTTTTCTCCTCCCTTATAGTGGGAGACCATGTTTCGCATCCATATAATATAACTGGGAAAATAACAGTTTTATATATTTTCAGTTTAATGTTTTTTTTAGAGAAGTTGGGACAAAAAGTATCCTTATAATGCAAAATAGTAACCTACGCGTTTCAAGAATTGAGAATATGTTTAATCTCTTTCTGAACCTGATTTCAGTATGTGATTATTGTTTTTACTTAATTGAAATTAAATTCTAATCAAATTCATTTCTAATTGTATTACAATAAAAAATATAATAAAAGTTTAAAAAATGAATACGCAAACTTGGGTAAAATTTTCAAGTGCTGTATTCAGTTTTATAATTTTATATTTAACAGGAATGAGGTTAAGAAAGAAAATTAAACATAGACGCAATTCTGGAAATACGTGATATTAGTCTATGCATTACAGGGACACTTTTCATCCCAACTTCTCTAAAAAATCGTTAAACTGAAAATATATAAAACTATTATTCTACCAGTTATATTATATGGATGCGAAACATGGACTCTTACTTTAAGGGTGGGAAGAAGATTACGAGTATTTGAGAATAAAGTTCTTAGGAAAATGTTTGGACCAAAGAGAGGTGGACAGACAGGTGAATGGAGAAGACTACATAATAGTGAGCTACAAGATCTTTATGGGAAACCATACGTAACAAAGAACAATTAAGTCTCGTAGTCTGCAATGTGCAGGACATGTGGGCACAAATGGGAAATTAAAAGTCCGTGACGCAGGAATTGCTTAAACTAAGCGAATGCCTCAGCTATTAGAATTGATGGTCACATTTGCCGGATTATGAAATAAGTTAAAGTATTTATTTTGTTAAATTGTAGAAAGGTAATTTCTGATTCCAACATATTTAAAAATATTGCACTGCAGTGAAAACAAATCATGCATAACCGTAAGTTATTTATTTGCATATTATTGTAAAACTTGACACTAATTTCAATAACATCCACATATTTATTTTTCATTATTTCATTAAAATATTAAACAAATTTAATTATAGAATGCATTGACAATTTAAGTGTTAAAAAATCGCTTGTCACAGGTTACATTGCGGTGAACTAAACACGGTCGATAGAGTTTATTTTAAATTCCTGGTTTCAGGCAAACCTCCACTTCTGGTGCCGAGGGTCGCTGGTTCAAACCCGGCCGGGGTCGATGGATTTTTTTAGGATCGAAAAATCCAAGGACCAAGACCTCTGGGAGGTACTTTAAACCATGGTTCCGAGACTGAAGATATTCAGGCTCGCAAAAGATCCTTAATCCTGAATAAAAAGCCTTCTAAGCAAAATTTACCGATCTCCTTCATCCTAGTAATACCTTAGTTGCCTGCTAGATGTCTCATTGGGTCAGTATGTCGACCGGAAAACATTCATTATATCTGTGGGCAAATAAGCGTAATTAAATTAACTTGATCTAGTAACTCCTAACAAAGAGAGGCTAAGGTTCAGTATTGGGCTGTTGTGTCGTTGCAGATGCAGATATATACATTTTTATCGTGGTCATTTTAGAGTCAAATGTCATATTCAAGACATAATCAAATGTATTATAGATAGACGAATATATTGGAAGGGTCGTATAGAAAGAATTGAAGACAACCGACTTGCAAAAAGAGCTAAAGAAGATAGACCAATGGACGGGAGAAGTACAAGTGGAAGAGCAGCCAAGAGACGGGTAGACAGTGAATGCACAACCTATACGTCTTCCTCCGAGGAGTGATTTTGTAAATAATCAGGATGAAAAATCTACAAATTATGATTAAGAAGAAGAAGAATAAGGTCATTTTCGGTGTCTGCTAGATAGAATGAGTGAAAAATCTGTTAAAATATTTGAAAATCTTTTCATGGAAACCTCAATAGCTCCATTCCTTTGAAAATGAAGTGAAAGATTTAACAGAAATTATTGGATATTAAGACTATAAAGAAATTAAATGGGTTGTTGAAAAAAAGAGAAGTATTTCACTGGCAAGGCATTGACTGTAGAAGATGTTTGTGATGAAGAATGTCAATTGTTGAATTGTGAAGATAAATCGATTTTTTTTAGTTCTGGATATAATGGATGTAAATAAGATTTTTTTACGAGTAAATAATTGCTACATAACCCAGCGCAATGTTGCAACAACGTATTATTAAGCTCAATAAAACTTGGTGTGTGTAAAATACTCCAAGTTCTGTTTGTAGAGCCGCAATTTCCATAACTACGGGAAATGTACGCTGTTTTATTACTTGCAGGGGAAAATACATACTGTAGTAAAAAAAAGAATCGATAGAAATAATATAACTTTCCACCCTCTCTCTCTCTCTCTCTCTCTCTCTCTCTCTCTCTCTCTCTCTCTCTGGAGTTAAGTTTTCTACACAGCCGAACTTTTAAAATAATTCTTGTGTATATCTTGATAAGGGTAGGGAGTATGGACAGTTTATCTCTACACAGCCCAAAATCCCGGTTTCATTAGCACTGACTAACATAAGTGACATGTTGAAAAAACTGTAGTGGGTCCATGATATGTGTATTAGATTCATATTTAATGTCCGATCACATTTCTGAATTTTCCTACGAATTGTCATGGCTAGTCTCTACATCTTAAAGAGAGAAGAAAATTACACTGTCTAGTTCTCCTATTTAAGATTCTGCGTACCTCAATACCAATCACACTGGTCTACAAAAATGTACTTTTTTTCTTTCACAAGAATAAAAATAATATATTCTAGAAGTGTTTTTCATGCTGAATTCAAATATCATTTCAGTTTTCCCCCATCAGGTAGGAGTTTTGTGTGATATTCATTTGAATTGCTTTTATAATAATAATATATTTTTATAATACGACCTAGAAATGGTAGATAGTGGTTTTCGGGCATAGTTTGCTTCTGGATTCTCTCTCTTCTTGGCCCAACAGTAGTCAGCCAGCATATTAGAACTCCACTTACCTTGGTACCTGTTTTCCATTGTAGAAATTTGGTGATTAAAACTCTCACCGTGTACATCGCTGACAGCCCCAAAATTTTCCAGGAATCAGCTAAAGTGAGAGTCCAAGAAGCGAATTTTTAAATACATGTTGAATCCCATAGCATTTATAAGAATGCAGAAGATCAGCCACTAGGTCATGAAAGTATTCTACTTTATAGTTTCCAAAGAAATTACAACGTACATTTTTGAAAGACTGTCAGATTGCTTTTTCAAGTGGATTTAACAGTCTTTCAAAATTTCATCAGCCATTAATGACCGTATTTGTGGTCCTATACAAATTCATTCTTTCAGTTTAGCATCACCGACGTTGGGTAATTTCGATTTCAAGTACAATAATCAACCAGAAAGTTTATCCATAGCTTTCACGAAATTTTTCATTACCTCTAATTTAATATGCAATGGAGGTAAATATATTTCTTCAGGATTCACTAAAGAGACATGTGACACATATTTCTGATCAGGGATAAGATATTCACGTTTAGGCCACGAGTTTCCAATGTAGTGAGACTGCTACATCACAATGTCAGATTATCAAGATTTTGTATGTCAAAACATAAATTAACTTGTACAGTCTTGTCTTTTGGTACTTCAGCATGATGTTTATAATTTCCTTAAATTAAATTTGAATAAAATATATGCATATAAGGTAAAGGTTCCTATGAAATTGTAAAGAGAATACTAAAATCAGATTTTAAAAAGTAGCTATCACAAAGAAACTGTGCCGGATGGAAAAATTCTGACTACATTTCTGAATTCAGTATGAAAAAATGCACTGGATTCACTAATTAGATTTTTTGTGAAGAAAGTCTTCTTGACTAGTGTTATTTATCATCTCCTTTCCAGTATCTATCCTCCAACCGTAACTTAAACACAAGATCACAACATAGTCTCTTGCTTAATACATGGTGTTCTAATATTTCCCTTACAAACATCTAGGACACAGTACACCACTTGTTTTACAATTCAACTCATTAATAACCAAAGAAACAAAATGGAAACTGAATCATTTTTCTCAAACACTTCTGTTTACAGTTAAACTTAAACTATTTTTGTCCTTTTGAAATGATGGTTAACATTCAGATCCACTACAAGTGCGGTTCGATGTGGTGACCAGCAACTTCGTTGCACACATTGTACCTACGAATGATGTTTTGGTAAACGCGCTCTATCACACCTGGTGTATCTGCAATCACTCCTGCAGCGACCACAACTCGTGCCACCAGATCGTCTTCTGTCTCTACAGGAGTCTCATAAACCAAACTCTTCATACGACCCCAGAGGAAAAAGTCCAATCGAGTCAAATCCGGTGATCGTGGAGGCCGTTCAATTGGATCACCTCGGCCTATCCATCTATGTTCGAATCGTCGGTCAAAATGTTCCCTAACATGAAGTAAAAAGTGAGGGGGTGTGCCGTCATGCTGAAACCACATGCCTTGACGGACGTTCAATGACACAGTATCCAACAACACACCCAATACTTGTTGTAGGAAAATCAAGTAGATAGGATCTGTTAGCCTGGATGGAAGCACGTATGGTCCAATCACATGATCATCCAGAATACCTTCCCACACATTAATTGAAAATCTGTGTTGGAATCCCTGGACATGCATGGCATGAGGTTTTTCGTATGCCCAGACATGGCTGTTTCGTGAATTGAGTACACAATCCCTAGTAAATGTGCATTTATCTGTGAAGAGAATGCGTCGTGGAAATAGGGACTCGTTGATGCAGCGGTGCAGAAACCACGTACGGAACTCAACGCATGGAGCAAAATCGGCTGGCAATAGTGAATGTACCCTTTGGAGATGGTATGCATGTAGTTGTTCATGCATAACATTCCAGACTGTGCTAGGAGCAACATCCAATACAGGCGCAATTGCTCGTGTACTCGTAGACGGCTTCTCTTCAACTTGATGCAGTACGGCCTCTTCCAATTCGGGAGTGCCGCGTTTCCTTGGAGCACCATAGTCATTCCTGCTGGCGGTGAAGGTACCCCTTCCTCGAAGCCTTTGCGTAATTATGACGAAAAGGGTATGCGATGGAATCGGATGTTGTGGAAAACGATTAAAGGCGACGAGAAGCTCTTCCATTACCTCGAGCTTCGCCATACAGAAGGATCATGTCGGTGTATGCAGCAAAAGTGTATTCAACCATGTTGCTCTAACATTGAAAAGCACGTGAATGAGGCTCGAACCAGCTCCGATAGGTGGGATAAACGTCAATTGACATCACGTGAATAGACGTAAGCGCCCCTCATCATGTAACTCTGCAGGCGGACGAATCGCGAAGCTATTACTTGTTGAGACATATGACATACGTTCAGGCAATGCTTGTTTTCAAACGTCTGTAGCACGGAAACAGTAAGTTTCCGGACATGGTTTCCAATTCTAAATATTATCAACTCAGTCTCCCCTCTATAAGCCCTAGAAGTTTGTAATGGAAATTTTAGAGCATCCTGTATATCGCAAACATAGGACATCACTCCATGTCATATATTATCTTCACTTCTCGCAACTACCACAAAAAAGCAGGGGCTGCCGGACATTGACATCTTTTAAAATAAATATAAATTTATATTTGCTCTAACCTCGACTTCCATCATTACCCAGTGAATAAATTGGCGTTTATCGTATGATTATAATATTTGTACTACAATTATCATTATTATCATTAATATTAATATTATCAATATTATTATTATTATTATTATTATTATTATTATTATTATCATCATAAGTATTAATATTGTTATTATTATCATCGTATAAAATGTTTGTACGTGAAATTTCCATCGCAACATTTAATATATTTTTAATTCTTTATAATTAGTATAGTGTATATATAATCTGTATTGCCAAATATGTACTTGTAATTTGTGCTGGTTGAGTGAAAGAGAAGGTCTTATGGCCTTAACCCTGCCAGAAAAAATAAATTATATTATTATTATTATTATTAATTATTATTATTATTATTATTATTATTATTACTATTACTATTACTATTGATATTGCTATTGGTATTACATTATATTATATATTATTATTATTATCATTATCATTATCATTATCATTATTATTATTATTATTATCATTATCATTATCATTATCATTATTATTATTATTATTATTATTATTATTATTATTATTATATTAAGTCTCTTATAGAACTGAACTATTTGAAATCATTCTTGTCTATATCTTATCTATAGTGTAAACAGATGTCTGAGGCGCATTTCAAATATTGGATGGCCGGGAATAATATCAAATGAAAAACTGCGGAGAAAAACCAATCAATCTCCAATATGTCACGAAATAAAACAAAGAAAGTGGAATTGGATAGGCCACACATTGAGAAACCAGACGGAGCCATCGAGAAGACTGCACTAGTTTGGAATCCGCAAGGAGTAAAAAAGAGGGGACGACCTAGGAAAACATGGAAGCAATCAGTAGAGGAGGAAGCAAATGAAAGAGGGAAAAGCTGGAAACCATTGAAATGGCTGGCTGGAAGCAGAGTACACTGCGCTGGAGGAATTTTACTGCTGCCCTATGTTCCATTTAGGAATTACAGGAAATAAATAATGATGATGATAATAATAAATTGTCCATATCTTGCTCAGAATAGGGATGTATGGATAGCTTATGCCTGCGCAGCCATAAACCTCCGGTTCCATAGTAACAGCAAATTAGTTAACTAACTATCGACACAATCGAACCCGTAGGTTCATGACCATGCGAACATAAACTTTTCATACATCACTATCTTCAGCTAATGTTTCCCAATCATCCCCTGTACAATCTATCGTCCATCATGAACAAATCCGTTTTAGGCCATGTGGCCTGTGACGGTAAACCTAACGAAGATGGTCTTCATCTTTCCACCGATATCTTGTTTCCCTACGTCCAATTGAAGTATATTGGAATGCTAATATTGGAAGTCAATTTTTTTCCATTCTTGCCTGTATAATCTACTTCCCTAAAATCATAGATAATGTTATTCTCCCACCTTATTCTTGGTCTACCAACTGGGCGTTTTCCCTCTGGTTTTTCCACAAGAAATTTCTATGCACCTCTTTAATTTACCATTCGAGTCACACGTCTTGCCCATCGCAGTCTTCGAGACTTAGGCCTAACTGTCATTTTCTGGTTTGCCATAAAGAGCACGTAGTTCACTGTTAATAAGTCTTCTCCATTCATCTCTCTTTGGTCCAAACATTTTCCTAAGAATTTTATTCTCAAATACTCGTAATACTTTTATCTCCTTTAAAGTAAAAGTTTCGGTTTCGCACCCATATAATATAACTGGGAGAATAACAGTTTTATATATTTTCAGTAATAATTTTTTAGAGAAATTGGGACAAGAGCCCCTGTAATACACGAGTCTATGTTTAATTTCTTCCTGCGACCTTATTCTAGTTTTAATTGTATTTCCCAGATATTTTAATTCAGTCACTTCTCTTTTGTCATTAGTCACGCCTATACAGTTAACTGTCGTCTAATAATTAATTTTTCTCTATTTATTTAAATTTATACTATGTCATTAATAATTTTTTCTCGTTTTTTATATATCTTGTAAATATTATATTTAATTCGTTAAATCTAGAGTAAATCAAAATATATTATAAATAATAATTGTATTGTATATAACATATCGTTTATGTTTATTGCAATTTAGATGTAAGACTATTTTTTGTATTTTTTAAAACCTGCTTGGGTGAGGAAACAAGGCCTTAAGACCTTAACTCTGCCAGGTAAAATAAATAAACAAATATATTATTATTATTATTATTATTATTATTATTATTACTATTAACTGTCCATTTTCCTCATATAATATATTTCTATGTGTGAACATATATATAGTTTTATAGATGTTTGCTTCCAGCCTCAATTTCTTAGTGTTACTCGATAGAATAGTCCCGCGCCGTAGCCGAGTGGTTAAGGCAAGAAGCCTTGGTGCAGAGCTACGGGACTTGCGCTGGTTCGGATCCCCATGGTAGAAAAACATTTCTCATGGAATTTCGGCCAGTATGGGACTGGTGCCCACCCAGCATCGTGAGGCATTTGGGTAGCTACAATAAGTAGCGACTCCAGGTTGAGAAGACCAGCTATAATGGCTGGGGGACCCAACATGCTGACCACATGTCACCCCTACACTGGCTAGATGATCGTCTACCTCCGTGATTAACACATGTGGTTGTGAGGTCAGCCAAGGGCCTTCTAGGCCTGTCGCGCTTGGAGGAGGTGTTTTTTACTCAATATAATATACGGGTTGTCTCTTAGTATCTCCTCGCTATCTCCTAATAATACTACACCACCAGCACAATAAATAAATTATAATACATTATTGTTTTTGATTTGCAGTTAGATAAGATTTTGCTAATTTTGTGTTTCCATGAGATATAAGTCACTTCTACATAAATGTATCAGTGTTGCCACCTTAGCAACGATAAGAGTGGCTTGATATGACACACATGTAGGCCTACAAAACTATGAATGTCAATGTATTTCCCTTGATATGCTAATGAAATTTCTTTAATCTTTCAAACTTATTTTGTCTGTGAATGAACTCCGCCCGCTCTATGTTAGCCATGTCGGAAATAATTTGAATTTTGAATGGGAATTATTTCCTTCTACTTAAGTGAATGTCATATCTGTCATCTAATTCTATTTCGTCAGACTCTTCGCCATGTATTGGTGCATTGCGCCACTCAAATGTTATTATACACTATATAAGAGTCAACACTTTTAAAATTCATATTAAAGCTCAGTTGAGGTTATGTAATAAGATGTTAAATATAAAATTTCAACACAAGATATTCTGAACACTTCAGAAATGTTATTAACAGCGAAGAAAAATCAAGTTTTGCCAAACACATATCATAAACGGGTCATCAGTTCGATAAAATCGATAATACCTTGTCAGTACTACATAGAAAGTATAACAACAACAGGATCAGCATCCTTGAAGATATAGAGATTCTAAAAGAAGCTAAGAATACTGGCCTACTCAATGAGAACACACCTGCAGACATAAACCCGTTGTTCAACCTATTCAACAACATCAGTACCAGTTAAAATGCAGAAGATGAAACATTGTTTTCGAAAGGCCTCCATATTTGAACTATTTAATAATTTATAGTTGAGGACGACTGACTTACCAGATACCAATTTTATATTTAACATCTTACTATATAAGAGAACAACCTGTCACAGTCATGAACATGTGACAAACAAAAATTAAACAACTTTTTTATTTTTTTGTCATTTACAGACGAAACATGGACTCTTACTTTAAGGGAGGAAATAAGATTACGAGTATTTGAGAATAAGTCTCGTAGACTGCGATAGGCAGGACATGTGGTACGTATAAGGGATGAAAGAGGTGCATGGAGGCTTCTTGTAGGGAAACCAGAGGAAAAACGCCCAGTTAGTAGACAAAGAATGAGGTGGGAGAATAATATTATCCATAATTTGCTATTCAACAACATCAGTACCAGTTAAAATGCAGAAGATGAAACATTGTTTTCGAAAGGCCTCCATATTTGAACTATTTAATAATTTATAGTTGAGGACGACTGACTTACCAGATACCAATTTTATATTTAACATCTTACTATATAAGAGAACAACCTGTCACAGTCATGAACATGTGACAAACAAAATATTAAACAACTTTTTTATTTTTTTGTCATTTACAGACGAAACATGGACTCTTACTTTAAGGGAGGAAATAAGATTACGAGTATTTGAGAATAAGTCTCGTAGACTGCGATAGGCAGGGAACATGTGGGTACGTATAAGGGATGAAAGAGGTGCATGGAGGCTTCTTCTTTAGTGAAACCAAGGAAAAAAAACGACGCCCAGTTAGTTAGACAACGAAT
This sequence comes from Diploptera punctata, assembly GCA_030220185.1. NCBI lineage: Eukaryota > Metazoa > Arthropoda > Insecta > Blattodea > Blaberidae > Diploptera > Diploptera punctata. Next base: position 391,648 of record JASPKZ010008883.1, read on the forward strand.
GAAGGTGGGAGAATACTATTATCCATAATTTGAGGCAAATAGATTATACAGGGGATGGCTGGAAGGCATTAGCTCAGAATAAGGATGTATGGAGAGCTTATGTCCGCGCGGCCATGATGCTACGGGTTCGATAGGGCCAGTGAGTTATTTAGTTTTTACCGTCTCGGTAAACGCGTGGCTATTGCGCGGCTCCGATTGGGAATCCGGGTTCGAATCCTGGGGGTTTCAGAAGGGAATTGGTGGTGGGCCATACTAACGAGTGAACTGTCAACCGTTGCATGACGAAACCTAACCTACCTTGATATTTTTTTTTCTAGAGAAGCGTTGTGATGTACAAAGGCTGTATAAAAAAACTGTCTCTTTAACCGCAAGCCACTAAAATCAAGCGCCAAATCTCTCATTTAAACTATAGGTAAGTAATATAACTCGTGTATTGGCAGACTGGAAAACCCTCACTATCCGCCGTCCGCGCCGCGTTCCGCCTCACTTCATTTTGCACTTAACTCATGCAAGGATGTATATCTGCTCCGTACAGTGAGTTACCATTGCTGGATTCTGACTTCAATTTCTGTGCCTTCTACTTTAAAATATTTTTTTGGACATAGCTTTGGTACATATAACGTTTTTCTCGAAAAAAAATTCAAGGTATGTTTCGACATTCAATGGTTGTCAGTTTCCTAGTATAATTTTTTTTTTTTTTTTTTTTTTGGGTTTTCTCTGGGTTCTCGCGTTTTCCGATTTTCATCCCATAAACATTTTCCATTCTCCCTTCACTTCTCTTCATTTTTCTTTTCATTCGTTTCATATTACCCTTCACCTTATTTCATGTTAGAAAAAAAAATGGTTGGCACTCGCAAGTGTGAAAATATGTGATTTTGGGGATCTAGTGGCGTTCCACCAGGGTAATGGCCCGTGATTCCGAGCCTGAATAATACAAAAAGGGCAGAAAGGGTAAATTTGAGTGGTGTATTTCCACATCGCGGTAACGGGTCCAACCCAAAAATAGCTATATGGGTCATGAGACAAGAACCTGGTATACCAGACCCAAAGACAATCTGTACAACTCATATAACACTGCATAGTATACTTAATTCATACCAACACTGTACTGGGATAGCAAAGTAAATAAAGTAAAGTGATCCCACAACAGGCCCGGAGGCCCTTGGGGTAGTAGGAGGTTAAGGCTCCCACTTTTTTTTTAGACAATCGGCACTTTATGTCAGCCGGGTTGTCAGCCCTGCGTGACGGCTGCCTTTACCCCCAGAACAAGCGTCTGGTACTCATTTTCGTTAGAGACTGAGTCGACCCCAGGGCCCTAGTGCCGCCAGAGGGTAGCGTAATAGATATTTCAGATCGCGGTGATCAGGGCTGTTTACTCCCCCAGTCCAAATAAAGAACTAAAGCATTGCAGACGCTTTAACATCTATAGCTAATTTACTTATTTATTGCTTTATATTACACCATGGAATGGCAAATATGATAAAATGGGCTTGGTAATGAAATTCAAATCCAGAATGATTTGATAACTGAGGAAAACCAGGGAAAACCATACTCAGTCAAGTTTGTCTGCGTCGGGGATTTGGGGCTCGTTCCATACCCCTCTTTAATTCCCCATTCATGTCACATGCTCTGCCCATCGAGACATAACTGTTGATATTATATCTCGTTTCCTATAAAGACTACGTAGTCCGCTGTTAAATAGTCTACTCCATTCACCTGTCTGTTCATCTCTCTTTGGTCCGAAAATGTTCCTAAGACAATTATTCTCAAATTATCATAATCTCCTTTCCTTTCTTAAAGTAAGAGTCTGTTTTGCATCCATATAAAAGAAACAAATTATACGAATCTTAATTTTCTTATTATATCTTTGGGCACAATTTAATTGAAATAAAATAAGTTAGAGTTAATGATGATTTAAGAAATTTGGCAGACGTTGTGGAATCTATCAGATTTGTTATTGTGGTTTGTAGTACACTGTTTTGTCGGAAGGGGGCGTTCCTATAGTTGATTCGCTTCAGTGACACAGACGTTTTATCTTCCACTCAATTCTTGTGATTTCTAACTTCCTCTTTGGGGAATCAAACTCATGCACGGAAAAAGATATCGACTTGAACGTGTGATTTCTAAAACAAATATATTTTCTTCACCCTTAAAGTAAGAGATCATATTTTGCATCCATATTATATAACTGGAAGAATAACCGCTTTATATATTTTTAGTTTAACTTTTTTTGAGACAATTGTATGATGACAAGAGTCCCTGTAATGAATAGGCCTAATAGCATGCTTTTCTCATAATTCAAACCCTTCATTTAATTGTATTTATGCAAAACCCGCATATACAAAACGATAATTCATATATGGGGCAGAAACTAGGGCTGATACAACAAAAACTAAACAAATAATAAGCACATGTGAAATGAATATCTTAAGAACTATTCAGGGGAAAGCATTATTTGATAAGATACATAACACAGAAATTAGGGACAGATGTCATATTCAAGGCATAACCAAATTTATTATAGATAGACGAAAATATTGGAAAAGCCATATAGAAAGAATGTAAGACAACCGACTTGAAAAAAAGAGCTAAAGAAGATAGACGAATGGATGGGAGAAGAACAAGAGGAAAACCAGCCAAGAGATGGATAGACAGTGAATGCACATCCAATACGTCTTCCCCCGAGGAGTGATTTTGGAAATAAACAGGATGAAAATCCTACTAATTATGAATAAGAAGAAGACATTTGCAGGTAAATATAAGGTGTTCACTTTTTAGTCCTGCATTGCAATGTACAACAAACAAGTGTCGAAGGAGAAACATGTATGATTGTCTTAATGTTGACTTGTATGTCGAGAAAACTCCTTTCCACTTCTACCTATACCGATGTTCACTAATTAAAATAAACTATATCACTGGATTGTAAGTCCCCTGGTAGTACTCCTACAGAATAATTTTTACCTGACAAAACATCATCTATCGAAGACAGCATATCAAATATTTTATTTTTACTAAAAAACCATCATCATTTTCCCCACTCACTTTTTCTAGTTCATTTACTCCAGTTTTCCTTTGCTCCACTAATTGAACTCTTTGTTTCTATAAACAAGTCCTATGTTCCATCCATCCATAGTAATTCTGCCCGAAGGAGGTCCTTCACTGCAATTATAGCATTTCCATGCAATGTTTGCAGCTTTACTAGGGAATTGTAGGTGTGGTAACTTCCCGTTGCTTTCCACACCGATGAAGGATGATGATGGCCATATGATTTCGGGGACCGTTTGGGCCTTAAAATTTTCCTGACATTTGTCTTATAGGTGAGGAAAAACCCCGATAAAAACCTCACCCAGAAAAACTGCCCCGACCGGGGATCGAACCCGGGCCCGCTGCGTGAAAAAGCAGCACGCTACCTCGAGACCACTGCGGTGTACGTCCTATGTAAAGTTAGTTGAAAAGTAGGAAGGCAGAACCTCTTCTCGTTACATAAAATGTATCAATTTTTATACTGATAAATTATGTTGACCAGCCTCATAGGCTAGTGGTCAGCGTTTCTGACCTACTGTTCATGAGGTCCGGGGTACGATTCCCGGTCAAACCATAGGAATGTTTCCTTAAAGGGAATCGTTCCTGTGGTTGCCCATGGTCTGGAATTTAGGTTAAGTTTAAGTTAAGAACTCTCCTGGCTCTTCATTATCATTTATTACCCATCATATCATCTGCCTTCTAGGCGCCCCAACTTCAGAAGTGGGTTACAATTAAGTTAATTTAAGTTATTTAGAAAGGAACAGACATTTCCGTCAACTTCTAATTATATTTCGTATTATTTTGCCTCCATTTTTAGTTTATTTTTTATCGGCCAGGAGAGAACACTAGAAATGTCGAAATTACTATCTGGAGCATTGAATAAAAAAATGTTTAAAATGTACATTTCCTCATAAACACATAAAACTGTCATAAAGCTGTTTGTGTGGTTGAAATAATCACTAATATGCTAGAAAATTCACATATTCAATATCCCAAAAAATTGACAAAAAGTAAATAAATACAACTACAAAGTTGCCTGTTTAAGATCATCTGCCACAAATATGCATTTATATATAACTGAGCATTGCATAGTTCCCATAGAAGAAAAACATGTAAATGCATCAAAATCCTTGCCTTAGTGATTGTAGTGAATTTTAGAAGTATTGATTTATGGATGTAGATTCTTCGTGAATTTGCGGGTAAAGCGGTGGACATTTTTGTTGGATGTAGGCCTACTGGAGAGGACATGGCACGCGAGGACTTGATAGAAAGTCGAGTTTGTTACGTATGCAAAAATATTCCAGCACGTGTTTCAAATCACAATATCGCCCACATCCCTGTATCGTTCCTCTCCACAAATTTACAGAATCATAAATTTCAATACAAAACAATACAAGATGTGATTAATGATAATGAAACGGTACAAAATATTACAATCCGATTGTTTTTCTGCAGATATACATTATCTCTGTTAAGGCGGTTGTTTTGATTCCGTTTGACAGCTGTCAATTTACCAATCAGTAATGTAAATTTATTATTTATGATTCAGTCGAATAATGTATCACTATTTTTTATGCCCTATAAACCTTCTTCTACTTCTTTATCTCAGTTTAACCTCCCTCATTACAGGTACTTTTTTACATGTCACACGCCACCCAGATCTTACACTCGCACGACCCGTCGGGAGAAGGATTTTAAACTCTGGATCACACACATACATTTTTTACCACACAAAGGCATGGAGGGCCTTCTGTAATGGGTGATCAGCTCAATGTCAGGGCCTCCTCTAAGACACCACAACAAGACCAAACACCATTCACACACACCTTCATACTAAACATGGAAAATATGACAAATGATGATTATGATGGCAATAATAATAATAATAATAATAATAATAATAATAATCAACAACAACAAGGATTAAGCCCAATGGCCTGTTCCGATCTCATTATAGGTCGAATTGGTCCTTCCATCTCTTCAATGGTCTTCCCAATATTCTTCTCCATTTTGGTTTATAATTATACATTCTTCTTGATATGCGCTGTTCATTCATTCGTAATGCATGCTGAAGATAAACATGTTGATAGTATTTTATTCTTTCAGAGAGATTAAATAGCCTATATTAAGTTCTGTTCTTATATTTTCGTTTTTCTTTCTATCGGTCCTTTGGTATCCTGCTATTGCTCTCAATATCTTCATTTCATCAGTCTCTATTTGTAATAATAATAATATAATAATAATAATAATAATAATAATAATAATAATAATAATAATAATAATAATAATAATAAAGTAGGACCAGCAGGCAGAATGGTCGAGTGTTCCGAGACTCAACGGGGTCAGGATTTTTAAACTCTTCGAAGTGATGTACTAATCACACTTCCCTCGCTGATATCTATAGGGAAACAATATAACTAAATTAGTCTAGTTAAGAAACTTCTCTTCATATCTTGAGAGAGGGAATTCCAAGAGCGGGCAGTGTTTACTGTAAAAGAAATAGAACACAAAAATGTCTTGGAGGGATGTATTGTTAACACACTTATCTTATAACGTAGGTGTTGTACTCCCAGAAAAATAAAGTTCGAACGCTATGCGAGTGTAAGTAGTAATCTACACTTCGAAAACACAGTTTGCCAATGCGCTGTAAGCATAATTGAGGCGATTAGAAGCAATGGGGTGTAAGTGATTTTTCTTAAAAAGAGCTTGGCGCATAATTACGTTTTTTAAGCATAATATTATTTAGTGAAAAAGGGATATAGGCCTAAGTATATGCTTTTGTAGTAGAATGATTGTTATAATTTTTAATTAGCTATGATTTTCTTATAAAACTTCGATTTTAAACATGTTTTTCTCAATACTGCAAAACTTGCACTTATAACCTTTGCTTCAAACTGCCTCAATTAAATACTAATATAACATATAAAACTAATATAACATTTAAGATAATAATTAAACCCAGTGTGACGTCATATGATTTCTTTTCATTTCATTTATTTCACCTAATGGAGTTAAGACCGTAAGGCCTTCTCTTCCACTTCACCAAGTTAAATTATACGATATTAACAATTATATGAATTATCTAAAACTTGATTAATAATACATAATAATCATATATGCTCCACAATATACAGTCAAGAATTTAATGAAATTAACAAATAAATACTGCTTGAGCAGGCATCTGTACCAACTAATATACTTTATGTGTAATACAACGGTACAACAATCACCACGTCTTCACTTATCAATGGCATTTGAGGAATTCACCTACATGTAAATTCAATACCCCCCGTTCCGCATTAAAGGGTTTTCATGTCTAGAAAATAGTATTGCTCTCATGGGAACGCTGTTGCCACTTGACGCCGCAGACTGAGTGACAGTGATTATCTCCAAGAGCATGGACCACTAAAAAGACATCTATACGAAAAGAAGTGTAACTAAATTAGTATGGTTCAAATTCTTCCCTGTAGGGGGAGAGCGCCTAAATCTCTGTTAAGGGAAAACATGGGCTTACAAGAAGAAATATCGTTGAAAGAGGACGGTTAAATGGCATCACCGCTAGCCGCTCTTCCGGTAATTGAGATCACCCCCTAACTAGATTAAATATGTGGATAACTATACGTTGCATAATGATATATTTTTCTTATTAATCGGTCACCCACCTTCTTGGCAAAGTTGTAAGTGAAACAATTTAATTGAATTATTTCTTTATAATAATAATAATAATAATAATAATAATAATAATAATAATAATAATAATAATAATAATAAGTAGGTAAGTGGCACTCGAAAGAGCATTAAATTTTAGGTTTATGATTTGTCTTTTATCAGTTCGTTCAACGATCCCGTCCATCCTCTGCATTGTTTGTAATGGTATAGCTCGCTTTTTGTTCACGTATCTTGCATTCACACGAGTCACTCGGTTGCTGGAATTTCGTATTTTTGCACATTTTATGGTGATATCTATGTGTTGCCAGGCCTATGATTGCGTGCCTTTTCGTTCACTCCCTGTTCACCATGCCGTCTGAGGCATAGGACTCTTCGTCGATCTATTTTTCCATCTGTTTTCTTTTTTTTTTCCGTGACTTTTTTATATGGCTCGTTGATGGCAGTAGTATCCTTAGTCTCAGGTCCTCTAGGAAGTAGGTTTCTCTGGCTAGCATATAGGCCATTCTATTTGGTGTGTATTTGCTTGCACCGAATGCCATTTTGATGTATCTTACTTTCACTTTTTCTAACCACTCTAAATCGCTGGTCGATAGTTTCTCCCTTATCAGTTCTATCCCGTACCCGTAGGTGGCGATCGGGGTGATCACTGATACGAATAATTTCATGGCTGTGTCTAATTTTAATGCTGTAATGTCTTTGATATTGCACATAGCTCTTATAGCTGCTGCTCTCTCCTGCACATATGCGCTGAAAGACTTTGTTATTGGCTGCAGTGTTATACCTAAGTATTTGAATTTGTTCACCATTCGTATTGGTTCTTCTACTAGTTTTAGATTATCACTTGCCGCTGTTCTTCATTTCAAATGAATTAATTAATAAAACAATTTTACATAAAATGATAGGTTTACTTGCAAGAAAACGCTGTTTTCTAGATTGATAAACGCTATAGACCGATATCGCCATGCGTAGAATTTCTTTCACTGAGAATACAGAAAAACTGTAGTGAAAAGATAACATTAAATCTGAACGCCAGTTAACAAGAAGTCTGAAAATAAGGAAAGACGAGATAAGCTGTTATATTATTAAAGTGTAAAGAAATCTGGTCATAACGGCACTTTTTTGTAAATTCAGAAAGAGTTTGATTCTGAAGTCGAGAACGTGCAGGAAATTGGTAGGTGAGTGGTTCTTCTTCGCGTGGTGAAGGGGACACAATCCTGCCCGTCCCACAAACGTGCATCAGTGTTAAAACATGTTCTAGAAAGTGCTCCAACTGCTCCAACTGCTCCAATTAATACTACATGCATATTCAATCATCTTCCTAGCAAAAAGAACGATTCTTCTGTAAGACTTGTTCTCACTCGTGAACTTGTTCTTAAATTTACAATACATTTTATCTGTATTTAAAAAAAATGCATCTAATTGAACACAGTTCCCCGAATGTAGGTCAATTTTAGTATTTCCTTGGTTCAGTGATATTAGTACAAAAACAATAGGTTCCATTAACTTATCGTCCACTGATATATATTTTCTTATTTATTATTTTAATCTTTTAGCGAATTCTGAAGAAATGAAGCTATTATGTTTGTTTTAAAATTTTTATTTATTTAATTTACCTGATGGAGTTAAGGCCGTAAGGTCTTCTCTTTTAAATCACCAGGGTTAAATTATACATACAACAACAATTATGAATTATCTACATGATTAATGAATAATGATACATAATAGATATAGGCAGACTACAAAATATAAAGTTGACAGTGGAAAGAAATAAAAATTGTAATTATAATGGAATTATTCCTGTGGTTGCCCCGATTCCGATTGAGGGTCTTTCCACTTTTCAGCGGTTGCCCTTTTACCAGCCGGCTGCTGGTCCTTCACATCCACATGTGTCAATCACAGAGGTAGATTATCAACAGCCAGTGTAGGGGTGACATGTGGTTAGCATGTCGAGTCCCCCAGCCGTTATAGCTGGTTCCTCAACCTGGAGCCGCTACTTATTGTAGCTACCCAATTGCCTCACGATGCTGGGTGGGCACCGGTCCCATACTGGCCGAAATACCATGAGAAAATTTCTTCCCCCATGGAAACTCGAACCAGCGCAAGTCCCGTAGCTCTGCGCCAAGGCTTCCTACCTTAACCGCTCGGCTACGGCGCGGGACCCTGTGGTTGCCCACGGTCTGGAAATAGGTTAAGATTAGGTTAAGAACTCTCCTGGCGCTTCATTATCATTTATCACTCATCATATCATCGGGGTAACGTAACTCCGCCTTCTTGGCGTCCCAACGTTACAATTACGCCAATGCCAGGTGAGAATACCAGGAATGTCGAAATGACAACTTGGGGAATTGTTCAAAATAAGAAAAATAATAATAATAATAATAATAATAATACCAATATTAATAACCTATAATTTGATTAAGTAATGGACTTGGTAAATGAAGTTTAACATATAAACTGGTTGATCTCAAATATATTTTTTATCTGGTTTACAGATCTTTATCAATTATATCTGATTAACATCATCATAGGGCACGCCATAGCATAGTGGTTAAGGGGGGTGAGGGGTGAAATTTCTATTTTCTACAGTTTTTATGCTACATACTTGATTGTTTTGTACACACATTCATGCCATAACAGGTAATATTATATTAAAGCTTCATACTTCTAGGCTTAAAGGTTTTTGAGTTATTGAAGAAAATTCATTTAAAAATTTGCATACTAACATTTTTAATAAGTCCCATAATTTTTAGTACAATTTTTGAATTTTTTTCTACACGACCACTGACTTATTTAGAACAACACTATGCATTAGGGAGACGTTCAAGCGCCATAGAGCACTGAAACTTTGCCAACTTATACATTAAGGTATGTAGTATTGTTTAATACAAAAAACAAAAATTGCTAAATTTGACCGAAAATGTCGAAAATTTCACCCATCACCCCCTTTAAGGCACTGCGCTTCAAGCCGGAAGGTCGAGGGTTCAAGTCCCGGTGGGGTCAGGATTTTTAAACTGACCCAAACCTTCTGACGGCACTATGGCTCTGGGGTCGACTCCGCCTCTAACTGAAATGAGTACCAGACGTTTGTTCTGGGGATAAAGGCGGCCGTCACGCAGGGCTGACAACCCGGCTGACATCAAGAAAAAGTGGGAACCTTAGCCTCCTACTACCCCAAGGGCCTCCTGAGGCCTGTAGTGGGATCATTTTACTTTACTTATGTTCATCATATTTTGTTACATCTGCATTTATTCTTTATCAGTAATATTAATAATAATAGTAATAACAATAATATAGCGACTCTTGACGTCCCAATTGCTTTCAAAAATCGTTAAATTGAAAATATATAAAATATTATTCTACCAGTTAGGCCTATATGGATGCGAAACATGGACTCTTACTTTAGGGGAGGAAAAGAGATTACGAGTATTTGAGAATAAGATTCTTAGAAAAATTTTGGACCAAAGAGAGATGAACAAATAGTTGAATGGAGAAGAACAATGAACTACGTGGTCTTTATAGGAAACCAGATATAATAAGAACAGTTAAGTCTGGTTGACTGCGATGGGCAGGACATGTGGCACAAATGGGGAATAAAATACGTGCATGGAAGGTTCTTGTACAAAAACCAGAAGGAAAACGCCCAGTTGGTAAACCAAGAATGTGGTGGGAGAATAACATTAACTATGATTTGTGGGAAGTAGATTATGCAGGGAATGATTGGAAAACATTAGCGCAGGATAAAGATGAATGGAGATCTTATGTCCGCGCGGCCATGAACCATGAACCTACGGGTTCGATAGTGCCAGTGAATTAGAGTTAATAATAATAATAATAATAATAATAATAATAATAATAAAAGAATAAATATAATAATAATAATTATTATTATTATTATTATTATTATTATTATTATTATTATTATTATTATTATTATTATTATTATTATATAATTTACTTTGAATTGAATTCAATCATTTTCGCAGGCCTTGTGATCTGTGAAGTTTTAGGAGCGGATACAGCGTCACGGTCTGTTGGAGAGCTGAGAAAACTTTACAGTAACACCCAAATCCACATTTTAATTGCATCTCCTACATTTGCATATTAAAATCAACTAAAATACGAAGAAAATTCACCTACAATTTACGTAGAATAAGATATAAATCTTTTGCCTTCTTGGCTCAGAGCTTCGGAAATGCGAACTGGTTCGAGTCTCAATAGGAGAACATTTTTTTCTTATGCAATTATAGACCAAGTTCAGAACTTTAATTATTTGGGATGTCATTTAGGTAATGACAGAAATTTAGATAAACACACTAAAATACAACAATTCAATTATCTATGTGGCACAATTAAACGTACTTTAATGAATAAAACTAGAAAATAAACTATTTTAAAATTTTGCAAAGTATTGGCAGTTCCATCTCTTATCTATGGATGTGAAACCTTGACAAAGGCAGATAGTAAACAAATAGAGTCTGCAGAAATGAGGATGTTGAGAGCAATAACAGGATACCAAATGACCGATAAAAAGAAAAACGAAGACATAAGAACAGAATTTAATATATTTAATCTCTGTAAAAGAATAAAATACTATAAAAATGCTTATCTTCAGCACGTATTACGAATGAATGAACAGCGCATACCAAGAAGAATGTATAATTATAAACCAAACGGGAGAAGATAGTCGGGAAGACTATTGAAGAGATGGAAGGACCAATTCGACCTATAATGAGATCGGAACAGGTCATTGCGGCTTAATCCTTGTTGTTGTTGATGATGAATTTGAATCAGTGTATGATATTTACTTACCATCGAGAAAACTTAGGCCGTACGATAAGTGGCAACGACAATTTAATAAAATCAGCTACAACTTTACACCGTGAGGTTTTTATAGATTACAAGTGCATGCACTTTACATTTTAAATGTGTAATAAGGATTGTTATAACTTACAAGTTACATTTAAACTATAACAATTCTGAAATTATAGGTCTATATATTAAATACAGAAGTTAAAAAGTTTTAAAATTTGTATAAACAGGTTTTTTGGTCCGGCGAGTGTTTTGCCGCTATCTATTGTACTCTAAAAATCATTAGATGTAGGAGTTCACTAGAAATTAAATTTTGAAATTCGCTCTAGCGGACGAAATTTTTGACGTTTCACAACTAAACTAAGTATATGCTATTAAAATAAACCGAATTAGCTATTATAAAAATCAGCGAATTCCAATTACACTGGTCGACAAGGTTTCCTTCACAAGAAATCTGATTAGTGAACCTAGTGCATTTCTTTCATACTGAATTCAGATATGTAGTCAGCATTTTTCCATTAGGCACAGTTTTTTTGTGACAGCAACTTTTTTAAAATTGATTTTAGCATTGCCTTTGACCTGTCACATGAACCTTTACCTTATATGTAGCGATTTTATTCAAGCTGTATTTAAGGACTGTCTCTGATGAGCACGGTGAGCGTTTTTATCAGCAACAATGGAAAATAGGTACCAAGGCAAGTGGAGTTCTAATATGCTGGCTGACTACTGTTGGACCAAGAAGAGAGATGTTCCAGATGCAAAATATGCCCGAAAATCACTATCTACCACTTTCTAGATAAGTCAGAATGACTTAGAGTTAGATGGATTTTATTAAAAATTATAAAAAAATGTAAATGAATATCACAGAAAACTCTTGCCTGATAGGAAAAAACTGAAATGATATTTAAATTCAGGATGAAAAATACTTCTAAAATATATTTTTATTCTTGTGAAAGAAAAGAGTTCATTTTTTTGTCGACCAGTGTTATTTGAAGTAGGGGTTTACCTCAAATGGAAAAATAAAAAAATATTTTATATCGAATTTACAAGTTAAAAATCAGTAAAATCTACTTATAAACCTATTTCATTTTCAGACACACCAGATATCTAAAAAGTATTACCATATAATTTTATAATTTTTTTCTCGTTTTACTTATTCAACTAAAAATAAAAACACAAACAGTATTTAATTTATTTAGACGAAGCTGCGCACACCGGGTATTAAATAATGAATTAATAAATTTATTTGGATGTTTAAACTGATAAGCTGGGATATTTAGAATCGATAATGCAAGATAATGGTATGAAACATAGTCTCGTACATTGAGGGATGTAAACAAGCTAAAAGTATTTGAAAATAGAATCCTGTAATGAATGTAGCCCCATCCCGTATTGGAGTGGATTGATGCTTCTGAAGATTAAAAAAAAATTGATTAAAAATAGTGGAACTTTACTAATTAAATAAAATGATTTTTCATGTCAGTACACATAAATAACAATGCCTTAAGTAAAGGATGAGTTAATAGATGAAAGAAAGCTAATCCAGCAAATCCTAAAGATAAAATACTCAACATTAATCCCAAGTGTATTAAGGTAGAAAGTGCAATAATATTCTTTAAATCACTTATCATCATCCATGCAAGTATTAGGCTATGTGGCCTGTTACGGTCTCAAAGAGGAATTTCCCATCCAGCGCTTTTTTTAGACGTTCCAGCGATCTTTTGCCTTGAGGATAGTAACGAAGCATAGCTTTTGGAACGTTTTGGAATTCCGTGAGATGATAGTCGTTGAAGATGGGCTTTCTAGTTGTTCTGGTTGTTTTGCATACGATGGAGAATGGGTTCTACACACAACTCTTCCATAATTTCATTATTTATTTTATGGTCCCACTTTGTATAGTCTGCTGTACGGTGCATAAATCGCATCTCATTTGCTGTTATTCGGTATCATTTAATATACCGTATCTAAAATAAACTGTAAGTGAAAGGTATCACATTAAAATATAAACATTAGATAAATATAAAAAATTGTTTGAAAAATGGATTTTAATTAAAATAATTAGAAGGATAAGATGTTATTAGTCCATTTTTTTTATTAGGACCTATATTTTTCTCTAAATTATTATGACTTTGATTTATAATAGGGATAACCCTGTTATGAGTTTTTTTAAATTAATGGTAATGTTGGCTCAACTTTACAAACAGTGACGTGACTTTTTAATTCCTTCATAAACTCCTGTCAAATTTTATTCTTAACTCTTAAATTGACAAAACATCATCATCATCTATGTAATGGAAATTGTGTCACTTCTCGAACCTTATCCCCTCTATGTCCGTCAGGGAAAATCCATTTTAATGGAAGTGTCCCCGACCGACTATATGGGAACTGTCCAATGGTGAACAGCAACTTCCGGCTATCTCTAGGGATTTCCAACCCTCTTTAGCCCTTTTGATTTAAGTATTTCGTCATTGATATTTAATATGTCTTAAAATATATATACAGTCAATATGCCCATTTCACCAATAAATATTTAAAATGGTCAACTAGTTTCTACAGCCAAGCTGTCATTCTCAAGACCAGATATTGAGTCAATATCTGGTCTTGAGAATGACAGCTTGGCTGTAGAAACTAGTTGACCATTTTAAATATTTATTGGTGAAATGGGCATATTGACTGTATATATATTTTAATATTGTATCACCAAGAAGATCAATTGTGTACTAAATAATATGTCTTGTTTGAACTTTGATAGTTAATCTTGATTGTAGTAATATATATCCCCTGCTAACGACAACTATCCGTAGTCCGGTAACAAAGGTCCAGCGGCTGGGCACACCAATCCTGCATTCAGTTTCTAGGTGAAAACATCATCATCATCATCACTATGTATTGGAAATTGTGTCACTTCTCAAACTTCCCCTTTGTATCTGTCAAGGAAAACGTCCATTTTCTATGGAAGCGTCCTCGACCAACGGGATCGTTCAATTGTGAACAGCAACCTCCGGCTATTCTTAGGGATTTCCAACCCTCTTTAGCGCTTGTGAATTAATTATTTAGTCGTTGATATTTGATAATATGTCTTCTACGAACTTTATTTGTTCGTCACTGATTTTTTTATAATGTGTATCCTCTGCCAGCGATAACTAGCCGCAGTCCGGTATCAAAGGTCCAGTGGTTGGACACACCAATCCTACATTCAGTTTCTAGGTGAATTTCATTGATGTTCTAGTTGATTCACTGAGCTGCCAACAGGAAGACTGCCACCACCACAGAAGCCGCCAGCCCTAAAAAGGGCAAGAGCGGGAAGTCAAGTCGGCATTCCAATCAGAAACGGCTCTTTTCTGTTTTTGCTGTTCTTATTTAATAATTTTGAATTTAGAATATTTGTTGGACTTTGATGACTCTACTAGTGGATGCTAGGGGACCACTCCGGTATTTGCCTTAACATCAAGGGAAACGACTAAAAACCTTAATAGAGTGGCTTAAATTTAATAAACACAAATTTCTTCTGTTAGTTATTTGAATGTGGCGGACCGTAGTGAAAACTGAATCTTGTATAACTGTTATTATTAGGTATATTGTGTAATTAGACACACATTTAAGTGGTTTATTTTTGCCATTTTCTTCTGATTTATTTAAAATATTAAATTAATTGAACCAACTGATGTATCCAAAAGGATACATTACGAATTTAAGGGTTAAGAGTTTCATTTTTCAAATTATTATTTCCCACCATTTACAATGACTTTTTTTTAAATTATTATTTCAATATATTTTTCTATGATGTTTAACTACATACATAGCATGAAGAGGTGGCAACCATGTTGGTTTTAACGAATATTTTATGCAACAACAAAGACGTATTCCAGTGCAGCCAACATAGAGTATGTATTAATTAATTGTACACATATATTTAAGAATTTCAGAACTTACTATTTATTTTTAGCTGTTGCATTCTTTTACATTTAGAGTACATAAATTGCGTTAGATTAGCTTTTAGATTCGTTAAGTATCGTGAATATGTTGGTTGTATACCGTGATTCCATAATGTAAACCGCTTCGCGTTTGTTGGCGCATGCGCATAGCGTATGATTGGAACTTGAATCTATCAAATTACAACTTATATATTTTCCAATTCAAATTCTATCCCCTTAAAGTAAAACTTTATAAGCACAGTTTAAAGTCTACGGATTCTTAATAAATGTTATAAACTTACTAATTATATCAATGGAATATTTATACATTTTTTCGCGTCACGTGTTGGAAAATATTTCTGTAATGTTTATATTTTTATTTAATTTGTATATGATCACATTTAAAAGAGATAGCTATGGCACGATGATTTGGCAGAGCTACGAGACGTGCGCTGTCTATAGTCCCTACATTTTAAGAAACTTGTTTCAACATGCTGAAGATAGAACTAGTGGAAGGCCAGTGAATCTAGGAATTCCATAAGTTACATAGTTGGTTAGTTTGTGCCTGCTGGAGCTCGCGATCAGTAGAGTGAGAACCGCTAGCATTGACTACATTTCCGGTGTAAGCGTTTCGCCAGATTCTCACAGGAATCCAATGTTAAGTCCAGAAAAATAACAGCTTCCTCTACAGATGTTTATCAATGAATCCTCAATGGAAGGAAGTTTACTCTATATGAAATCCCGGGTCAAGTTCGATATGTTGCCAATTAGCAACACCTTGTTCGCGCAATCAAATTAACATATTTCTTGTTTTGCAACAAAACTGCACTTGTCTTACTCCTTTCGTAGTTTGGTTGCCTACTTTCACAATTATTACCAACCAGCTAATACCCGGCGTGCGCGGCTACGCTTAAATAAATTAAATATTGAGGGTTAATTAATTATATAGTATACACTGCGACGAACCAAACATGACGGTTGATAGAGTAAATTTTTAATTTAAAATTTTACTGGCACTATTGAACCCGTAGGTTCATGGCCAGGCGATTATAATTTCTCCATGAATCTCTATCCCCAGCGAATATTTTCCAATCATCCACTGTATAATCTACTTCCCTCAAATCATGGTTAATATTATTCTCCCATCTCATTCTAGGCTTACGTACTGGGTGCTTTCTGTCTGATTTTCCTAGAAGGAGTTTCCATGCACCTCTTTCATTCCCCTTTCGTGCCACATGTCCTGCCCATCGCAGTCTACGATACTTAACTATTGCTATTATGTATTAATAATTAGCCTATAAACATCCCTTTTCGGGCAAGGGCCTCCTGCGACTGCAGGGTGGCTTACGTTACATCTCCGGATTAGCCAACACCTTTGGACTATCACACTTTTTATGGATTGCTTCCACTTTTGCCTGGCTTGCGCTATTCTAGTGCACAATTTTCCTAGATGACAAACACTTCACTCCAACGCTTTTTTTGTCTTCCTATTTTCCTTTTCCCCATATTGGGTTCCCACATATTCACTGCTTAAGTCCACTTTTTAGGTTCCATTCGGAGCACATGACCTCCCCACTTACATTATATTGTATAGGCCTATGGTTTCCCATAAATATTATGTAGCTCACTGTTATGTAATGAACACTTTTAAAATTCCGTGTAAAACTTAAAAATATACAATTGGTACCTGAGATCTCAATCGTAATCAACTATATAATGCTGTGAAATATTTAGGAGGCCTTTCGAAACATATCTGCTTGTAGTGTGATACTAACTGTTGCTTGTGGAATTTTTGTTAAAAGGGTTCAGATCACAGAGTGTGTTCTTGTTAAGTAAATGTACGTTCTTGGCTTCTTTTATTACCTTGATTTTTTAGGACATTTATTTTCGACTCATTTTCTTTATGTAGTTTTCTCCAAACGCATGTCTGTTCATTTGTATTTGTTCCAACAATTTTCATAAGAATTTTATTTTCAAATACATGTCTGTCTTCTCCACATGCCTGTCTGTTCATTTCTATTTGCTCCAACATATTTATGTCTGTTCATTTCTATTTGTTCCAACAATTTTCATAAGACGTTTATTTTCAAGAACTCGTAATCTCTTCTCCTCCCTTAAAGTGAGAGACACTATTGAAATAATTTAATGTTAAAGAGATGTGATTAGTTATTACAGGACAAGAAGAAATGTGAGACGAAGGTAATTTCATTCAAATGCATGGTGCTGTGTAAAACGCACGTTGTCTAAGAAATACACGATTAAAATGTAAGCCAGGAAACAAAATAAATGCATCGTAAGAGGACATAAAGCACACTGCGTGCATGAAAAACATAATGTGCTAGATAAATGTGGCTTACACTACTAGATTCCTAAATTCTCCTCTTCCACAGTATGATACATAGTTTTTACTTTTATTTATTTGATACTACCAGGATTTTACGATTTAAAATTAAATTATGGTCACACGTTTAAAATACGTTACATACTGGAAATGGACAGTTAATGAGAAATGAGGGAAATATTGAAGAAGTGGCTGAATTCTCCTGGGAACAATAATTACAAACAGGAATGAGATGTAGAAATAAATTAAACATAGGCTCAATTCCGGAAAAGCATACTATTTTGTGTTACAGGGACTCTTGTCGTCCCAACTTCTCTGATAAAACACTAAAATTGAAAAGATACATAGTATAAAACTATAATTTCCTCAGTTGTATTATATGGATGCGAAACATGGGCTCTTATTTTTAAGGGAGGAGAAAAATAAAATTCATGATAAAATCCAGTTGAGGTACTGGTCACAAAATTGAAATTATAAAATTGTTACCTATTAGGTCCGTCTCCCCAACCTTATGAACTATTGATTTTCTGTATTGTCTTTCGGAACTAGTCCTATCATCAGCAGAAGGTCTTTATCTGCTGACCCTGAATGCAATACCGCTGTGAGATAGGTTAGTTTTGCCCTTCTGATGATGCAGGTCGATGCAACAGTAATCCTTCTCAGTAAGAGTATTGCATGCAGGGTCAGCAGATAAAGACCTATCTCCCGCCTTTCTCCTGATGATGGGACTAATCCCGAAACGCCTACAGAGAATCAATAGTTCACAAAGTTGAGGAAACGAACCTATTAGATAACAATTTTATAATTTCATGTTATAATTTGAATTTTGAGGGAGGAGAAAAGATTACGAGTATTTGAGAATAAAGTTTTAGGATTTTTTTGGACCAAAGAGAGGTGAACAGATAATTGACTGGAAAAGACTACATAACAGTTTGCTAAATGATATTTGTGTAACTAGAAGTTAAGTCTTGTAGGCTGCGACGAATAGGGAATGAAAGAGGCGGATGGAAACTCCATATAGGAAAACCACAGGGAAAACGCTCATTAGATAGGCCAAGAATGAGATGGGAGAGTAATAATAACCTAAATTTGTACGGAGAAGATTATACATGAGATTATTGGAAAACATCATC
Organism: Diploptera punctata; assembly: GCA_030220185.1. Lineage (NCBI taxonomy): Eukaryota > Metazoa > Arthropoda > Insecta > Blattodea > Blaberidae > Diploptera > Diploptera punctata. The sequence continues at coordinate 410,538 of JASPKZ010008883.1, forward strand.
ACAGGTTAGGTATGCGTGGAGACTTGTATGGTCCTCCTCAGCATCTGAACCTAAAGTTCGATAGTGTCAGTAAGTTAATTGGCTATAGATTAAATCAAGAGTTGGAATGAATTCAGCCATTAATTATTCGTTTTTCCTTAAAATCCAAATTGCAATAAGTAAATGATAATGATTTGGAGCTCTCACAATAAGAATGATTAATGATTTAAACTGCAATAAATTAAAAGTCAATTATCGTACTACTCGTCCTGAAGTGACACGTGATTATAATGTATGGCATCGTGTGAATTGGTGATTATGAAAGGAAACAAGGACCTATATAACTTAACGATTGCTTAAAAACTACCAGAGTAATTGAAATTCGTTCCTCTTAGCATATGCTCATGTTCTGGCGTAATCAAGTATAGACGGATGTGACGTCAGGCAGCGTTACGCCACGAACTTCAAGTCTGCGGAACGGACTTCTTCTTTAGAGACCCCCAGACCTACTTAATCAGAGGACTCCACCCTCTTTATTTATTTGACGCTTTGAACACCAAGGATTCAATAAATGATGGGCTATTTCTCCACTTAGACAAATATGTTAGTTTCCTAATTGAAACTGTTTTATTTTTAATCCAATGCTAACGCACTGCCTTAAGACATGTTTGATATTCTCCTCTAACATTGGCGGAATTCTAATTCACGTCTGAGTTTGGGCGACTGGAGAGTGGAGTTAGGAACCCCGGTGATATGAGTGATACATGTATTTATTTATTTATTTATTCATAATATACGTTAGTATAGTTCGTGCCTTGCTTTAACAGCCTCATTTCCTGGAACTGACAAAAAAAATCTTCGGTTTCTTAAGGGTACATTACAAGAAAGTGATACGATTTTTACTAAACTTGTGAAATACATAAAAAAACTGTTTTTTACCACTAGTTACAAGGATTGCCAGAGTTGTGTTTTAAAAGTTTAAATAGCGACACAGCAACAGAAGACTCAACACCTTCAGCCATTTTGTTGCATCGAATCTACTGAAGCATGATTCAAATGCATCATCTATATGCAATAAAGTATTTTAAGTTGTAATTATTGATTAGAATATTTTTTATGTTTTGAATATTATTATTTACATTCACAAAGAATAGCATATATATTCAGAGGACATATTTTTAATTTATTGAAAGCAACTACTTTTTCGCGTGGCTCCTTACTGCTTCTACATCGTAGTCGGTGTCCATAACCAATTAAAAGCGAGCAGATCACGTGGTTTTGTTTTGATGAAGGTCACTATAAGGGCGGATAACCTTTAGGTATCATCAATGAGGACATGTAGGCCTAAATATTAATTGTTGTTATTAGACATAACAGTGAACTACATGGTCTTCATAGGAAGCCAGATATAATAAGAATAGTTAAGTCTCATAAACTGTGACGGACAAGACATGTGGCACGAATGGGAAATGAAAGAGGTGCATGGAAGCTTCTTGTAGGAAAACCAGAGGGAAAACGCCCAGTTGGTAGACCAAGAATGAGGTGGGAGAATTACATTAACTATGATTTGAGAGAAGTAAATTATAACTAACTCAAACTAACTCACTGGCACTATTGACCCGTAGGTTCATGGCCGCGCGGACATAAGCTCTCCATACATCCCTATCCTGAGCTAATATTTTTCCAATCATCCCCTGTATAATCTATTTCCCTCAAATCATAGTTAATGTTATTCTCCCACCTCATTCTTGGTCTACCAACTGGGCGTTTTCCCGCTGTTTTATACAGGAAATAATTGGAAAACATTAGTTATATCCGCGCGGCCGTGAACCTACGGGTACGATAGTGCCAGTAAGTTAGTTAGAGCAATCTCAATAGCTTCATTTCATTTTTTTTTACAATTCTCTATTAGAAGTATTTGGAATACAGTAAGTGATTTTGAATCCTCGCTGGGATCGAAAGAAGACTACGCCGTGAGGTGTATTTGAAGAAGTGACCAGAACATCGTGAAATGTATTATTACATTACTGGTATTCGAGGCGTGAAATAGCGGGATAACAGAGTACTGCGGTTTTATTTGTCCCTCTGGGTTCTCAAGCATGAAGTTGGGTGAGCTCCCAAACATTTCAGTTCGTGAGTCAGTCCCCTTCGTCTCAATTGTCACGTTTTTCAAGTTTAACACCGAGTTACACTTGGACAATGTTGCAGGTTCAAATATAATGACTCATTGGTTCCACACATCTCTTGTCAAAATTTAAACAATGAACCTGTGATTTGAATATTTATATTTATATTAGCTAATATATGGTCACACATAAAAATACATTATATAATGGAAATGAACAGTTAATGACAAATGAGGGAAATTTTGAGGAAGTGGCTGAATTCAAATATCTAGGAACAATAATCACAAATAGGAATGAGATGCACAAAGAAATTAAACATAGGCTCAATTCTGGAAATGCGTGCTGTTATGCATTACAGAGACTCTTGATGTTCCAACTCCTTTCAAAAAACGTTAAACTTAAAACTATTTTTCTACCAGTTATATTATATGGATGCGAAACATGAACTCTTATTTAAGGGAGGAAATGATATTACGAGTATTTGAGAATAAAGTTCTTAGGAAAAATTTTGGACCAAAGAGAGTTGAACAGACAGGTGCATGGATAAGACTACATAACAATGAACTGCATGGTCTTTATAGCAAGCCAGATATAAATAATAACAGTTATGTCTCATTGTGATGGGCAGGACATGTGGCACGAATGGGTAATGAAAGATGTGCATGGAAGCTTTTTGTAGGAAAACCAGAAAGAAAATACTCCGTTGGTAGACCAAGAATGAGGTGGGAGATTAATATTATCTATGATTTGTAGGAAGTAGTTTATACAAGGAATAATTGGAAACCATTAGCGCTGGATAGGGATATATGGAGAGCTTATGCCCGCGTGGCCATGAACCTACGGGTTCGACAGTGCCAGTGAGTTAGAGTTAATACCCGGCGTGCGTTGTCATGCCTAAATAAAATAAATATTAAAGGTTAAAATGTATGGTATATGCAGAGGCGAACCGAACATGGGGGTCACTAGTCAGTTTTTAATTTTGGATTTCAAGTAAACCTCTGCTTCTAATTGTCGGATTTCGCTTATGTTTGGATAATACCTACCTCGGTTTATTTTAATAGGTTGTATTGAGTTTCATTTTGTAACATCGAAAACTGTGACTGCTAGAGCGATTTTTAAATTTTCACTTCAGTGAACTCCTACACTTAATGGCCTTAGAAGATCCGATTTTGAATCTAAACCATCCATAGGCCCACACAAACATACATCAAAAAATGTTATCAAAATCGATCCAGTCGTTTAGGAAGACTTCAGTGGCATAAACACGTATAGAATATTATTAAATAAAGACTAGCTAATACCCGGCGTGTGCTGCTGCGCGTAAATAATGTGTTTTATGTATATACTTGAATAAGCAAAAAGATAAATGATTATACATTTATCTCGTAATTAATTTTAGATACCCCCTGTTGATTAGCCGGCGCGGCGTTGACCGGTAATAATCTAGGCCTACTTATCCCTATCTCCCTGGCATCACTGAACTAAAAGACTTCTTCTTCTGCACTTCCTGGATTAGCCGTTAGTTGCCTGTTCCGTCTTCACTATAGATCTAAGCCCATCTCTTCCGAGGACGTCCGACATCTTTTATTTCTCTCGGAAAATAATGTAAGATTGAAGAATAGGAGTAATGTATTTTCCTCTGATCGCGATACCAAAAATATTATTGAGAGTTATCCGTGAAAGACATATTTTGCCGCGGACTTTTTTTTTGGTAGGTTCTTATGAGATATCGAATTCTGTGTACACTAATGTAGTGTAGGCCTATTTGTATTGGTTTAAGCAGCTTAAGCCATTAAGCGTCCAAAAAGCGACATTTTTAGTGCACCGATGCCCTTTTATTTTCAGCTCCGGCCCTATATGGTAGTACATACGGTAATATGTTATATACGTTAACAGTCCCAGATAAATTCTCTAAATGATGGGGGGGGGTAAGCTTTCAAATCGGTGAAGCAGTTTTTGGGTCCATAAAGGACAGACAGACAGACAGACAGACAAACAGACTCACACTCATTTTTATACACCAAAGTACAACGTTGTTAGGCCGAGGTGATCTGGTGGTTATGTGAAATACCCGGCGAGAGCTGATACTCATAAATAAATTAAATACGTGTTTTTATTTTTAGTTAATAAATTAGAAGAAATTTACGAGTTAGTCTATGTATGTAGGTGGCTATGTAATCCTTAGTTCTATAACATTCACCGTTCCCTATCCTCAGCCAAATCCATTTGTTAGTCAGATATTCAGTGTCTTAAGATCCATTCGAATATTATCTTCCGAGTCCATAATTAAATTTAGCATCGTTGAATGAGGCCTATTTACACATTAAATAACAAACTATAGGACAAAGTTAAAATGTACATAGTTTGTTGGTGCTAATTTTGAAAGAAGCGTCAGAAGTTTTAAGGTAGGGTGAAGTATGAAATTTTGGCTGTCTACAGATTCAAGTTCATTTGGTAATGAGTTGATCTGTGACCTCCACAACCAGCAGGTCATGTTACGGCTGTCCAATCCCGTGACGTAATCAAGCGAGCGTGGCTAAGCGACCCAACCACACAATTCAAACCGTAATGAAATGTTTTGTGTTCAGTTTTTCTCCCCCAGTTGAAAGTTTAAATTATGACTTCACTGGATGTAAGTAACCATATTGTTGTAAACTCCCACGTTCCCTTTCCTACCTCTCATTACGTACACATCGAGTTTCACATCGAACCTTGTTGAAAAAGCACGTACTGTATCTTATCAATTATAAATGAAATAGGAGCATAGAATGGTATGAGATAGCTTCGGATCTTATGGGCGCACAGTACTAATTTCCTTGCAATTTGGTTTAAAAATATGCAACATACAAAGATAATTTCTTTTCAGCATATTCCTAAGTTATGTGCACGAAATTTATGTCACTAATTAAACAAGTCTTCCTGAACACAATGACACTCTGGTTAACTTTTTAGACTTATTACAAAAAAAATGAAGATAAAGATTCCAACTTCTTTAAAGTATTGTCTTGGTACAATTTTCTCAAAAACTTCTTACCCGATTGTTTCCAAAATTTAGTATGTTATTGTCTACAGCTTATTTGACAACAATAAGGTTTGCTTGCGTTCATATATGGATTGTGATTTATTTTGAAAAAATTAAAAAACCAATTTTCTTATTAAAATTTTGTATACGGTACTTTTTTTAAATTTCAAACATCAATAGCACAAAGATGAATTAAATTTATTATTATATGGAAAACATAAAAACTATTCTAAAATATGCCTAATCAATAATTACAACTTAAAATAGTTTATTACATATGAATGATGCACTTGAGTCAGGCTTGTCAATTCTGATGCAACAAAGTGGCTGAAGGTGTTGAGTCTTATGTTTGTGTGTCATCTAAATTTTAAAATACAAGTCTGGCAAACCTTTGACTAGTGGTAAAAAAAGTTATTTTAAGTGTATTTCAAAAGTTAAGTGAAAAATCTCACCAATTTTCTTGTAATCTACCCCATTCAACGAACACATGTTGTCTTATATAGTTCACACGTGCTCCCTGTCAATGTGCCAGTAATTGTGGCGCGAATGGAGGAAGGATATAATTGGCGTTTGTTTATGTTAGGATCACTCTAAGAGTGGTTAAGGCATAACAATAATATCTAGCAGAATCTGCGTAAACTGAACAATTGTCTCAGTAAGTCGAATTTAAGTTGAATTACTTAATATAGGGCCGCTATGGTCTAGTGGTTATGTATCTTGCCTCTAGTCCCGAGAGTCGCGGGTTCAAACCCAGTCGGAATAGATGGATTTTTATGATGGAAATGGGAATATAATGACATTGCACATCAACTATATGTAGACTTTAAAAGGGCATACGATTCAAATAAGATATAGTATCCTGATAGAGTCGGAATTCATAAAAGACACCTTCGAATGTGTTTAAATGGCACGAAAAGTAGGGTGCGTGTAAGCTAACAGTTTGCGGATATTTTTGAAATTCGTAATGGGTTAAAGAATTGAATTTTGTACTAGAGCATGCCATCAAATCTTTAGAGGATGAAAAAGACGTACAACTGAATTGTATTAATAAGTGTTACTTTATGCTGATGATGTAGTATTATTACGCGAAAGCGAGGAGATACTAAGGGCCAACACGTACACTCTATTGAGTAACACTAAGAAATTGGAACTGGAAGTAAACATCAATAATACTAAATACGTGTTCACATATAAAAAAATACATTATATAATGGAAACGGATAGTTAATGACAAATGAGGGAAATTTTGAAGAAGTAGCTGAATTCAAATATCTAGGAACAATAATTACAAATAGGAATGAGATGCACAACGAAATTAAACGCAGGCTCACTTCTGGAAATGCATGCTATTAAATCATATGGCCATCATCATCATCCTTATCATTATCATCATCGTCATTATCATCCTTCACCGGTGTGGAAAGCAACGGGAAGCTACCACACCTACAATTCCCTAGTAAAGCTGCAAGCATAGGATGAAAATGCTATGATTACAGTGAAGGACCTGCCTTCGGGCAGAATTACTATGGATGTATTACAGGAACTCTTTCCGTCCCAACTTCTCTCAAAAAGCATTAAACTGAATATGGTATAAAACTGTTATTCTTCCAGTTATATTAAATGGATGCGAAACATCCTGCATTTATTTTGTATGAAACGGAATCTGGCCAACGCGGAAACGGAAGGATATTTCTACAAAATTCATGAAAAAATGTTTATAAGGCGGAAAGATTAGGGAAGAGAAAAGATTACGAGTATTTGAGAATGAAGTTCTCAGAGATTTTTTTTTTGGTCAGATGATGAACAGGCAGGAGAATGGAGAATACAACTTAACAGTGAACTAGTTGATCTTTATATGAAACTAGATATGAAGGGCTTAGGGCAATAACATGATAAGCCACATATTGTTCTTTCTAAAATATAAGGATTTTAATGTTTAAAAATATATATAAATACTAATTTGTCAGTATTGTTCTTGATGCATTGTGTGTATATATTTTAACTCATCACTGACGCACTTACAAATGATTTTATGGATATTTCAATACATTTATTTGCTATCATTGTAATAAATGACATTTCTTAACAGAATGTGGCATATCAAGTTACTGCACTAAGACCTTCATATAATAGGAATATTAAGTCTCATAAACTGCGATGGGCAGGACGTGTGACACGAATTGGGAATGAAAAATGGGTTTGGAAATTCCTTGTAGGAAAACCAGAAGGAAACCGGTCAATGTGTAGATCAAGAATGAGGTGGAGAATAACATTAACAATGATGTGAGGGAAGTTGGATTATACAGCGTATGGTTGGAAAACATTAGCTCAGGATAGGGATGAATGGAGAGATTATGTCTGCGCGATAGTGCCAATGAATTAGTTTAATAGTCACATGAGGAAAAGGGGGCAGCAAAATAGTGATTTGCATCAAATAAGATGAGGGACTGGACAAGAGAACATTTAAACGAAGGTCTTGGAAAATGTGAAAGACTGGATTAACTGACAAACATGTTGGAGTTAGGCGAGGCAATAATAATGATAATACATTATATTTTGTCAGTTGTAAAATAGGCCAGGGTTACTGAGTGCTCAATCATTGTGACAGATTGTAACACGTTTGCATGTTAAAATCAATCACCAGCAAGTCATGCATTTGTCATCGCACCAACTGTTGGAGCGCATTCCTCATTCACACCTCTTTCGAGTCTTATCGTTCCAGGATAAAACATTACTATTTTTCGCTATGTTTTACAACATGTGACATGACTTTTTTTAATTACTTCATAAACTCCTGTCAAATTGGCTGCGGTCAGGCTACAAAAAGCAGTCTATCAATTAAATAATATACGTAAGAAATATAATATGGCAATTTCAAAATAAAAAACTAAAGTAATGGCGTTCCATGGAAGGTACCCAGTAAGAACAAAAATAGTAATAGAAGAAAACGTGTTGAAACAGGTTTCAAACTTCCAGTATTTGGGCTGTGATATAACTTATGAAGAAGAACAAGATATAAATACTAAATGCAGAAATTTCAACATATTTGTGGAACAATCAAAGGAACACTGAGGAATAAAGTAAGAAAGGATACGCAGCTAAGATGACACTACCAGTGGCGATGTATGGAAGTGAGGCCTGGGTCCTGAAGGAAAAAGAAAAAAGTAAAATTCAGGCAGCAGAAGTGAGCTTCCTACGGGCTGTGAAAGGTTGTACAAGAGAATAACATATTAGAAATGAGAATATTAAAGAGGAATTAAAAGTACAACCACTTCTTCAACAAATAGAAGAACACAGGAAAAAATCGGATAGAACATCTGGAAACAATGACAGAGGATAGGATACCAAAGATGGTGCTGATGTATAATCCTGGAGGACGAAGATCAGTAGGAAGATCAAGAAAGCGCTGGGCTGAACAGATGTGAAATCGGAACAGGCAAAAACCTAATCCGTGAAGAATGATGATGATGATGATGATGATGATGATGATGACTCCTGTCAAATTTTATTCTGAGGGTTTTGATTTTCCAAGTTATTTCGCACCATTTACGATGATTTTACATGTTTTCTAACGATTATTTTAATATATTATTCAACCTATTGAACTACATGAAGACTTGGCAGCCATATTGATTTTAACGAATATTCTATGCTACAGTGCAGCCAACATAGAGTCTGTACTAATTAACTTACACTAAATAAAATCAGTGTGCATTCTTTCACATGTTAGAGTACTTAAATTACGTTAGGTTAGCTTTTAGGTTGGTCTTTCACAGGTTAGAATACTTAAATGATGTTAGATTAGCTTTTAGGTTGGTCTTTCACAGGTTAGAATACTTAAATGATGTTAGGTTAGCTTTTAGGTTGGTCTTTCACAGGTTAGAATACTTAAATTATGTTAGGTTAGTTTTTAGGTTGGTCTTTCACAGGTTAGAGTATTTAAAATACATTAGGTTTGTTTTTAGATTTGTTGGCAACACGAATATATGTTGGGTGTATCCCGTGATTCCACAGTGTAAACAGCTTCGCGTCTGTTGATGCATGCGCATGGTGTATGGTTGGAACTTACAAAAAAAAACTTGTCACATATTATGAAGTATATATAATAATGATGTGCTAGACAGAGTGGGTTGATGGAAGAACAATGCTGGAAATCTTAAAGAAGAGGCAAATAAATTGGATTGGTCACTGGCTAAGAAGGTACTGACTGCTGACGGATGCCCTAGAAGTAATGGTCAACTAAAATAAAGTTAGAGGCAGAAAAAGTATCAGATGATGGACAATATTAAAATAAATGGTTTGTATGCGGATACAAAGGGAAGGCTAAATAAAGGAAAGAGTGGAGAATGCTGAGTTTGCAGTGTCATACGTTCCTAGAAAAGAATAAAATATTTCTATTGATATCTTCTATACATTATAATAACAGCTTTGACAATGAATCTGAGGAATCTGAAATAATAATGATGTAAAATGCCACTAAAGGCGGTACAGACACTTGGATCAATTGTATAATTCTAACTCAATTGCGAGAAAAACAAAAGGTGGCCAATTCTGGTACGGGTTGTTGAACCAAAGTGCAATAAATGCTATAGTAGTAATATAATCAATGAATCAATGAAAAAGTTGACAATTTTTTAAATGAATAGGCTTTCCCTCTGATTGAGTCATTGTTGAAGAAAAGGTTCAACTCTACAAAAAAGTCGAGGCTTTGCCATTCAGGAATTATTTTCCTGGACTTCCTCTACGATGGACACAATCACTAGACAGGAAACAGAGATGTTCACTGTGGCCGAGAGTAAAAGACAGAAAGGCAAAGAATGTGGAAAGACAAAGTCATGTGGAAAACCAATTTGCGATGAACATAAAGCTATGTTGAATGTGCCTCGTAGTGTTGTACAGTAACAGACCTATTCAAAATTTTGAAACGATGTTCTCATAACATTTATCTGTTGTTGATATTCTCACAACATTTATCTGTTGTTCTAAGGTGAATATTTTCATTTAATTTCCATTGTTTTGTAATGCGTTTTCTACTTATATTTGTAATTAATCTCATACACATTCTAGAAAGAGCATACTTTTAAAAACATGGCAATTTTAAATGTTTATCATTATTATTATTTTTTTGCGCCATACTGCGTTTTGTCATACTTAGAGCAATGGCGACCATGATTGAAAGTTCAACTTCCTACATTTCGGGCTTGCCAACCTAAATAACTATAGTGTAATATTACATATTACAAACACGCGTGTGGGAAGCAAAACCACTGCCCTCTATGTGTACTACATACAATGTATATAAAAAAAGTAGTGTTAATATACATTATACGAAACAAATCACTACATTTTAAATTAGCTGAACTTTATTTGAAACAATATAAAACAATAAATACGTACTTGCCGCCATTTTATAACTAACTAGTCTCACGCCTACTGTAGTTTCAACTAATAAACAGGGCCCACACTGTGAACATTAGTCAATTGTTTATAATGAACGCAAATATTTCCAACAAAGAGGCGATATTATTTTACTATTATTTATTATTTTGAAAACACTATCGCGGAAAAAAGTACAATGTACAACGCACGTTTGTGAAGCGTTTTACAGAATCTCGGAAATCAGAATCCTCGCTATCGTTCGGTTTTAAACATTTTCTCGATTCTGTAAAAACCACTTCACAACCTCGCATCGTAATATACCGTACTATTTTCTGTATTTGTTCTGTTCTCGTGCGTTATTCAATGAAAATAAATACGAGTACAATAACACACTACATAATCATAAACATTTTCCTGGATTTTTTGTAACACATTAAAATCATTATGTAAGAAAAAATACAAGCTTTAAAGTATTTCAACTTCTACAGTAAGTGACAAAATGAGGTTTATTTTTAAACATAGGATATTGTCTATTAGTATTTAATATAAATTGGCGAAACATTAATTTCCCGTGTCAGTTATTTAATATGGTGGACCGCAGTGAAAACTAAATCAAGTATAGCGTTATTAATAAGTATGGCACATTTAAGTGATCTCTCCTCGTTCGTTTTATTCTGTTTTATCAAATATTGAATAAAATAAACCAATTGGTGTGTCTATATGATACGTAAATTGTCAATTTAAGTGTTAAGGACCAAAAATAATGGTTGTTAAGTGTTTATCGTGTACGATAGAATATTTTTTATTTGAAGATTGTTGCTGTTATTTACACAGGTATCCTCAACCAAAATATACAATTTTTTCTTTCACACTTCCTGGTCTTGTGTGTCTGCTTCTGTCATATTTATCTTCTTCATGTTGTCTTGAATTCCCTTTATCCACGTTGGCTTTGGTCTACCACGTTTCCTCTTTTCCAGGAGGTATCCATTTCAATACTTCTAGGTTTGTTTCTGTGTCCCTTCTTCTCATTATATGTCCATACCATCTTACTGTAGTTGGATTACTTCAATCTCTTGTACAATATCCTTTTCTAGTATGATAGAATACGTTTTATAATATTCTATTACTTATACAGTGCTGCTACCTATCTTTAACATATAGAAATAAAATGAAAACATGAATATGATGCATAGTTATGTAAGATCGTGATATAAACAATGACAACGATGTTCAGTTGTTTACAACGTAAAAAATCAAACGACACATAAATAATACCTTAAATGTAAAAAAAAAACATTTATTCCCAGCGTATAATATGAGTCATCAAACGTCAGTTTAGGTATGATACTGTTTAAAATACTATCATCAACATTCACGTATTAAGCCCATGTGGCTTGTTCCGGTCTCATAGATTCTCATTCGAAACTTAAATCAATCTGTTTTTCGATCTACCAACATTTTTGCCTCCTTTTAATTTTTAATTAAATATACTTTTTGGTATTAATTCATCTTTCATTCTTTGGACATGTTCTTTCCATTTTTTCTAGATTGTTTTATTCTATCTAAAAGTTTAAAAACATTTAGCTCATTTCTAATAGCTTCATTTTTTATTTTATCTAGAAGTTTGCAGCCTGTTACACTTCTCAGAAATCTCATTTCAGCTGCTTCTTTTTTTTTCAATTAAAATCCAAAATTCACTACCATACAATAGTAAGGGGACTGCCATTGCTTTACAAAATTTTAGTTCAGTTTCTTCTTGTATTTTTTAATATTATCTTAATTGTGCCACATATATAATTAAATGTATTAAGTTTGATAAAAAGATCATTTTTAAAATAGGGGATTTCATAATCCAGATATTTAAAATGGTACACATATTCAATGGGTTTACCTTCGAGAATAATTTTAGCTCTTACGGTATCTGATCCTTTAAAAGCTAAGATTTAAAAATATTAAAAATATAAAATTCGTACCTGTTGGTCGTCTTCAACTAAAACAAATTTGTTTATAAAACATTTTCAAACATTAAATATGTAGGTCTTTCAGAAGACAGTCTTTCGTCATTAACATCTACAATGGTACTGAAAGTTATAGTGGATTTTATACAGCGTGTTCAGGGCGTTGGATGTGTTCTTCTTCAACATGTTTGTATTCTTTGCTTCCTTTAAGATTTCAATGCCTTCTAGGATGTTGATTTTGTAGTTAATATTTTCTCTGTGCAAGATGAATATCGTATTATCGCCTGTGTTGAACTGATTGGCTGTTCCTATGGTAAAGCTTTATTTTCCTCCGCTGTTAATGAACTCCTTAAAATGTTCACGATCTAGTATTAAAATTCCTGATGGTACTACAGATATAAATCTTGTCAAAATTATATCGTATAAAATTTTATAAATTCCTTTGTTTTCACATTTATTATTTTCTTCTATTTTGTTTGAAATAACGTTATTTAGTTTATTGTTGGTTTTAAATGCGATTTTATTGTTTTTTATTTAATCGCTTTATAAATAAATAAATAAAGCCTGATATGTCCCTTTAGGACAAAGGCCTCCCTGTACAGGGGTTAAGCTCTATTTGAGAGTGTCACCCGGTGAGCTACTCTATGGTGAGAAGTTGACTTGGATGTAGCACTTGGTTTGTATACACTGTCTGTTCTGTGATTAGTTAATGCACAGTTGGCTCTCCATCGTTCTCCAGCTTTTCCTGCATCTGGCGACTCTGGACCTTTGCGCCCCTGCTCGTTCTTTGAAGATGTCAGCCCATCGCCGTCTTGGTCTTCCGCGCTGTCTCTTGCCTGTGTACGGGTCCCACATGGTTGTTTTTATTGTCCACCTGTCGTCCTGTATTCTTGCGACGTGGCCTCCCCACTTCCATTTTTTCCTGATGGCTTGTTGTGCGGGATCAGTTGTTGAGGATATCGCTTGAAGTGTTGTATCCGAGATTCTGTCCTTCAGAGTTATGCCTAAGATTTTCCTCAATCGCTTTATAATTTTTATATTATATAATAACTGCTATTTGCTGATGATCAGCTACTGATGGCAGAACATTACGAATATTTAGAGCAGATGACAGAACACTGATGGAGGAATATGATAAATAGGGATTAATGATACATGCGGACAAACGTAGTTTATGGTGGCAGGAGATGTGTCAAAAGATCTGATTTAGAAGACGGACATGGAAAAATAAAAGCAGTGACGAATATGTATATCTGGAGACAAAAAGTAGTGCAAATGGAAGTCATGGTGCTGAAATTACTGAGAGGGTAAATAAGGGAAAATCTGCAATATCAAAATTAAATGGTGTTTTATGGGATCAGAATGTAAGTTGTAAAACATAATCAAACATTTTAATACAATAATGAGAACAATGACAGACATGGGAATTAAAATCTAGAACAATGAGTAAATTAAATTCTGCAGAAATGAATTTTTGAAGGCGTTCAGATGGAATTTATAAAAGAGATAAAATAAGAGTGTAATTAAACAAAATATGAATGTTCAAACTTCATTGATGCATTTTATAAAAAACAAACAAAATGTTATGGTCATGTAAAAAGAATGACAGAAGACAGATTCCCAAGAAGAATACTACATGGATCCCATTTGGTATAAGAAGAGGACTGCCAGAAATAACGTGGATTGATGATGTTTTGAGTAGTATGAAAGAAAAAGAATTGGATAATGGAGATTGGAATGACAGAGAAATGTGGAGGAGAATGATAGTAGATTAATTGGGCGCAGAAATATGTTGTGAAACTTGCTAAATAAATACATTTATTATAGGGTGCAGCGTAAGTCAGTTACCGAAAATGCAAATAGGTTATTTTCTGTAGCTTACAACACCTGTAGGATAAAAAGCAACTACCGAAATTGGTTTCTAGTTAGCAAATTATCTGAACCAGTAGTGTTTGAGTTATATTCTGAAGGTACTGTATTCGAACCCCAATTTCAACCAGTCTGGTGTTTTTCCTTGCAACCATGTGCATGCCTCACTCTGTATATTAATCAATAACCTCAACTGTAGTTTACTAAGAATTCTGAAAGTATTATGGTAGTGTTTGAACGATAAATTTATCAAAATGTGACTACTTTACAGTCACTCTATATTATGTGGGCTGTAGAACAATGAAATGAGGCGCAAGATAATGTGTATATGGAATACTCGAAATATATATTTTTGTGTGTGGACACCCTGTATGTAAAGAACAATTATGTGAGCGATAGAGTGATTAAGAGACATGAAAATCATGTCGACACGTTCACACACACATCGCCCGGAGCGCCGTGTGCGGCTCCTTGCTCTACAAGGGTTATCAGGTCGTATCTCGTCCATGAAAATTCGAAACTATTTCGACATTGCCAAGCAATTAGTTGAAAGTACCCTGTGACCGAATTACTCGAATACACGTTTATATAGTTCGTATTATTTTAATTTTAGCTTGTCAAAATAAAATGTTTCCTAGTTGTAGTCCTTAGAAAGTAATAACTTTTATATTAGATATATGAAAAGAATAATAGTTTTATATAAAATGTAGTTCACATTTTTTTTGAGAGAAGTTCAGATGACAAGAGTCCCTGTAATGAATAACAGCAAACATTTGCCTATGTTTAATTTCTTTCTGCACGTCATTCCTGCTTTTAATTATTGTTCCTGAAATATTAAGGGCTAACACGCTCATTCTATTGTGTAACACTAAGAAATTAGGACTGGAAGTAAACATCAATAAAACTGAATATATGTTCACACACAGAAATACATTATATAATAGAAATGGACAGTTAACGACAAATAAGTGAAAATTTGAAGAAGTGGCTGAATTCAAATACCTAAGAATAATAATTTCAAATAGGAATGAGATGCACAAAGAAATTAAACATAGGCTCAATTTCGGAAATGCATGCTATTATGCATTACAGGGACTCTTATCGTCCCAACTACTCTCAAGAACGTTAAACTGAAAGTGTATAAAACTGTTATTATTCTCCCAGTTATATTATAGGCCTATGGATGCAAAGCATTTACTCTTACCTCAAGGGAGGAGAACATTTCCGAGTACTTGAGAATAAAGTTTGTAGAAAAAAAAATTGGTCAAAGAGAGATGGAGAGACAGGCGAATGGAGAAGGCTTCATAACAGTGAGCTAATTGATCTTTATAGGAAACCAGATATAATAACAGTTGAACTACGATGGGCACGACATGTGACAGGAATTGGGAGTTAGAGAAGCGCATGGAATCTTATTGTAGGAAAACTGGAGGGAAAACGCATAGTTAGTAGACCAAGAATGAGGTGGGAGAATATCATTAATCACGATTTGATAGAAGTAGATTATACAGGGGATGATCGAAAAAAAAACTCAATGTAGAAATGTGTGGAGAGCTTATATCCGCGCGGCCATGAACCTATTGGTTCGGTGGTCAGTGAGTTAGAGTTAATTAGTTATTTGAATTTACCCACATCTTCAAAATGTCCCTTATTTGGCAATAGCCGCCCACTTCCATTAAATAATGTACTTTTACGTGTGAAAATATATTTAGTTTTATTAGTGTTTAGTTAAGGCCCCGATTTCTTAGTGTTACTCAATAGTGTGTGTTAGCTCGATAACTCAAAACAATATGAATCAAAACTGTAACTCTCCAAATAAGTTGTGGGCTCCTAAAAACACTCACAAATTTGGAGCCCAACAATAACTTTTACATTAAATATTAACATAAGTTTATGTTTAAAAAATCCATTAACACGACAAATTTTATGTTTCATAATTCCACTTCAGAACTGAAGATTTAGTTACACAAAAGTTGCAAATTAGTATAGTTCGAAAAATGTAATTACTAATGCAACATCTAATGGTGTCCGATGGAAACTTCTGCTGAATCTAAAAAGTGTTTTATTTATTTGTTTTTTCAGGTAAGTGCGATTTCTGGAGACAGACCCATTATGAGAATTTGCTGGTTTCCCTTCAAAGGGTAAGTTAATTATTATTATTAATATTATTATTATTATTAATATTATTATTATTATTATTATTATTAGCATTATTATTAACATTATTATTATTATTATTATTAACATTATTATTATTATTAACATTATTATTATTATTATTATTATTATTATTATTATTATTATTATTATTATTATTATTAATACAGTGAAATAGTCATAGTGAAATTATGAAAAGAATTAGTGAAGGAAGCAAAGTAATTGGAATGCTAAATTCAGTGATATGGAGTAAAAATACTATATATGAACCAAGATATTGATATTTAAATCATTGGTACAAACTGTTTTATGCTGTATGGTGCAGAGACCTGGACTTTAGGTAGACAGCAAAACAAAACAAAGATCATTGACAACAGAGATGGATTTTTAGATAAAGAGTATCAAGAAAATTAAGAAAGTACAAAATTCGGAACCAGAAAATTAGATAAATAATTAATGTTAAACACAATATTATAGAAGTAATAAAGGAACGAAGATTGAAATGGTATGGACATCTGAAGAGGATGAAGAATAATAGAATCCCAAGAGTGATGCAGGATTGGAATATGAAGGCACCAGGAGGAGGAGGAAACCCAGGGAACAGTGGATGGATGAAATGAGAAGAAATATGATCAGCAGAGACCTCAAAGAAGAAGATGCTGAGAATAGAAATCTGTGGCGGAGTAAAATACATTTGGGCTGAAGGATAACTACTGTAATGTAGAGAAAATCCTTAATAAAATTATTATTATTATTATTATTATTATTATTATTATTATTATTATTATTATTATTATTATTATTATTATTATTATTATTATATATCTTTCAAAACAAATATTCAAAGCAATAAAATCTCGTTAACTGAAGATCGTAAATAGAAGTTCAGCTCGGTGATGCGTTTTTTTTTAAATATACCTATAGTTCTCTTGTGCCTGACTTTTGTAACAGCAGTTACTTATAGTACAATATCCACAAATACAGACAAAGCAAGATAAGTGAGGACAGAAGAAAGGGGCAGAGAACGCGTTAATGTAAAACTGCATAAAGCCATAATCAAGAAATATTATAATATGCAGAAATTCGAGTCTCCTACATAATGAATACTGATATATATGGAAAATGTGGTGACACACTAGAATTTCGTCCCACCCTAAATTATTACGCGCAGGTATAAAGATATGACTGAAATTTCTTCATCACACCCTACAGGTTATAGGCTATAATTATTTGCTAGGGTGTTTGTGTGTAGGCTTAATTCAGGGATATCCATAGTCATCTCATAATCTTCAGTCAGAGAGAGAGAGAGAGTAATCTACTTCTCTTTCTTTTGTAATTCAGGCGCGTTTTTACAAAACCAAATATTCTTGGTCACTTCACTGGGAAGCAGAGGGCCTTGATGAAAGCTCGCCAACGGACTCTGTTGTTAGCCAACAATTGAGCTTTTCGGCTTGCATTCATTGTAGTTCTTAGATAAAAGGGTTTAGGAAGCCAGATATAACAACAGTTAAAGATACACAAAGAAATTAAACATAGGCTCAATTCTGGAAATGCGTGCTATTATGAATTACACGGACTCTTGACGTCCCAACTCCTTTCAAAAAACGTTAAACTGAAAATATATAAAACTATTATTCTCCCAGTTATATTATATGGATGCGAAATATGGACTTTTACTTTAAGAGAGGAAAGAAGATTCCGTGTATTTGAAAATAAAGTTCTTAGGAAAATTTTTGGACCAAAGAGAGAAGACAGACTGGTGAATGGAGAAGACGACACAAAAGAGATCTTCATGGACTTTATACGAAGCCGGTTATAATAAGAATAGTTAAGTCTCGTAGAATTCGATGGGCAGGAAATGTGGCACGACTGGGGAATGAAATATGTGCATGGAAGCTTCTTGCAGGAAAACTACAGGGAAAACCTCCAGTTGGTAGACCAAGAATGAGGTGGGAGAATAAGATTTACCACGATTTGAAGGAAGTAGATTATACAGGGAATGATTGGAAAGTATTAGCTCAGGATAGGGCTGTAGGGAGAACTTATGCCCGCGCGGCCATGAACCTACGGGTTTGATAGTGCCAGTGAGTTAGTTAGTTAGAGTTTAAGAAGTGCAGGTTATCAGCCTACAGCTTCCGATTCCGGTGATGGGGCTGCCATGCTGGCATCCGGACCCGCTGCCTCAGTTCGTGAGGTAGAGTTAGGAGCATTTGCTCCCCTAGTCACTCACTAGCTATGGGTATCCCTCCAATACTCGATGAGGCTGATTGCACTGGTAAACCCAATGGGCGATGGGGTCGCCATATCCCTACGTCACCATGAGGTTTGTAACACTTTTTTTTTGTGTTAGTACGTACTAATTACAGTTATTTCTCATGTTGTGAAATATAGACACCTGATGGAGGAAAGCTGAGTTAATATTTAAATTAAATATGGTTGAATTAGGTCTATTCACATAATAGAATAGAACACCAAGGAGGAAATTTAGAAATTATTTTTTTTCTCAAATGCCCCAGGTTGTCATTTCGTCATTTCTGATGTCCTCTTTGGCATGTAGTACTTGTAGCCCACTTCTGAGGTTGGGGCGCCTGGAAGGCGAGGTTACGCTGCTCCGATGATATGAGAGTTGATGATGATGGTAATGATGCACCAGGAGAGGCCTTAAACTAAACTTAAGCTAATTAGGCGAATATGATATTGATGATGATGGCCAGATGCTGTTCGGGGACCGTTTGGACCTTAAAGTTTCCTGACAGTTATGTTACAGGTGAGAAAAAAAAACGAAAAAAATTCACCCAGGAAACTTGTCCCGACCTGGGCTCGAACCCGGGCACGCTGCGTGACAAGGCTGCACACTACCTCGAGACCACAGCGGGGACTATCTCAACATAAGGATAAAAAAAATATAAAGTTATTATGCAGGTACAGGTAATCATATGTAATATATGGACATGGAATTCTCAGTTCGTTTCAATGACTCAACCCAGCCCACATATCATGGAGTTCGTATCTTCAAGGACACACGATTACTTATTTCCAAACACATAGTGTTTTTTTTATACATAATACTTTCATTAAACTGACCAGCCGTTTGGTCTTTGGTCAGAGCGTATGAATACAGTGCACTAGGTCCCGAGTTCGATTCCCGGTCAGATCTCTGAAAAATTTCCTTAACCCTTAAATTCGCAATGTCTCCTATAGAATACATCGTTTTAATTTATCTAATAGTTTTAATAAAACAGAAGAAAGCTAACGATAAGTAATTACTGTGTGTGAAATTACACAATATACCTAATAAGTTATGCACGTTTTCGTTTTCAGTGCGGTCCACCACATTTAAATAACTGATATGAAAAATTACTGTTTTGGCGATTTATGGGTTAAAGGAATTATTTAGATTCTGAATATTGTATTCTAGATATAGAACAAGAACTGATATAGACAATAAATTATCAAAATTTCAAATGATATGTGGCACCATTCATAGAACACTAAAACATAAAACAAGGAAGGTTAAAATATAGAAGTTCTACAAAACAATGGCGGTACCGGTACTTTTATACGGTACTGAGTCCTGGGTAACAAATAAGAGGAGTTCGAGTAGAATAGAAAGTGCAGAAGTGACCTTTCCAAGAAGGACCAAAGGATGCACAACATTGGACCACATAAGAAATGAAGAAATAAGAAGTGAATTAGAAATATATTCTATAAATGATAGAATTCAACAACACCGCGTCGCTTCAGTTGGGAACAGAATGTTCAGAGAATGAAATACACAAGATTGCCCAAGATAGCATATTATTATAAACCAAAAGGATTATGGGATGTAGGAAGACCTAGGAAGAGATGGAAGGAATCATTGTGAATTGGGAACAGACGAATCGCCTAAACCTTGAAATGAAGAAGAAGAAGGGAATTATTTTTGCGATCGCCCATGGCCTTGTACTCAGATTAAGTTTAGGTGTAAGGATTTATTTATCAGCCATCATATCCGGGGTAACGTAACTCTGCCTTCTTGGCACCCCAACCGGGGTCGATGGATTTTAGGATGGAAAAATCCAAGGGAGAGATACCTACGACAGGGACTTTAAGCCATAAGTCCCGAATCTGAATATATTCGGGCGCCTAAAAGAACCTAATGCTTAAATTAATGCCCCTTAACACAATTTAATCGGCCTTTCCCATCTACCCTTTTCTTCGAGACAATGGAATGACTACTTATTATTCTCTGACATCCGTAGGGAAACAAGAGTAATAAATTTAATTGAAATTACAGTGGAGGAAACATTATGAGGTATTTACATTAATAAATGAGTTGGAGAAAAATTTTTAACATCACACCTATACTAGTAACTAATAAGAAAGCTAATGTTCCAGATAGTAAAAAATCTGAAATTTACGAAGTCAGTTGAAATGACTGCAATGAAGTATATATCGGAAAAACTAAAAGGAATTTAGAAATTCGTACAAAAGAACACTTTAGAAATATTAAAAATGGTGAAATTGAAAAATCGGCAATTGCAGTTCATAGTTTGCTAGAGAATCACAAAATCGGAAAAGAAACTAAACTTTTGAAACATTTGGAGAAACCTTTAGAATTGACAATTTGGGAGAAGATATACATTCAGAAGAATAAATATAAAGCAATGAATTTCGATATCCCTGACGAGAATAATTTAATCTCCAAGTTCATAAAATCTACACCAGATGGCAAATAAAAGGTGATGTTAACAACGAAATTTCGACAGTTGGAATTTGACTGAAGATGGAAGTAATACTATACTTTTGAAACCGGTATCGTGAAGACACGCAACTTTGGGAGGTGAGATGTTAAAACATTTTCTCCAACTCATTTATTAAGAGTAATCAAATTAGCTTGGTAAATAAATTTCCTAAATTTAATTATGTGTGAGGCACTATAAAATGAAGCCTCAAGGAAAGAAACAGTTTTTAAATGTTATAAAGCAATGGCGGTTCCAACACTACTCTATGGATCGGGACACTGGGTCTGAATAAAAAATCATGTATGAAGAATAAAAACTTGAGGGGTCTATCTTGATGTACAATAGCAGGTAGGAAACGCAATGAAGTTATAAGAACAGAACTAAAATATATTCAAATTATTAGACGGTATTGAATACTACAGAGACGAATGGATGGACCACAACAATAGAATGGATATTGTCGGACCAGCGGATCTGTGCCCCTTTAGCGCTGCAGTCGTTCTTAGAAAAGTTAACGCCTGTACTCACGCCTTTCCACACACTTCCCTCCCATCACGTCAAACATCAGTCAAGATAATTTTCCCCCAAAACAGTGTCGTGGATCTTGATTACTGAATAATGTAAGGTTAATGATTACTTCTTCATATTTAAGTAGGTCTAATGACGCTGATTGACTTTTATTATTTGCTTAGTAATATTTCTTTCACCGCTCCGAACTACATTGTTCATGTTGAGTTGACAACACTGGACTGCAAGTGCATATAACCTGTCCCCCAAGAAGGCACACAGTTGTGAGTAGTGGGAGGGGCTAAAGAAAAGAGAGAGATACGAATGCAGGGAGGGAAATTATTAGCCGAGGCAGAAAAGGAATTAGTGTTTAGTTCGCATATCTTATGGGGGCACAGATCCATTGGTCAGACAATAACAACAGAATCTCGTAACATATTCTTCACTACAGGCCACTTGGATGAAGAAATGTGGAAAGACCCAGGAGAATATGGACAAACAAATTCTAACATCAGATCGGAGCAGACCTCAAAGTCTAATCCTTGGTGTTAATAATAATGAAATAACTGGAGAACACCCTTGTTACCTAGTAGGGG
This sequence comes from Diploptera punctata, assembly GCA_030220185.1. Lineage (NCBI taxonomy): Eukaryota > Metazoa > Arthropoda > Insecta > Blattodea > Blaberidae > Diploptera > Diploptera punctata. The sequence goes on from JASPKZ010008883.1 coordinate 432,855, forward strand.
GACGTAAAGAATTTTTCAGGACTTACTGGTCTCTAGATATTTGAAAGCCTTGTAATGAAGAAATAAACACACATGAAAGCATTTTAACATGACACCTGTAAACACAGTGTCAGACAATTACATATAAACAACAAACAATGTGATAATAAAAATACGTGTAAACATTGATAGCACATTAAATGGTTTAAAAGCTTGTACAGAGAGTTAGATATTGAACTATCAATAACGATTTGACCTCTACAGACAGCGTGACGTGTTCTGTGGAGGCTGTCATAATTATTATAACTTAATTGTAACACTCCCACTCTACTTTCCACAATCAAAACATTTATATTTAGAACAAATATTCTATTTATTAAAGCTCTTTAACAGCTCAACTCATTAACATTGTAATTCATATCTAGGCGTGAAAAATCCGATAAATTATGCACAGATGATTCTTATTTCAGGACTGGTATTAATTTAAGTGACTCAAATCTATGATATGGAATCCACAGTTTTACTTCACTTTCGAAGGAAGCCATGGTCAACTCCCTAAGATCCATCCGAATACTAACCTCCCATCTAAAAGAGGATAGAATAATGAAATATTTATCTGAGATTATCTGAGTCTTAAAATAAGTAAAATTTAGATATAAAAACTTCTTGGAATCTCTTCTCTCTTATATAAAGGACCGCCCGACTCAAAAACATTTAAGAAATAAGCTTGCTTAATATTTCCTTGGATAATAATTATTACATATTAAGAAGTATTATGTAAATTATTAGTATTATTATTTTATATTTTTGTACTTTCATTATCAAGCTAATAATTTAATGAATTTCTAAGTTATTATTATTATTATTGTTATTATTATTATTATTATTATATTATTATTATTATTATTATTATTATTATTATATATTTTGCACTTTCCTTATCAGCTATGGATCTATATTATATCGGCTTGGCTAATGATGTGTTATAAATTTAACATTATATAAATTATAATTATTAATATCTATGTAATTTAATCCTGGTGAAGTAGAAGAGAATACCTTATGATCTTAATTCCATCAGGTAAAATAAATAAATAAATAAATAAATAAATAATAATAATAATAATAAGAATAATAATAACAATAACAATAATAATAACAATAACAATAAAATAACAATAATAATAACAATAATAACAATAACAACAATAACAACAACAACGACAATAACAACAACAACAATAACAATAATAATAATAATAATAATAATAATAATAATAATAATAATAATAATAATATGGACGATGGAGGTGGGAATGACAGATGTGGAGGAAAATGATAGTAGATTAGTTGGACGCAGTAAGATGATATCAAACATTATGAAACCTGCTAAATAAAATAATAAATAATATCCTCAACACGTGTCCAACTCATGATCGGGTCGAGGGATGTGATGAGACGAAGTCCCCTATGTAGAGGTCTCTGAATAACAAGGATGCCGGCCGACCACGCCTGACGCACCATCACGGGGGCAGACGAACAAAATGAAACGAGATGGATGAGACGAATGTGGATAAATAGTGGAATGAAATTGTGGCAGGAGGAAACGAGAGAAACCCGAGAAAAACCTCCACAAGCTCCGTTCCGTCCACCACGAAACCCACATGGAGTGACCGAGACTCGATCTCAGGACCCCAGCGGTGAGTGACGATCGTCTAACTGCTTGCGCCACGGAGCCGCCTACAACAAAATAACAATAATAATAATAATAATAATAATAATAATAATAATAATAATAATAATAATTATAATAATATAATTATTATTATTATTATTATTATTATTATCATTATTATTATCATTATTATTATTATTATTATTTAGCAGGTTTCACATTTTTACATCATCTTCATAAGCCCCGTCCAATTACTACGATTCTCCTCTAACACTCTCTCTGCTCTCTGTCATTCCAAACTCCATCATCCAATTTTTTCTCAGGCCTGCTTAAAAAAACCATTAACCCAAAAAAAAAAAACATTATTTTTGGCCGCCCCTCCTCCTATTTTTTCCAAGTTGACACCCATTCTAATATTTTTTCACAGGAATCGGCTTCTCTGCCATTCTTTTTACAATCCTTAGGTCTGTAACTAACTAACTCATTAATTAACTAATCAGTGCATCTATCGCACGTGTGTGTGGGTTCGTTGCTGTACGGATATAAACTCTCCATAATTTCCTATCCTGAGCTAATATAGTTGTACAAAATCATTTCCATGTATATTTTACTTCCAATCAATTGGCCGTTAACGTTACCGACCTTATTATTGGTCTACCAACTGGGCGCTTTCCCCCCCCTGGATAATAGCATGAATCTAATATCAGAATAAATATGAAAGTTTTTAAGTTAAAGAAGTTTATCTTTTATTTACAATTCTTTTAATATTTACATATAACTTAAATAAAGAAAAACATCTTAATAATTAATTGTTGTTCATTGTTGAATAAAATGTCTCAGTAACAATTAAAGTAAGTGGGTATTAATATAAGTCTTTTTAAATAATGCCTTTAAAATTGTGTTTTAAGAAGTCATTGTTGTCTGAAATATACAGCTTTTCTGTTTTATAACTGTAATAAGAACAGCTGCGTTAAACTTAAGATTTTGAAATAAACGTATACTAAATTTCTAATTGGGATGTGTAAAACAATTAACTTTTTGATTTAACAACAAATCAAATTTAAACCTGGTATTTAAATGGGCCATTAACCCATAAAATTTAAATATAAAATCATGTTGATGTAATAAATAGTTCTTTAAGAATTATAACAGAATTACTCTAGTCAGTCAGCAGATTACCTTTCATCAAGGATAGAAGCTATAACAGCTCTCCTGATAAGATGTGATATTTAATACAAGAATAATAGTTGACTCAAGAAAAGAAAATAATTTAATTTTAATTGACAGTGAAGAATAATACCACTTAAATTTACTTAATCTGCTGGGAACCTAAAAAATTAATACATTTCTAACTATTTCTACAAGAATCAGTTATTAGTGATTTTTAAAAGTGTTTTCCTATCTTGTGTACCAACACTTCCGAACCGTTGAGAAGAGAATCCATCTCTACCGAAAATTAAACTCCACCTGAACCCAGTAATATCTTTTTGGGACAAAACCAATCCTTCAAAATAGTTCTACACGCTCGGGCATGAAGAGAGTTAGCTGCTTTAAAACATCGCCACAATATGGGAAAAGAATTACTTCTTCAAAATTGTCGCCACAACGAGGGGCATAATGAAGATCTTACTAAAATACTTCTTCATGGATTACCTAGAAGGTGCTTTCATGTCCTCATTCGTGCCACATTACAAGGGTATTCTATTTCAATTGTTCGTTTTTAAAATTCATAATTGAAGATTGAATATTCATCTTTTTTATAATTACATTGCTCTTATTATTATTATTATTATTAGTATTATTAGTATTAATATTATTAGTATTAGTATTATTATTATTAGTATTATTATTATTATTAGTGTTATTATTATTATTATTATTATTATTATTATTATTATTATTATTATTATTATTACATTTATTACCATTAATATCGTTATTATAATCATTATTGTCATCATTATCATCATTACTATTATCATTATTATTATCATCAAAATAATAATAATTATTATTAGGGCTTGTGAGATGAAATTTATGCGCCGAACAGCTGGCTACACCAAATGGGATCGAAAGAAAAATGTAGAAATCCTTCATGAACTTAATGTGTCACCAATACTGGACCACATCTCCAGATATCTGGAAGGAACATGTCTCAAGAATGACTAGATCCAGGATCCCCAAGGCAATAATGAACTACTGTCCAAATGGGAAACGGTCACTTGGTCGACCTATGAAAAGATGGCACGAAAACCGCTTTCTCAGGTCGTAACAGTTCTTCTAGGACTAATACCTGGCAGGATGATGATGATGATTATTAGGGCTAAATTCAAATGACTGAGGTTGGCAGGCCATAATATCTGTAAGAGGTGAAAGCATTAATCGTATTTGGAAACCTTTTAACAATAGACCATTTGGAAGGCCTAGCCTAATAATATTCGGATGGATATTGGAGCTTTTCATCGAAGATATGAACTGAATTAGGTTGGATGACGAAAGTTACCATAGTCAACATATCATAAATGCCAAATTAAAGTCAAAATTACAATCTACATAAATTGATTTTTTAAAAAGATCTGCACGTGAACAGGATCAGAAACAGTATTACCCGAGAAAAAATGAAACAATTATACAATTTTATGTAAAATAAACAATTACAAACGTTTGGACACGTGAAGAAGATGAATGAAGATAGATTGCCAGTTAGGAGTTTGGAGTGGATTCCAAATCGGTGAAAAAGAAGGACGAGACCTAAGAAGACATGGATAGAGGGAATTATGAATTTGATTAAGGATAGGGAACTGCAGGATGGTGACTGGAAGGAGAGAGATGAATGGAGGAAAATAATAAAAACTTAATATTGGGCACAGCAAGATGTTATACACATTTAAAACATTTTGAATTAAATTAAATAATGACATAACATTAAACATGCATGTTCGATAAGGCATAAAGTTTAGTTAGAAGAAAAGTTCTGTATTAACTAACCAACTAACTCACTGGCTCTATCGAACCCGTAGGTTCATGGCCACGCGGACATAAGTTTCCATACATTCCTATCCTGAGCTAATGTTTTCCAATCATCCCCTGTACAATCTACTTCCTTCAAATCATGGATAATGTTATTCTCCCACCTCATTCTTGGTCTACCAACTGGGCGTTTTCCATCTGGATTTCCTACAATATGCTTCCATGCATCTCTTTCATTCCCCATTCGTGCCACATGTCCTGCCCATCTAAGTCTACGAGATTTAACTGTTATTATATCTGGCTTCTTATACGTACCATGTAGCTCACTACCGTATTATGAAGTTTTCTTCATCTGTCTGCTCATCTTTTTTTGGCCCAAAATATTTCCTAACAACTTTATTCTCAAATACTCGCAATCTTCTTACCTCTCTTAAAGTAGTAGTAGTAGTAGTAGTAGTAGTAGTAGTGGTAGTAGGACTTTATTAGACAAAAAGTAAGATATTTACAATATTATTTACAAATATGGGTCGCACGGGCAGTAAGCCGTACGTGCTGTTGACAGTCCGTTACAATAAAGTAATAATTGGTACTAGTGTAAAGAAAAATAAACAAAAAAAAAGCAATAACATTACAATTACATAAAGAAAATACAATAACATTACAATTATACTCTTAAAGTAAGAGTCCATGTCTCGCATCCATCTAATGTAACTGGGAGAATAACAGTTTTATATATTTTCAGTTCAACGTTCTTTGAAAGGAGTTAGGACGACAAAAAAAAAAATCTGCATTTCTAAGTGAATACGTGACAGGTGGTCATATGCACCCATATTTTTATAGAATCGCCCCAGTCACTGACTTAGTCAGAGAAAAAAAACTCTTATATTACTCATTGTCAAAGGCACTGTGTGTCTTGAATGAAATCATTGTTAAACATGTATTATGTTACATAATGCCATGATACGGCCTAACACAATGTGACGTGTTCTTTATAAGGAAATGACGTATTTTGTCCATTTGCATGAAAGAATGAAATTTTCAACGTTGTTAATCGAATACTGTAATTGAGGCTGCACATATCAACTTACTTATTTCCTAGTAAAAATATGACATGAATTCATTTTCAATTCGTGGAATTTACTTACTTTAATATCACGTCATAATGAATTTGAAACGGGTGAATAAAATTCGTTTTACTCTAACCGCTTAATCATAATCATAAGTGATTTCCAAATTATCGATAAATTCACGACTCACGAAGTGAGGAGTGAATTTATCTAGGGAATTTGGAAATCAAGAGTGGCATTTGTTAGGACTATTTAACGAATAAAATTAAGCTGTTTACTCACAAATCATTATTTAAATATAGTTATTTTAAAATATGTATTTATTTAATGTAAACCGCGATGTTTGAAAACAAATGAGAAACGATTGTTACGCTTGTTCATCACTGCAACCAGATCATATTATTTATTGCCAAAGGATCGCAATGTTGTAAGAATACACCCTAGTGGAGAAATTTATAACCAACATTACAGGTATGAATTAATTTCTAATGTCCTATGATGTAAATATGTCAATTACATTTTTCTGCAATGTTATTTTCTGGGAAATAATTCGTTTAAGAAAGTGCAAACAGTGTTTTTTTTGTGGTATAATCAATTGCTACAAATGTTTTTATATTATCTCCCGCATGCGCTATCAGCTGACATTCGTGAATTACATATACAATCTGGTAGCCGTATTTCTTGGAGTGTCAGTCACTGCAAAATAATGCTATGAACTATTCAGAATGTTAAATAAGGAGGAGCTTTGTTTAATATGATAAACTTGTTTGATAAATTCGAGGTGAAACACGACTGTGATTTGTTGTAATTTAAAAATCATTGAAATGTGATTGGTCATTGAATCCGATTCGGGGCATGAGTTAAATAGTCTAAGAAAATTTCTCAATAAGTCCAATTAATGGTCTGAATTTGTTGGTATATATATATGATCCGGGTTCGAATCCCGTCCAGGCATTTATTTTTCTTATCATACCATATATATATATATATATATATATATATATATATATATATATATACACATGACACGAAAAGAAATATACATGACCGAAATGGGATTTGAACCCAGGTCTTCTAATTTGATACGTTAGTGCGCTACCATCTATGCTATCCAAGCATCCTAGCGCAAACATTTTTTTTTTCATTGCTAAATGTCAAAATTTAATTATAACATCGAAATAAAGAAGCGTCACTGCTATAAAGTAAAAAATATCTTTAATTCACTTACCTATTATAGCAGCCACTAGAGGGCAGTGAGACACAGTTCCCGCTACCTCTCATGATAGAGAATATATATATATATATATATATATATATAGGAAACATATATATAGGAAACATATATGTTTGTGCTAAGATTCCTGGCTAGCGTAGGTGGTAGCGCACTAACGTATCTAGTTAGAGATCCTGGGTTCAAAACCCGGTTCAATCATTTTTTTTTCATATAATATTTAGCCTTCTTTGCTAAATAAAAAAAATATATAAATCCATATGTGTGTGTATTTATATCGATGTTATAATTAAAATTTGACATTTAGCAATGAAGGCTAATACCTAGGAACAATAATTACAAGTTGGAATGATATGCACAAAGATATTAAACATAGGCTCAATTCTGTAAATGTATGTTATTGTGCGTTACTGGGACACTTGTTGTCCCAACTTCTCTCAAAAAACGTTAGACTGAACATATATAAAACTGTTATTCTCTCAGATATACGAGTATTACTTTAAGGGAGTAGAAAAGATTACGAGTATTTCAGAGCAGAATTCTAAGGAAACGTTTTGGACCAAAGAAGATGAACTGACAGGTGAATGGAGAAGCCTGTATAAAAGTGAGCTACATGATCTTTCTAGGAAACCAGATACAATAAGAACAGTTAAGTCTCATAGACTGCGATGGGCAGGACATGTGGAACGAATGGGGTATGAAAGAAGGCATGGAAGCTTCCTGTAGAAAAATCAGAGATAATACGCACAGTTGGTAGACCAATGAAATAGGTAGGAGATTAACATGAACCATAATTTGAGGGAAGTAGATTATACTGGAGATGATTGGAGAACGTTAGCTCAGGATAGGGATGTAGGCCTATATAGAGCTTATGTCCGCTCGGTCATGAACCTACGGGTTCGATAATGCCAATGAGTTATATATGACTCAATCATGAGAAGCAACGGGACATCAACCTCATTGCCACATATGAAAAATACATATTTGTACTAGGAACCTGGTTATGTCACTAACGTGTACATTAGAGATCTCGAGTTTAAATACTGGTTCAGGTGTTTATTTTTCTATCCATATATATATATATATATATATATATATATATAATCAATGTCACCAGATTGTCTTTTTGGCATTTCTGTTATTATCTCCTGGCATTAGCAGGTTCGATCCCGGGTCGGATCACTTTTCTGGGTGAGGTTTTTATTGGGCTTTTTCCTCACCTCTAAGACAAATTTCAGAAAACTTTAAGGCCCAAACGGTCCCCGAACATCATTTGGCCATTGCAATCATCATCATCATTCATATTCATCTTAGGATTAAGGACTCTCCTGGCACACTACTTCATCATCACCCATCATATCATCGGGCAACGTAACCTCGCCTTCCAGGCGCCCCATCCTCAGAAATGGGTTACAATTACGCCAACGCTAGGAGAGAACACCAGAATGTCCAAAAAGGACAATCTGGGACATTAAAAAAATATTATTTAAATTGGTGTCCAATTATACGTAGGTATAATATATAATACGTAGGTAATAAGTTACGGTTATGTATGATTTATTTTCACTGCATTCAGATACTTTTAAATAAAGTTTCTCATGTTTAACAAAATTAATATATATTTCGTAAACCAGCAAAATGGGACCACAAATTCGATTTGCTCAGGAATTCACTTAGTGTACGCAATTCCTGCGCAACGGACTTTGTGATTATTAGAATAATACGCAAACTAGATTTGGATCTTGATGCACTGTTTCATGTACATTTTCTATTACTACGATCTCATATGATATTATTTTTAATTCATTAGATGGCGCTAGTGGTTAGACACTTATCTCAACATTAATATAAAATTATAGAATATTCACCTGAAAGGTCCGTCTCCTCTTGAATCCTGCCGATAATGGGACAAGTCCCGAAAGCGCTACAGTTACTAAATTAAGTTGAGGAGACGGACCTTTCAGGTGAATATTCTATAATTTTATATTAATTTTGAATAAACCTCAACGGAACACATCATGAATCTTATAAAAGTTGACTTATCTCAACGCTGGGGTCTTCGGATCAATTCTTGATCACTCAATATAGGTTTCGTGGTGGACGAAACGGAGCTTGGGCAAGTTTTTCTCGGGGTTTTCTCCCGTTTTCCCCTGTCACAATTTCATTCCTACCATTTAATCTCACCCATTTCGTTTCATTTCATTCATCCACCTCCGTGATGGTGCGTCAGGAGTGTTCGGCCGGCACCCCTTGTCATTCACAGACCTCTATATAAGGGCTTCATCTCATCTCATCCCTCGACCCGACCCCGAGTTGGAAACGAGTTGAGGATATTTAGTTGTGGTTCTTGACGCATTTTCCTGGAGCCATATATGTTTTAAAGTCTCTCAGATGCCTAATGTAATCAGATGTTATTGAATAGTTGAAGGTTCTCGGTCTAACTGCGTACCGTTATTCATTTGTTACGGTTCATAGAGCGTTCGATTATTTTCGAGAATTGAAATGACAGTGCAAACTGCAGAGTTTACGAGCATCAACAACGTAAATCCACATTCCACATGACAACTCACTAAAATGTAACTTATTAATGCTGTGAATTCTATTTACATTTATTTAAATGTTTTATAGGATTGCAATAATACTTTATGGTCCGTCGCTGTGGCGTAGTCGGTAGAGTCCCTACCTTCCACTCCGGCGACCCGGGTTGATTCCCGGCTGGGTAAGGGATTTTTAAATCTCAACCTTGGGACGGGGTGTGTTTGTGTGAGTGTGTCGTGTCCTAAGTTGTACTCATTGGCTTTAATTAATTAATTAATAATAAATAACATTGAATTAATACTACTACTACTACTAATATTTTATGGACACTAATAGAATAGTGGTTTATCATAAGTAATGCCACGAGCAATTTCCAAATCACCGAAATTGTTAAGAATATTTAACGAATAAAATTAAGTTGTTTACTAAAAAATCACTATTTAAATATAGTTACCGGTATTTTAATATTATATTACGATGCGAGGTTGGGAAGTGGTTTTTACAGGAAAATGTTTAAAAACCGAGCGATACCGGGAATTTTAATTTCCGAGATTCTGTAAAACACTTCACAAACGTGCGTTGTACATTATTTTTTGCGCGATGGTGTTTTCAAAATCATAAATAATAGTAAAATAATAACATCTTTGTTGGAAATATTTACGTTCATTATAAACAATTGAATAACGTTAACAGTATGGGCATTGTTGATTAGTTGAAACTACAGGAGATCGTGAGACCAATTAGTGATAACATGGCGACAAGTACGTATTTATTGTTTTATATTGTTTCAAATGAAGTTCAGTTCATTTAAAATGCAGTGATTTGTTTCATATATAGTATATTAACACTATCTTTTGGATATTTTTGTATATAGGCCACGAGTACATTGTATGTAACTTACTATACATAGAGGGCAGTGGTTTTACTTCCCACACGCATATTTGTAATATGTAATATTACAGTATAGTTATTTTATTACAGTATATTTATTTAAGTTGGCAACCTCGAAATGTAGAAAGTTGAACTTTCAATCATGGAAGCCATTGCTGTAAGTACAACGAAACGCATTATCGCGCAAAAAATATTTATATATTTAATGTAAACGGCAATGTTTTTAAACAAATCAGCAATGTGTGATTATGTTTATTCACTGCAACTTGATCATATTATGTATTGCCAAACAGTATCGCAAACACCGAGATCGCAATATTGTAAGAATGCACCTTATTGAAGAAAAAATTAAACACATCAAACTGTATATTATAACCAACATTATAGATTATTAATTTTTTTAGGAAAAAACTCAGTAAATTCATTATTTAAAAACACAATTATTGAACACACAATTATCAAATGTGTACTTCGAAGGAAACTGTTCATTTTTTGCTACATTCGACATATTTGTTGGAGAGTTAGTCACTGCAACATAATGCTCTGACTGGTTCTGAATATTAAATAGGAGGAGCTTTCTTTATTTAGGTAAACATAATTCAATAAATAGCGAGGTGAAACACAACTGCACGACTCTGATTGGTTGTAAAACAAAATCCATTGGAACGTGATTGGTCATGAGTTGAGTAGGTCTACAATATGAATGTTCTTCTTGACGATAATTCAAGATCAGAACTTAGCGACGGGAGCCAATTGACCAAGAGATGAAATCTCGCGTGGCATTTTAATAGTCCGACACGCAGGAACAGCGTTAAGTAAGTGAATTCATCAGAAAATTGAATTTACGATTCGATCTTTCTAGTTTACGGAAATACAATAAATAAATGGAGTCATTAAGAAAAATTTGTTAAATATCAACCACAACCAAGTTGAGATTATACAGTGTAACTGCGAAAACAGGACTGAAATATATCAGCGAAAATTGGATACCGGTACTAAATTCCAAAGTCAAATCAGAATTGCAAGCGGCACGCATGGGATTTTTACGTCCACTCCTAACTAAAATAACTCACTGGCACTATCGAATCTATAAGTTCATGGCCGCGCGGACATAAGCTCTCCATACAACCCTATCGCGAGCTAATGTTTTCCAATCATCCCTTGTATAATCTACTTCCCTCAAATCATGGTTAATGTTATTCTCCCATCTCATTCTTGGTTTACTAACTGGGCGTTTTCCATCTGGTTTTCCTACCAGAAACTTCCATTCAACTCTTGCATTCTCCATTCGTGCCACATGTCCTGCCCATAACACTACGGGACGTAACTGTTCTTATTATATCTGGCTTCCTATAAAGACCATGTAGCTCACTGTTATGCAATCTTCTCCAATCACCTGTCTCTTCATCTCTCTTTGGTCCAAAAATTTTCTTAATAACTCTGTTCTCAAATACTCGTAATCTCCTTTCCTCCCTTAAAGTAAGAGTCCTTGTTTCGGATCCATATAACATAACTGGCAGTATAACAGTTTTATGTATCATTCCTAGGTTTAACAAAAATAGACAAGCAAAAAAAAAACACAGACATACACGATAAATTGAAACTTCAAAATATTGTTGAAGAAATTCAGAATTATCAAAGCAATTGATTATAACATATCCAAAGAATGGACCAATCTCGCTTTCCTACATTAGCATTGCAGTATCAATCTAAAGGATTTCGAGACAAAGGAACATATAGGTACCGACTGACCAACAACATAGACAAGTTCATGATGATGATGAAAATTTATTTGCTGTTAGAGAAGTCATGAAATCCTGTTTAAAATAATCTTGCCGCTAGAGTGAATTTTAAACTTCTGGTTCCTCCAAATCCCCACTTATTAATTGTCGGGTTTCGTTGATTCTTAAAGATTGCCTTTCTTGCTTTATTTCAATTGCATGTAGGCCTACCATGGTTTGGTGCGCCATATAAAAAATTTCGGTCGTTAGATCGATTTTAAAATGTTTACTCAATTAAGCCAAACTTCTAATCGTCTTAATTTGCAAATTAACGAACAATCTGTGGTCTCGGGGTGGCTTCGTTGCCTCGTACGCAGATGCCCTGAGTTCGATTACCAATAAGGATGTGTTTTCTGAGTGATTTTTTTCGGCGTTTTTCCTCACCCATAAGACAAATATCAGGGAACTTTAAGGCCCAAACGGTCCCCGAACATCGTCTGACCATCATAATCATCATTATCATATTTACTATGTTTAGTATGAATGTGTGTGAATTGTGTGTTTAGTCTTACGTTGTGTTCTCTCGGAGTTGGCCCTGACATCATTATTTCGGGGAGGACCTACATATGCTTCTGTGGTCAAAAAAGTATGTATATGATTCACAGTTTCAAATCCCTCTCCAGACATGTCGGGTAGCATTTGGCACGTAAAATTAAATTCAAATATAAAATTAGAGATGTCAGTCGTCCACTACAATATGAAGCTTTGAAATATTTAGGAGGCCTTTCGAAAACCAATATCACATCTTCTGCATATGTATTAAATTATACTAACTGTTGCTGGGCAGAATTTTGTTTAGAGGGTTTAGGTCACCGGGTGTGTTTTCATAAAGAAAGTTTATTGATTTATTTTAGTATTTCGATCTATTCTAAGATATATTTCTTGAATTGTTATTCTCTTTGTGTACTATCGATGCGACATTGCTGAATGTAATAAATTGGTGACCCAATTAGGTTAAGTACTTCTCTGTCACTTCATTATAATCCATCATATTATCGGGGTAACATAACTACTCCTTCCAGCTGCCCTACACCAAGAAATGAGTTACTATTTCGCCAATAACACGAGAGAAAGCCAGAATGTCATAAAAGACAACCTACTACCTAACTAACTCGCTGGCACTATCGAACCCGTAGGTTCATGACCGCGCTGACATAAGCTCTCCATACATCCCTATCCTGAGCTAATGCTTTCCAATCATTCCCCGTATAATTTACTTTCCAGAAATCAAAGTTAACTTTATTCTCCCACCTCATTCTTGATCTACCAACTGGGCATTTTCCTTCTGGTTTTGCTACAAGAAGCTTCCATGCACGTCTTTCATTCTTCAGTCGTGCCACGTGTCCTGTCAATCGCATTCTACGAGACTTAAATGCTCTTATTATATCTGGCTTCGTATAAAGACCATGAAGTTCACTTTTGTATAGTCTTCTCCTTTCGCCTGTCTGTTCATCTCTCTTTGGTCCAAAAAAAGTCCTAAGAACTTTATTCTCAAATACATGTAATCACCTTTCCTCCCTTAAAGTACGCCCATTTACTAGATGGGATGATTCATTAAATCCCACTTGATGTGAAAACAGGTCAAAAGGCCTAATTTCATGAAGCAGAAGAAGAAGAAGAAGAAGAAGTAAGAGTCCATGTTTCGCATGCATATAACTGGTAGAATAATACTTTTATATATTTTTAGTTTAACGTTTTTTGAAAGGAGTTGGGACGTCAAGAGTCTCTGTAATGCATAATAACACGCATTTCCAGAACTGAGCCTATGTTTAATTTATTTGTGCATCTCATTCCTGTTTGTGATTATTGTTCCTAGGTATTTGAATTCAGCCACTTCCTTAAAATTTCTCTCATTTGTCATTAGCTGTTCATTTTCATTATTATATAATGTATTTCTATGTGTGACCATATATACACACTAGTATTGGCCAAAGCAAAAATTTCTTGGTAATTAAATAGAATTTGGATATGCACCAATTTCGAAAACAACTGATTCAATTATAATTTAATTATTATTGAAAGCAATAATAATTTAATGTGATTAATTAAATTGTGGACATGTGCCGTTGTTGATCTGAAATTTGCAGGTCGGTACTTCTTTGTAAAGTTAATATTGGTCTTAATAAAAGATAGTATGAAATTTATCTGCTGTAAAATATCAAGATCTGATAGCTAAGACTTCATCAGCAAGTATAAGCTGTTGGCTAAGATTTAATGTTTTGTGCACCACTAGGAAATGTCAACAAAACGAGTTCTGGAATCAAGGAATCGATAACTGTCACGCCAACATCAATTTAATGCTCCAGGTTTACCTAAATGTATATTACAAGATCTTCAATACCAGGTGGTCCTAATTCAAACCCAGGTCATGAAACGCTGTCTATCCTTAAATTTACAGGAGATACCAGCTGCATTCTGAAGTTGTAGAGTCTACTTTTTCTAGTTCTATTTTGTCCTGTGTATATTTATTCTAGAAATTTTCACCAAAAACTGGATAATTTTTTATTTATAGACTCTTTAATACCCACCGCTGCCTCATACTCAGCGGGAACAGGTTCGATTTCCGGGCGTGACAGGTTTCTTAGATGATTTTTTGTCGGTGTTTTTCCTCACCAGTAGTAATATTAGTTGTGGCAATTAATTACTATTTTTCGAAAGGAAGGAAATACATAAATGTTCAATGGTACGTGCATATTCCTGATCTAAGAATAATATATATATACATGCGAATACAAAAACAAATACATACTTGTCTACAATATTTATACACTTACACTGATATATAGGTCCTAAAATGTATAAAACATCTATATATATGTGTGTGTGTGTGTGTGTGTGTGTGTGTGTGTGTGTGTGTGTGTGTGTGACTGCAGATATAATAAGAACAGTTAAGTCTCATAGACTGCTATGGGCAGGACATGTGGCACGAATGCGGAATGAAAAAGGGTCATGGAAACTTATTGTAGGAAAACCAGAGGAAAGTACGCCTATTTGGCAGACTAAAAATGGGGTGAGAGAATAACACTAATCATGATGTAAGGGAAATATATTATACAGGGGATGAATGGACAACATTAGGTCAGGATAGGGATTTATCGAGGGCTTATGTACGCGCGGCCATATTCCTATGGGTTCTATAGAGACAATGACGTAGTTAGTAGATAAAAAAATTAAAAACTCTCACTTTGAATAATAATAAAAAGAGACCAGCCTCATGGGCTAGTGGTCAGCATATCTGGTTACATTTTATGAGGTCATGGGTTCGATTTCCGGTCAGACCATATAATTATTCCTTAAAGGAAATGATTCCTTTGGTTGCCCAGGGCATGTAATTTAGGTTAAGTTTAAGTTAAGGGCTCTCCTGGCGCTTCATTATCATTTATTATCCAACATCGGGGTAAAGTACCTTGGCCTTCCAGATGCCTCAACCTAAGAAATGCATTACAATTCCTCCAGCACCAGGGGAGAAAACCAGAAATGTCATAAAAGACAACCTGGTGTCATTGGATAAAATAAAAATCCAACTACATAACTTCCTCGCCTGTAAGACAAATGCCTGGAAACTTTAAGGTCATATGGTCTCCGAACATATCTCGCAGTTATTATCATAAAATTCGCCATGTTTAGTATGAGTGTGTGTGTGTTTCGTCTTAATGATGTGTTGTCTCGGAGGAGACCCTTGATTGAGCTGACTACTCATTCAACGAGGCCCTTAATGTCCTTGTGTGTTAAATAAACGTATGTTTGCGGTCGAAATTTTAAAATCCCTCTCCCGACAGTTCGTGCCACTATAAGAACAAGGCAGCAATGAGGCATGTTGAAGTACCTATAAGGTGAGAGGGTGAACAACGAAGGACAAGAGGAGAATAAAACACTTTAACGACAGGAAGACAAACCAAACACTGAATGAATTCTACGATGTTCATCAATCAGCTAAGCGCAATTTAAAAATCGAGATTTTGATGGTAACTGTTACACTGGCTCATGAAGTAAGTGTATGCAAACTTTTAGCACCAAATCTTTAAATACAGCCTTATCATTAAAGAAAAATCAAACGCCGTCATTCCTATCAGAGATTCTACGTTTTGCAACAAATGGCTATGAAAGCAGATCTTCAGAAATGCTAATATAAATTTTGCATCATGCAGCTAAGCGCAAAATATTCCCGCTCTTAGACTGTTGATTCATAACTGTCATAGAAGGATAATAACTTGCAATATCCGGTATTGTTAATATGGCGCTACAATAAATACTGAAGAATCACTTAAACTTTAAACTATTTTTCCTTAAACATACATAATGACGCATAGCGGCTTCATGCATAATGTCGTCCAATCAGAATAACTTAGATCATTAGTCTTCAAAATTCAATGGTAGAAAAACGTCCTTTTTGACTAAATAGTTCAAACTCCGATACAATAATTCCATTAAATCAAATTTTTGAAGGAAACATTTTGGGGAAAAGCAATTCAGGGGAAGTCTTGGTGACTCTGTTTTAGAAGATTTAACAAAAATTATAAGATGCCAGGACTATCAAAAAAGTCCGTCACGCAGAAACTGCATAAACAGCGTGAATTCCTCAGCAATTCAAATGTGAAAATATTTTTTTCTGGTTTAGGAAATGCTTATGTATTAAACTGGAGCAGAGATTAAGATTTAGTTAGGAAAGTAGGCAAAATTTGCGTAAGTGCCACAACGGGCGCTTATGTACAACTAACCTGCAGACATATAGGCCCTAATATATTGCTCTGGTACTAATATGAAAATCAGCACCATCTGATGGTAAAATTATGAATTAGTAATTATAATATAAATAGTTACCTTTAAGGTATTTTTTAGGGAAGCAAGAAAAAATACGCATTAACAGTGTAAGTCTAAATATTGAAATATTGACCGTTAAAATAAATATCAATTGTTTTTACTCATACAATATTATCTAATAAGCGATTATCAAGTCAGAAATAATTATTAAATAGCACTTGCTAGAGTTCAAAATTATAATATTATAATGATACTGTGAAAAGAAAAATTAATGTGTGAACCAGGAATCGAACCGTGGACCTCTAGTTCTCCAAACTAGTGTGCAGCCCACTACAGTCTGGAGAAATAGAGGTACACAGTTCGATTCCTGGTTCACACATTAATTTTTCTTTTCACAATATCATTATAATATTATAATATGATTCATTATTGGAACTGTGTTAAAATAACAGCATTGGAAAATGTTAAAAAAGAGTTCAAAATGTAAAATAAAGCTTTAAACATATTTTTCTCAGAACTTACATAATGACGCATAGCCGGTTGTTGCATAACGACGTCCTATTAGATATCATATTTCGCATCTATACAATATAATTATAACTGGATAAATTCCCCTTTTTCATTTATAGGTTAATATCAACCTCATAAGGACTTCAAACCGTGGGTCCCGAATTTGAAGATTTTCGGGCTCGTAAAAAACTCAAGCCTCTGACCAAACTTTAACCAGCCTCCTCCAGTTAACTAATTCCTTACACTGTACTAGACGTCTCATTGAGGCGATGTCATTCACAGACATATGTAGGGAAATAAGAGTAAATTATCTTGATCGAGAAATCCCGCCAGGGTAGAACCCATGTCTCCATGAGGGACGTACAGGGTATTTACACTATAAACGCATACTTACCTACCTAACTGGCTTCGGTCGGACTACGTGATGATGATAACCTGGATTCGTTTCTCGGTCAGACCACAGGATTTTTAACCCTTAAATTCGAAATGTATTCTATTAGATACACTAATTTCATGTATTTAATATTGTTTTTAGAGTAATAGGAAAACAAACTAGTAGACATTACTTAAATTTATGTAAAATTACACAATAATATGTAATGATAACTTACAGTTTTACATACGTTTATTTTCCTTGCGGTCCGGAACATTTAAATAACTGGCACGAGAAAATATGTTATGGACAATTAAGGGTTAAATATTGGTGTTATAGAACATTGTTTATGTTGTTGCCCATTATCTGGAATTTACGTTAAGTTTAGATTTAAGGAGTCTCCTGGTGATTCATTGTGGTTTTTCATCCATTACATCATCGGAGTAACATAAATCGCCTTGCAGGCGCCTCGATCTTGGAAGTGGGCTACAATTCGGCCAAATATCAGGAGAAAAATACCAGAAATGGTATCTGGTAGCAATGTTAAAAAAGTAGCATTTTTAGAAAAGTTGTGATGATGAATGCCACTATAATAATACTACGAATCATTTCTAAATTCCAGCTTTACAGTAAACATCACGTGACATGTATTAAAGCTCGCGTTTAATCCTTGTAAAGTAAATTACAACTACAACTGTCGCTTATGCTCCATATATAAATACTTGCGAGGACTTCCTAGTATAACTATATATCCCATCATTAACTGGCATCATAATGTACCTGCAACAAAGAGAAAACACACGCGGCCTACATAACCTAACATTTCAAGCTGAAGGAAAGAGACGCAGGTACAAAGAAGAAAGAGACGGAGACATAAAAAAAATTCAGTAATTTAGCTTAACCTCGAGATGTGACCCTTCATTAAGAAGTAGCTGGAGAGTTTTCCCACAAGAAAAGTCGCACACTTATCTCGCGTGTCGCCATATTGTTGCTGGGTGCTCTACTCTCTGACCCCAGGTAGAGGCGGTCAAAGCACTCTGGAAAAATATGATATACCCCCAATATCATGTCTACTAACTTCCGCTATAACAACCAAAACTAGCTGTTAATGAGTCCCCGCTACTGGCTTGTCAGTGTTAATGAAGACAAACTAACTGCCACTTAATTCATCATTCATTTTTTTCTTCTTTTTCTTTTTATCTAAGGTAATTTAACCTCTCACCTTATAAGGTACTGTTACATGTCCCCGGCCCTCTCGTGCCTTACAGTGACAGGATTTATTGGGAGAGGGATTTTAAATTTTGGATCACAGATACTTTTAGCGAAATTCGAAGGAATGGAGCTATTGAGGTAGTTCTCATGACAAGATTTTTGTTTCCCCAGATTTCGCCCATTCTATCTAGTAGACACAGAATGATCACGCTCAAAAAAAAAAAATATATATATATATATATATATATATATATTGCAGTATACACACTACTAGATATAAAAAATGAATATATCTTATAAGAATTACACATGGAATCTTTAGAAAACAACATTTATGATTACAAGTCAAGATGGATGCAACATGTTCATCGAATGGAAGATCGCAGGATACCCAAACAAATGTTAAGCTATCAACCTGCAGGAAGAAGAAGACCAGGGCGTCCACTCAAAAGACTTTTGGATGGTGTTTATCTTGAGGCCGAAACAGGTCAACAAATGGCCTAAATTCGTGAATGGTTTTAGGAACATTTCTGGACCAAAGCTATGAACAGACATGCGAATTGACAAGATTTCAAAACAGTGAACTACATGATCTTTATAGGAAACCAGATATAATAAGTAGAATTAAGTCTCGTACACTGATATGAGTAGGACATGTGGCATGAATGATGGAATGAGAGATGGACATGGAAGCTTAAAGAAAAATAGAGGGAAAACCTCCAGACGCGAAGCGGTTTACACTATGGAATCACGGGATGTAGCCAACATTTACACGATATTTCAACTCGCGATGCCAATCAACCTAAAAGCTAAGCTAACGCAATTTAAGTACTCTAACCTGTGAAACGCCAATCTAAAAGCTAACCTAACACAATTTAAGTACTCCAACTTGTGAAAGAATGCACGCTGATTTTATTTAGTGTAAGTTAATTAGTTCAGAATCTATGTTGGCTGCACTGGAACACAGAATATTCGTTAAAATCAATATGTCTGCCACGCCTTCATCTATCGTGAAAAAACGTATTCAGATAATTGTTAGAAAACATGTAAAATCATTGTAAATGTTGGGAAATGATTTGTAAAATGAAACCCTAATTATGAAGAAATTTAAAAAGTCGCGTCACATGTTGTAAAGTTTAGCGTATATCACTAATTCAAGAATTAGAATAATACTCTTTGTCATATTTCTTTTTACTCCATTATTTATTTGGGTGTTTAGCGTCCTTGAATATCCCTCTTGACTATGCCCGTACCGAGGTGAGGAGATTTATATCATTGAATTAAATTCAATCTTAAGGGTGGGTTAAAAGTCATATTAAATGATGAAAGGGGTGAAAGTGAAAGGGTAAACCCACCCTTTGTACAAGGGCGATGAGATATTGTGCCCCGCCTGTTTTCTGTAACAATGAAAACCTAATTATAAAATAAGACCTCATAATTCGAACGAGAGGAAGACAATAGAAACACCACATTGTCACTTTAGGTGTGTGTAATATTTATACCTATGGCTGATGATACCAAACTCACTGATATCTAACTCCCAACTAAATGTGCGCGCATTAATACAACGTATTTTACGTCGCAACGTAAATTTATTTTTATGACAAGACCAGTCTCATGTGCTAGTGGTCAGCGTTTCTGAATACAGTTCATAAGGTCCCGGGTTCGATTTCCGGTCCGGTCATAGGATTTTTTTCCCCCTCTGGTTGCTCATAGTCTGGAATTTAGGCTAAGTTTAGATTAAGGACTCTCCTGACGCTTCATTATCATTTATCACCATTATACCATCGGGGTCCACCGCTGTGGTCTCGAGGTAGCGTGCTGCATTGTCACACAGGGGATTCGGGTTCGATTCCCTGTCGGGCCAAGCTTCCTGGGTGCGGTTTTTCTCGGGGTAACATCTGTAACACAAATGTCTGGATGATGTAAGGCCCAAAAGGCCCCCGAACATCATCTGACCATCATTATCATCATCATCCCACGGAATGGAAAGCAACGGGAAGCTACCACACCTATAATTCCTAGTAAAGCTGTAACGTATAGCATGAAAATACTATGATTGCAGTGAAGGGCATGTCCTAGGGCAGAACACTATGGAAAATATAATTGGGGTAACGTAGCTCCGACTTCCAAGTGCCACAACCTAAGAAATGGATTACAACTCCATCAATCTGACAACTTGGTAGAATTTAAAAAAATGCAATAATCTGGCTATACCGCTGTTTTAGACGCAACATTGTTGCCTTAGACTCAGCGGGACTGGGTTCAATTCTCACGTAGATACAAGTTTCCTGGATGATATTTTTTCGGTTTTTTTCTCATCTAAACAGATTATTGAATATGATTATATAAGTGCAGACTCAGTATCTTATAATACGAGTAATTCCAACCTAACTTCCAGTTGCAATGTAAATATCAGATGTATTATTGATTTTCATTGGTCGAAAAATGATTTTACTTTTGAGCGTTTAAGAAAATGTTCTCTAACACTCGACATAAAGAAAATAAATATACGGTAATATAATACGTATTACAGTGCCTCTCCAACCCGGCCGCGACCCCTGCCTGGGACTAGAAGCAAAGAACTTAACCACTAGCCTATCGTGGCCGACATATACGTCTTATGTCCAATAGCTACGCACAGAATAATGGTTCCTCCTATAGATCCTGGGACGCAACATTAAAACGTCTAGAAAAGAAATTTAAAAAATCACGATTTATTTGTAACTATTTAACTCATGTCCAAAATGGGAGTTAATGACCAATCACGTTTCAATGAATTTTGTTTTACAACCAATGACAGTCGTGTTTCAACTCACTCTTTACCGAATTCTGTTAACCACCTCCAGCTTTTGTGAAAAAGAAAGTTCCTCTTTTTTAATTATCTGAATAAGTCAGAGCATTGTTTTGCAGTGATTGACTCTCCAACAAAGCCGCCAGGTTTGAATTTACAAAATGGCATTATACTTCGTCATCTACATTGAATACAATAAATAATTAACAGATTCCTTCGAACTACACATTTGATAATTGTTGTTCAATAATTATGTTTTTAAATAATGATTTTACCGAGCTATTTTATAAAAAAATATATTAATAACGTATAATGTTGGTTCTTCTTTTTCTTCTTCTTCTTTACTTCACGGGCTAAACAAATTGCCTGTTCCGCCTCATAGTTGTTCTGTCCATCTTTTCACTGTCCTTCCTACATTCCCTGAACCTCTTGGCTTGGAGGTAAATGCTGATTTTGGTAATCTTGTTACATTCATTATTTTTACATGGCTAAACCATTTGTCTCCGCATTGTTTAATTTTATCATTCAATGGATATATATCTAACTCTGTTCTTATATATTCATTCTTTTACCGATCCATTCTTGTGCAGCCTTATAATGTTGGTTATACAGTGGAATTGTGTACAAACAGATGTGAAAGGATTTGGAATAAAGAACTGGAGGAAGTTGGCGATGGATACAGAAGGATGGAAGAAGGCCATAGAGGAGGTTAAGGCCCACTCGGGCTAAAATACAAATAAGAAGAAGAAATAGAAGAAGAATGTTGATAATATATGTTTGATTTTTTCTCCACTAGGGTACATTCTTACAATATTGCGACCGTCTTTGAAGTTTTCCACGCCAGATGGCAATAAATAAAACTATATGATCATGTTGCACTGGATAAATATATGAAACATAACCACACAATTCTGATTTGTTTTCAAAAATCGCCGTTTACATTAAATATATACATATTTTAAAACAACTATATTTAAACAATGATTTTTGAGTAAGCAGCTTAATTCTATTTCGTTAAATAGTCCCAACAATTGCCACTCTTGGTTTCCAAATCATCTAGATAAATTCACACGTCACTTCATAACTTTATGAATTTATCGATGATTTGGAAAACACTCGTCGCATTACTTATGACTATTTAACTCATGCCACAATTTGTAGTCTATGACCAATCACGTTTCAATGCATTTTGTTTTACAACTAATGACAGTCGTGTTTCACCTCGCTCCTGCTTTTGTGATAAAGAAAACTCCTCCTTTTTAATATTTTGAACACCTCAGAGCATTATTTTTCTCCAACAAATACATTCAATCTAGCAAATAATGATCAGATTCCTTGATTTTACTGAGCTGTTTACTAAAAATAAATGAATGACCTATAATGTTATTTATAATATACAGTTTGATGTGTTTCATTATTCATCCACTAGGGTGCATTCTTATAATATTGCGATTCTATTTGGCAGTAAATAATATGATAAAGTTGCAGTGAATATACATAACCTCACATTTCTGAATTTTTTTCGAACATCGTCATTTACATTAAATACATAAATATTTTAAAATACCGGTAACTATATTTAAACAATGACTTTTGAGTAAACAGCTTAATTTTATTCGTTAAATAGTCATTAACAAAATTATCGATAATTTGGAAATCACTCGTGACATTACTTATGATAACACTATTAATGAGCCTCTACTGGGAATTGAAGTGGAGACTCTTCTCATTTGAGTTAGCTGGCCGGTGTAGATATAGGTTAAATTATTTAAATGGCTGGATTTCAATGATGCACGACGGTATTGGAGTCTTGACAAGTATTTCTAGTGGCGCAACGTCAGGGTGTTATGTAATAGTGAGCTATCACTCAACACTGATGACAAAATCAAACAGCAAGGTGCAATCAAGTCACATCCGTACATTAGTATTATAATGTTCTCTTACCCAGGTAATGTGGCCTTCGTTACACCTAAACAATCTATCTTCTTCCCTTTCTTACAACATTGTATCCTAACCAATGTAACTCTTTACATCCTACAATACTTTTTTGGTTATTTAGTAAATATCAATAAAACTGAATATATGGTCACACATAGAAATACATTATATAATGGAAATGTACAGTTAATGACAACTGGGAATTTTGAAGAAGTAGCTGAATTCAAATACAAAGGAAGTATAATCACAAACATGAGATGTACAAATAAATTAAACATTGGCTCAATTCTGACTCTCGTCGTCCCAACTACTTTCAAAAAACGTTAAACTGAAAATATATAAAACTGTTATTCTACCAGTTTTATTATATGGATGCGGAACATGGATTCTTACTTTAAGGGAGGAAAGGAGATTACGAGTATTTGAGAATAATTTTCTTAGGAACATTTTTGGACCAAAGAGAGATGAACAGACAGGTGAATGGAGAAGACTACATAACAGTGAACTACATGGTCTTTATAGGAAGCCAGATATAATAAGCCAGATATAATAAGAACAGTAATCTCGTAGACTGCGATGGGCAGGACATGTGACACGAATGGTGAATGAAGGCGTGCATGGAAGCTTCTTGTGGGAAAACCAGAGGGAAAACGCCCAGTTGGTAGACCAAGAATGAGGTGGGAGAATAACTAACTATGATTTCAGGGAAGTGGATTATAGGGGAATGATTGGAAAACATTAGCTTAGGATAGGGATGTATGGAGAGCTTATGTCCGCGAGGCCATGAACCTACGGGTTCGATAGTGCCGATGCGTTTATAAATACTGTTCCTTAGTATCTCCTCGCTGTCGCCTAATAATACCAGATTGCACCCTACTAGGCAAAACAAAAATAAATATCCTCAACTCGTGTCCAACTCAGAGTTGGGTCGAGATGAGATGAGCTCCCTATATAGAAGTCTATGAATGGCAAGGATGCCGGCACTATCACGGGACAGATCAACGAAATGGATTAGATGAATGCAGAGAAATGGTGGAATGAAATTGTGGCAGGGGAATACGGGAGAAACCCCGAGAAAAACCTGGCCAAGTTCCGTTTCGTCCACCACGAAACTCACATGGAGTGACCAAGACTTGATCTCGGGATCCCAGCGATGCGAGGCGAGCGTCTAACCCTTTTGCGCCACGGAGCCGTCTTACCCTTCTAGATAAATTTTATATGACTTTCCTGTTGTCAAAAAATGAAAGAATGTGAAATACTTATGTATCTGCACGCAACATATTGTTTATGACGTGGGAAAGGTATGTACAGGGCGCCCCCTAACCCTGCAGTTCCGGAATCTGGTGTTCTTCCGGTACACTGACCTTATGTTAGAGCACATGCCATAACCTCTTGAATATACTGTTATGCACGGAGGGAGGAGGGCTGTTTAATTTCCTGTCTTGCCTTATTATTTTGATTTTACTTGTTATTACAGCCAAACATAAATTACTCTATTTCTAGGAACATATTGTCCACTTGTTTTTGTCACGTCACTTAGGGTCATCCACTTCCACCTCTACTACACACTGTTCTAAGAGAGAGAGAATTATATATATATACTAACAAATAGCGGCGTGCGTTGCTACGTCTAAATAAATAAAATATTGAAGGTTAATTAGATTGTATGGTATACGCTGAGACGAACCAAACACGGCGCGACGGTAGCTGGTCATTTTCTAATTTCGGATTTCAGGTAAACCTCCACTTCTAATTGTCGGATTTCGCTCATTTTTGGATAATGTCTACCTCTGTTTATATTAATATGATATACGCAGTTTCGTTGTGAAATATCGAAAAAAATGTGACTGCTAGAGCGATTTTTATATTTTCACTTCACGTGAACTTCTATACCTAATGGTTTTAGAGGATCCAATAGTGACTCTAAACCACTCAGGGACCAAATCAAACACAAAAAATGTTATCAAAATCGATCCAGTCGTTTAGGAGGAGTAGAGTGGCTAAAACATGTACAGAAGAATTATAACACAGTATATATATATATATATATATATATATATATTATATTGCAGATTTTCGCGGATATATGTATGAATAAGAAAGTTTTCTTGGGTTTTCCGCGTCTTGGATTCAAGTTCGGCCCCTGGCCACTGACTCCGACGTTTCGGCATGATCCCACATGCCATTATCAAGGAATGATAAGTTCGAGTCACAGGTTTAGGTCTTATATAATTAATAATTATATAAGACCTAAACCTGTGACTCGAACTTATCATAATTAATAATTATATAAGACCTAAACCTGTGACTCGAACTTATCATTCCTTGATAATGGCATGTGGGATCATGCCGAAACGTCGGAGTCAGTGGCCAGGGGCCGAACTTGAATCCAAGACGCGGAAAACCCAAGAAAACTTTCTTATTCATATAAATATATATATATATATATATATATATATATATATATATAGAGAGAAGAGAGAGAGAGAGAGAGAGAGAGAGAGAGAGAGATAGAGAGAGAGATAGATAGATAGATAGATAGAGAGAGAAAAAAAATACCCGGCGTGCGCTGCTACTCAATGTTAAAGTGTTTTTACCACCAGCCTTGAGCTGCTATGCTTGCCCAGGAATCAGCTTATCCCGATCTTCTTGGCATCAATGAAATGCAAAAATGGTTATTGTAAGCTATCAGTATAAGAAAAACATACGCTGTCGCTGACTTTTTTGTAGACTTTTTTTTTAGATATTCGATTCCGTGTACAAAAATTTGGTGTATTTGTTATGGTTTAAGCAGCATATGCCATTTAAGCGTCAAAATAGGGACTTTATTTCACGTTTTTCACTACAAAGAGTGATTTTTAGAGGTGAAGGGTTTGAGTATTACAACTCTCTTATAGCCTATGTTCATTCCCGGAATCTCCTGAACATTTTTCAATTAGCCATATCACAATCGGATGATCGGTATGGCAGAGCACGCTTGCCCGGGAATCTACTTATCCTGATCTTCTTGGAATCAATGAAAGACAAAAAATGGTATTGTGCGTTATCCATAAAAGATAAATATATGCTGTCGTGGCACGAATGGGACATTAAAGAGTGGCTTGGAGACTCCTCGTAAGTAGGCTATGAATGAGGTAAGAGAATAACATTAAGCATAGGTTGAGGGAGGTAAATTATACAAGGGATGATTGGAAAACGTAAGCTCAGAATAGGCATGTCTATGCGACTATGAACCTATGAGTTCGACAGTACCAGTAAGTTAATACTTGCATAATTTAACTCTGGTGGAATTCCATCAATCAACTATTATTACTACTACTACAATTTTTATTATTACTTTGAGCAATCGGCCGCGGTGTTTATTCTCCTTGACTCTGGTCCCGAGGGTCGCTGGTTCAAACTCGGCCGGGGTCAATGCATTTTTTATGATGAAAAAATCCAAGGAGCAAGTCTTCCAAAGGGACTTTAAGCCGTGGGTCCCGAGTCTGAAGATTTTCAAGCTCATAAATGATCCTTAAGCCTGAATAAAGAGGTTTCCAAGCAAAATTTACCGATCTCAACATCCTAGTAATACCTTAGTTGCCTGCTAGATGTCTCATGGAGTGGGTATGTTGACCAAATGTCATTCATTACATCTATAGGCAAATAAGGTAAGTCAATTAACTTGGTGTAGTAACTCCTAACAAAGGAGAGGTTATGGCTCAACATTGGGATACATTATATATATACTTTGGGCCGTCAAAGGAAGGCATGGACAGATAATCTCAGGCATTATGTTTGTATGGAATATTATTATTATTATTATTATTATTATTATTATTATTATTATCATTATCATTATTGTTATTCATCCAGGGATTAAGCCTGTTAGCTCGTTCCGGTATCATGAGAGCTAGAATTGTTAAAATTGTTCAGACCATCTTTTGTGTGGACAACCAACATATCGCCTTCCGTGCGGTTTATAATTTAGCAATAATTTTGTAAATCTTCCTTCTGGCATTTTATCAATATGTTCTTTCCAGTCGTTCCTATATTTAATTATTCGGTGTGTAAGTTTAAAAATATTTAGTTCCCTTCTTATATCTTCATTTCTTTTCTTATCCAGCAGAGTATATCCTGCTATATTTCTTAAAAATCGCATCTAGGCTGCTTCCAATCTTTGTTCTTGTCTTTTAGTGATCGTCCAACATTCTGATCCATACATCAATACAGGAACAGCCATTACTTTATAAAATTTAATTTTTGTTCCTTTTCTTGTGTTTTAAGGGTTCTTTTAATAGTGCCACACATTAGACTAAATTTATTTATTTTGTCATTAATATCTTCAATTTTAACATATCATAAATTGAAACCTAGATATTTAAAACTGTTCACCTGCTCTAAAATTTTATTATCAATTACTATTTTTGCTCTTAACGTATCATGTCCTTTAAAGACTAAAATTTTAGTTTTATTCTTTGAAATTTTTAAATTGTAATTGGCACTTATTTTTTCCAAATGAAATAACTCTTTGTAGATCATCTTCTGAACTGGAAATTATTATTATTATTATTATTATTATTATTATTATTATTATTATTATTATTATTATTATTATTATTATTATCCAATCATTTCTTGTTATAATTCATCGCCCTCATAACATGATTAATGTTCGCAATTCAATATTGGTTTATTTACTGACCGTATCCTCACTCATTTTCGTAAATTATTTTTGGAGTCCCTATTTCATTCCTCATTCGTACCACAAATTCGACCTACTGAAGAATTCGCTTAGTTTACGCAATTCCTGAGTAACATTGTATTTGTTAAAGCCGCGTTCCTATCGTTTGAGCAGTAAGTCTAGCTATGCTATTGAGGATTTTATTTTAAACATTTCGCAAATTACGTACCGTGAACAAAACAAAACAAAGGAAGAATGGAAAGAAATAACTGTAATCCAGATAAGAAATCTCGTGAGAAAAAACCAGCAGATGATACTCCTTGCAAGGTGACATGTGAACCCCAACTAGCTTCCAACCAGGATGAGCAAAACTCATTTATCTGATTAATTTACCTTCTTTCTGTTATCTCCGTCTGCTTTTTAATTACTCTTCACTCCTCTCCCGCAAATGTTTTGACTACTAGTTTCACAAACACATACTTTAATACATGTATTTAGGATTTCCCAGTTGTGCAATTTAATATGTTTATCATCGTCATCATCATCATCATCATCATCATCATCATCACCTCCCAGTTCCTAAGCCTTAAATTGGCAAAGCTCTAATATATCGTGTCAGTTATTTGAATGGGGCGGACCGCACTGGAAACCATATTAAACATAACTATTATTATTGGGTTTATTGTGTAATTCGACACACATTTAAATAATTTTAATCGTCCGTTTTCCTCTGTTTTATTTAAAATATTGAATAAAATTGTCAATATAGACCTAAGAGTTAATTGATAACATCACGTGATGTGTCGTAATCAGAATTGTATCTGACATTTTCTTCTTCTTCTTATTATTATTATTATTATTATTATTATTATTATTATTATTATTATTATTATTATTATTATTATTATTATTATTATTATTATTATTATTATTATTATTATTATTATTATTATTTCCTGTAGTTCCTACGTAGGACATAGGGCAGCAGTAAATTTCCTCCAGCGTAAGTTACTCTGCTTTCAGCCAGCCATTTCACTTGTTTCCAGCTTTTCCTTCTTTCCTTTGCTTCCTCCTCTACTGATCGCTTCCATGTTTTCCTAGGTCGTCCCCTCTTTCTTACACCTTGCGGGTTCCAATCTAGTGCAGTTTTCTCAAACGTGTGGCCTATCCAATTCCACTTTCTTTGTTTTATTTGGCAACATATTTTTATTTCTTGCTTCCGTAATTTTCCATGTTTCGCAACCATAGATGAGGACTGATTTTATGTTGGTGTTGAACAGTCTAGCCTATTTTTATTCAATCAATAACTAGTCTTGATAATGATAGCATCGCTATCGAAACGCGTTGACTATTTTAATATTTTAGTTTTGTATTTAGCTTGTACTGATAGTGGCAATACAATGTATATAAAGTTTGAGAGTATTAACTTGGCACAGCTTGGATTTGAGGATAGAATGGTGAGTAGGGCTAGGATTATGACCTGAAAACCGTCGAAGTATGCAAAAAAACAAAGTAAATGCAGTAATGACGTAAAAATTACAAAAAATATGCACTGTAACAAAAAAAATGACCTGATAATATTATAATTATGTAATAATTTCAGTCGTAAAATACACTAGTAAATCAGTTTATGGCAATTAACTATTTATTTAAGAATAAATTGGAAACAAGAAGCAAACCAAAGTACGGAATTTGATATTCTTGCATGTTTTTATTTTATTAAAATTATCAGTGGCTTCCTGCTTGTCGGGAGACAGTACATAAATATTTGCTCAGATATATACGTAAGGGAAAAGTCCATACTTTGAATTGAAAGGAAAGGAAGATAGATTTTACAAGAAACAAAATTTTAGAACTCAAATAAAAACGGAAGAGAGAGATTAAAATTCTTGTTCTTAAAAGAGTGAGAATATGACGAATAAGAAAATAAATTGCTACAATATGCTCTGTTTATATATATATATATATATATATATATATATATTAATGCCACCAGGTTGCCTCTTATGACATTTCTGGCTTTCTCTTCTGGCATTGGCAGAATTGTAATCCATTTCTTACGTTGGGGCACCTTGAAGGCGGAGTTTAGTTACCCCGATGCTATGATGAGTGATAAATGATAATGAAATGCCAGGGGAGTCCTTAACCTAAACTTAATCTAAATTCCAGACCATGGGCAACTACTGGAATAATTCCTTTTAAGAAAGAAAATCATATGGTCTGAACGGGAATCGAACTCAGGACCTTACGAACTGTAGTCAGAAACGCTGACCACTAGCCCATGAAGCTGGTCGTTCTGTTATATATAAATGGTCAAATATACATAAATATGACTTCACAAAGTACTTTAATTCAATAAGTTTTTGTATAAAACGTGTATATAAATTTAATAAACCTATCACTCATAACAAAAAAATATATTATATATCATAAAAGTCCTAGCGTAATGATGAGATTCGACTTGGCTGGGCCTTCAACTGAAGAATCAGTTATTTTAGTGGGTGTCAAGTGCTGATGCACCTTTGAGCAAGGGTCCTTTTGTTCAGAAGATGGACCTAAATCATCTCTCTGCCCATAACCCAAACAGGTACTCGTGTCGAGATAAAAGTCGCAGACATTATTTATTTATTTTACCTGATGGAGTTAAGACTGCAAGGTCTTCTCTTCCACTTCACCAGGTTAAATTATACATATAATAAAAATTATGAATTATCAACATGTTGATTAATGATACATAATAGATATAGGCTACACAATATAAAATTGAGAAGGGAATGAAAGAAAAATAATAATACTAATACTTACTTACTCACTGGCACTATCGAACCCGTAGGTTCATGGCCGCACGGACATAAGCTCTCCATACATCCCTATCCTGAGCTAATGCTTTCCGATCATTCCCTGTATAATCTACTTCCCTCGCATCATAGTTAATGTTATTCTCCCATCTCATTCTTGGTCTACCAACTGGGCGTTTTCCCTCTGGATTTCCTACAAGAAGCTTCCATGCAAGTGTCCCATTCCCCATACGTGCAACATGTCCTGCCCATCGCAGTCTACGAGACTTAACTGTTCTTATTATATCTGGCTTCCTATAAAGACCATGTAGTTCATTGTTATGTAGTCTTCTCCATTCACCTGTCTGTTCATCTCTCTTTGGTCCAAAAATGTTCCTAAGAACTTTATTCTCAAATACTTGTAATCTCCTTTCCTCTCTTAAAGTAAGAGTCCATGTTTCGCAATAATAATAATAATAATAATAACAATAATAACCTATAATTAGATTAAGTAATGACAGTTTAAATCTTAGTAAAGAAAGTTTAAAACACCATAGGAATAATAAAAGTATATAAGGAACAGGGTTATATATTATATTGTCTAAGGAAATATGAAGTTGGTTTTTTAAACTGTTTTTGAGTCGGGCAGTCCTTGATATACGAGGGGAGGGAATTCCAGAGTCGGGTGGCTGAAACAAGGAAAGATGAAGGAATAGTGTGTTGTTCGATGTACAGGAACAGTTAGAGTTATATTTTTCTCTCGATCTTGTTTTTAAGTTACGGCGGGAGGATAGCTTATGAAAGCGAGTAGAAATATAAAGGGGTGATGGAGGTGGACAAAGTTTTGTATAAGACGGAGAGGCAATGCATCTTTCGTTTGTCTTCCAATCAGAGCCAAGACAACATTTCAAATACTGGAGTTATGTGGTCTGATTTACGGAGGTCGCATGTATAACGTGCACAAAGCTTTATGAACTCGTTGCATTGTTTGTCCGAATGTAATATTCTTGCCAGTTAAGAGTAAGTCACAATAATCGAAATGCGGCATAATCAAAGTTGAGACAAGTACTTTTTTCAATGAAGAAGGGAGGAAATTTTTCAAACGTTTCAGAGAATGGAAGATTGGATACATTTTTTTTACAAGTTTCTCTTAAATGAACCTGCCAGCTAAGATTTTGGTCGAAATATACACCAAGACTTTTCACGGAACATTTAAATGGAATTTTAGTTTGATTTATATTTAAGTAAGTTATCGATGAATGATCAATTTTGTTAATGACTTTGGTTAAGATTTTTAAAATACATTAAGAAACTCCGTTGAGGTCACTATGTTAAAGTTTTAAGAAATGTAAAACAGTACCTGAGATCTCAGTTGTCCTCAATCAATCAGCCTTTGTAGAAGGCCTTTCGATAACTGAAGTATCATCTTCTGCTTTCAGTTTGGTACTTTACCCAAATAAATCACCCACTAGCAATAGGATTAATTTTACTTATTCAACCACCTTCATTTCAGTATTAACAGGATTAACCTATTTTCAAAAAATAAGAAAAACGTTTTTAAATTATTATATTGTCACCATTGATTTATTTTCCGTAAAAATATTAAACTATTGTGTACTAAACTGAAAGCAGAAGATAATACTTAAGTTATCGAAAGGCCTCCTACAAAACTACACTGCTGATTATTGAGGACGACTGAGATCTCAGGTACTGTTTCTTAAAACTTTAAGACTTTGGTTAGAAGTGCGATGGCAGCAGACAAGAGAAAGTTGCAAGGCGTACAGTAGATTGACGTTGTGAATTATGAAGATTTTATTACTAAGAAAGAGGGAGGGCATTTTCATGCTTCCCATAACATGACATGACTTAACTGATGAAGGGGGAGTGTGGCCCTTTTTCACGCAACTTCCGCCATTCCTCAACTTTATTTTAATTACACCAATCAGGAATACCTTACACCTTATTTAATGCAAAAGTGTACCAAGTGCCACTCCAATTAACCTCTACTCTTAATGGCTTCTTAAATTACAATTCATTAGATGCATTTTTGTTCACTTCTTAATCCCTTTCTATATCATTACAATTAAAATTAATGACTTTGCTTTTTTTTTACAAATGGAAAAAAACCTTGCATGCATACCAGTCTCTATACAAAGTGTAAAAGTTTTAATATTACAGACAAAAATTAATAATCAGAAGTACGATATTTAATAATAATAATAATAATAATAATAATAATAGCCTAATAATAATAGTAATAATAATAGCCTAATAATAATATATATTTGTGGTTTTAACAATGTTGACACATTTTTCCGGCACCAATGATTTGTCTTCAATTTCGTTTTATAACTTTCCTCCATTCGTCTCTATTATAACACAGTTCTTCCTCTATTTCCCAGTCCTTCAAAGTTTCTCTAATTCCTTGGATCCACGTGAGATTTGGTCGTCCTTTCCTTATCGTTCCTGATGGTGTCCATTCCATTATTTTCTTTGGTAATATTTCATTCTCCATTTGCTTAATAGTAATAATAATAATAATAATAATAATATTATTATTATTATCATCATAATTATTATATTAAGCATGGTGTTTCTACGGCTATAGTATATGTTATCATATGAAATTGAGTTTATCCAATTTAAGCGTTGTTCTGCACCATATTCGATCGGTTTAAGGCATATTGCCTTGACGCAGACTATGGGATTTGCACTGGTTCAAGTCCCCATGGGGTAGACATTTTTCTCGTGAAATTTAGACCAGTATGGAACCGCTACTCACACAGCATCGAGAGGAATTAGGGTAGCAACAATAAGTTGCGGCTGCAGGTTTATAAACGAGGTATAGCGGCTGGGGAACTGATGTGCTGACCACATGTGGGTGTGGGCCAACAGCCGACTGATAGGCCAGGGGCTTTCTAAGCCTATAACGTCATCTAGTTTTAAAATTGAAGCGTTAACATAAGAAATACGTCCTCAGCTGTGGTCTCGAGGTAGCGTGCTGCCTTGTCACGCAGCGGGCCCGAGTTCAGATCTCGGTCGGGCCAAGTACCCTGGGTGAGTTTTTTTCGGGGTTTTTCCTCACCTATAAGACAAATTTCAGAAAACGTTAAGGCCCAAACGGTCCCCAACATAATATGGCCATCACAATCATCAGTATCATATTCGCCTTAGATTAAATATAGGCCTATGATTAAGGACTCTCCTGGCGCACCACTATCATCATCATCCTTCATACCATCAGGGCAGCGTAATCAGCCTTTCAGGGGCTATAACCTCATAAGTGTGTACAATTACGCCAATTCCAGGAGAAAACACCAGAAATGTCAAAATAACAACCTGGGGCATTGAATAAAAAACAAAAGAAATACATAATGCGCAAATCAGCAAAATCGGGCCGTTATTTCGGCTTCCTGAGGAATTCGTACTTTATGCAGTTCCTGCAATACATCATATAATGAAAATGAACGGTTAATGACAAATGAGGAACATTTTGAAGAAGTGGTAGAATTGAAATACCTAGGAACAATAGTTATAAATAGGAATGAGATGCACAAATAAATTAAACATACTGTAGGCTCCCTGGAAATGCATGCTATTATGTATTACATGGTCTCTTGTCATCCCAAATACTTACTTACTTACTTACTCACTGGCACTATCGAACCCGTAGGTTCATGGCCGCACGGACATAAGCTCTCCATACATCCCTATCCTGAGCTAATGCTTTCCAATCATTCCCTGTATAATCTACTTCCCTCAAATCATAGTTAATGTTGTTCTCCCACCTCATTCTTGGTCTACCAACTGGGCGTTTTTCCTTCTGGCTTTCCTACAAGAAGTTTCCATGCACGTCTTTCATTCCCCATACGCGCAACATCATCCCAAATTCTCTCAAAAAAGTTAAAACAGGAAATATGTAAAACTGTTAATCTAGCAGTTATATTATATGGATGCGAAACATGAAATCTTACTTTATGGGAAGAGAAAAAAGTACGAATATTCGAGAATAAAGTTCTTAGGAAAATTTTTGGACCAAGGACAGATGCACAGACAGGCGAATGGAGATGACTACATAACAGCCAACTACGTGATCTTTATAGGAAAAGATATATAGGAAGAACAGTTAAGTCTGGTAGATCGCGATGGGCAGGACATATGTGGAATGAAAGAGGTCCACGGAAGCTTCTTGTTGAAAAACCAGAGGGAAACGCCCAGATGCTAGACCAATAATGAGTTGGGAGAATAACATTGACCATGATTTGAGGGAAGTAGATTATACAGGGTATGATTGGAAAATATTAGCTCAGGATAGAGACCTGTCCGCGCAGTCATGAACCTCTGGGTTTTGTAAAAACCTAAATCAGTTCATTACTCTTTTGGTTATCTTAAGAACGTCATAGGTCACTAACCTTAAAATCAGAATGACCACTGTCGCACAGTCTACAATAGATGATTTGTCTAGTGAAAACTCCCCAACGAAACATGCGATCTTTACAATAAACCATGCGAATTTTTCTCAAATATTTTCCAAGTTACAATGGACTGACATTAAAGATTGTCTAGGGAAAGTACGGTACAATGTTTTGACGCTGTAATTCTGTTGAAAAGACACAAAATTGTATGTTATATTCATGCTTTGTTTACATGATGCATCGTGCATCCCACAAAAATAAAGTGAAATTTTAGAAATTTGCAAATAAATTATTCTTTGAACTACTTAGGATTGGCATATACACTTTTAAAAGTGTCCGCCGGGCTGGTTCAGACGATAGAATGTCTGCTTCCTGGCAAGTGGGTCCGGGTTCGATATCCGGCGAGGTTGAAATTTTAGTAAGTAACGCACTGGCACTATCGAACCCGTAGGTTCACGGCCGTGCGAAAATAAGCTCTCCACACATCTCTATCTTGAGTTAATGTTTTTCAATCATCCCCTGCATAATCTACTTTTCTCAAATCGTGGTTAATATTATGTTCCCACCTCATTGTTGTCCTACCTACTGGGTGCTCCCCTTCTGGTTTTCCTACAAGGAGTTTCCAATTGTTGAATTAATTTAATTGCAAAATTTTTAATCTCAGGGCCAGGAGAGATTGTGGTGTACAATTTTTAATCGCTAGATTGTGCACCAGATTCATAAATTAAACTGCAAAATACTTCGCAGTACATATCTTGAGAATGCATATTGTATTGTTTACAGTTATTCCCCTTGGTGCTTTTCGATAGGAGTAGATTATGTGCCGGCAAAGGGTTTCACCTTCTCCCTTCTCTTCATGATCATAAGTTACAAAATATATGCCTACTTTGCACGACACATATAGGCCTACCAACACACTATTACATTACAATCCTCTTTCTAACAATATAAGAATACATCATCTATATAAAATGGTCTGCCGAAGTGGTACTTGAATTTAAAATAGACCAAATTTACTCCATATATCCGCTCAGCGCGGAACTCGACGCACATAAAGTGCAGTGCGTAACATTGGAACACACACACACACACACACACACGTATACTCTTAAAAGTAGCTTTCCGATGTAGGCCTACATCAATAGTCCTACTATTCTCAACCTGAATTCGCTACTTATTGTAGTTAGCCAAATTCTTCATGATGATGTGTGGGAGACCGGTCCCAAACTGTGGATTTTCATGAGAAAATTTATTCCCTCATGGAGACTCGAACAAGCGCAAAGTCTCAAAGTTATCTATCTACCTATCTATCTACAATATCAGAACCTGTACAGTCATTCTGGTTTAATGAAATGCAGTGGAACAAAACTTTACAACCTGTGACGCGACTTTTTTAATTCCTTCATAAACTACTGTCAAATTTTATTCTTAGGGTTTCATTTTTCAAGTTATTTCCCGCCATTTACAATGATTTTTACATGTTTTCTAACAATTATTTGAATATATTTTGTCACGGTATTGAACTAGGCCTACATGAAAACGTGGCAGCCATATTGACTTTAACGATTATCCTCTGTTCCAGTGCAGTCAACATAGATTCCGAACTAATTAACTTACACTAAATAAAATCAGTGTGCATTCATTCACAGGTTAGAGTTTTTAAATTGCGTTAGGTTACCTTTAGGTTGGTCCTTCACATGTTAGCGCACTTAAATTGCGTTAGGTTAGCTTTTATGTTGGTCTTCCAGAGGTTAGAGTATTAAATTGCGTTAGGATAGCTATTAGTACATTGGCAACGCGAGTTCAAATATCGTGTATATGACGGCTGCATTCCGTGATTCCATAGTGTGAACCACTTCGCATCTTTTGGCATGCGCGTGGTGTATTATTGGAACTTAGAAAATGTTTTTGCTTGACATGTAAAGAATTTCCAAAACTTGTTTGTACCTTAAGTCGGGTATGGCAATGCTCACACATAGGGGCAGCGATCGCAATTCTAATTATACAGCATTAGTCCACCGGCGAATATGTAAAAATTAAAGATTTCTGAAACAGGATGTTTATGTTTATGACTTTTTTAGAAGAGTAGCTCTGAGTTCCCTGGTACATTATTATATCTTCCGCAATTCTACGAGACTACGCAATTGCTGCAATTAAAACAAAAATTACAAGAAGATAGACCACTTCTGCATGCACGGAATACGTTAATTATACAATTGTTTGCACCGTGAGAAAATCTTTTTTATATTATAATAGTATGCCCTAGCTATAAGTTCCCATGTTAACAAGAGATAGATATATTTTTATTATAATTGGACTGCTATCTCTGCACGAAATGATAATGTTAAGAAAGCGCACTTCTTACCAGTCTTTCTCTGAAATGTGACGCTGTTAACACATCTACTTCACTGATTTCAATCAAATAACAGTTAAGTGTCTTAAATGTTTCCTTAAAATATCATTCTTCTATCAAAATCTCAAATTTCTGCGATACGTAACTTGCTAGAGTTCACAAACAGTACATTCAATACATCTATCTCCTAGTATTTGTGCGATCTGTTGTGAAATTATTAGTGACGTGTGCAAAATAACATGGATGGTCTGTTATAACAAGATGGCGTCGTCATTCAAGAATAACGTGGATCTTTCTTTAATATATTTGTCGTCATTTTAGTAAATTCTGTAATTTTTTTGTTCTGGTTTCTGTGAACTTCAATAGGCCTAATATTATTTCACAGCAGCTATTGAACTGTCATATAATAAGTGTTAAGGCACTGTACAAGAATCATGTATTAGGATGTTTTTATAACTTCAAAATGGCGACACTTTTACACTTATTGTTTGTAAAGAATTTATATTATTATTTGATATCCTATTATTGAACAACATTTTAGAGAATAGCTTTATTAAAAAATATCACTTATTTTTATTCTTTATTAATTATATTGTAGGTTATAGTTACATTTTAAAATACATATTTATAAGTCATTATCCATTCACAGTGATCTAGTGTCAAATATGAGTTGATCATTATTTCATGAACAAAATTTTGTGTGTGATTTTTACAAATAAAAAATACATTCTTATTAGTGATATATTTAAAAAGGGCTATTCATTCGATAAATAATTAATGATTGTTAGATATTTTCATATACATTTGAAATATAAATTAAACATTGTTTCAAATTTCCTTTCATTATTAAATCCATAGATTTTTGTTCTATTATCAGAAATTAAATACAAATATATCGTAAAATTAAGATTGATGTCTACAAAATGTCAATTTTCATGATATCAAAAAAAACTTATGTATTATATATAGGGCCTATATTTAGGTATACATATTGATTTATTTATTTATTTGCTTATTTATTGTGAGTTAAATGTGGCCAATAAAATTTTGATTGATTCTAATTGTATCTATCGATTAATCCATTATAACGTGAACATAAAACAAAACTTCTGCCTTCGTTTCCATATTTTAATCAATATTTGGCATACATTTAGTATTTAAAGTTTATAATCTTACAAATGTAAATTATGATATAAATATTATTCAATATACTGTTGCGATATTTTCAAATTATATTAATTTCAAAATGATTCTTTAAAGCAATAATGAAATTAAGAATAGATCCTGATTTTTTTATTTTCTCTTTCATTCGAATTACCCTATTAGCTGTATTCTAATAGTAACCTGTTCTCTAATTGTACAAATTCCAAATTTGATTTGTAGTCTCTATGTTTTATAATCATTTTTGTTATATTCCTTTCCGATTGTCAAATAGGCCTATACTTCGACAGTTTCTGACAGACCCTATATGAGTAATTTGGTTGAAAAATATTGTTAAGCCTACATATCTTCTGTCAGGGTAACTCTTATGCAGTTAGAGATTCTCTATACTTGTAAATTTCCAAACATATTATCAGTTATCTGTTATTCAACTTCATTATGCAAAATAGCTGAGAGTATTTCGAAACATTATGAAATAACATAAGAATTTGAGTAACAGTGATCAGATAACAGATGTAAATGAAACAAACTGTGAAACTGACGTAGTTGGCATGCAAATTTGGTATTGGAAAGCTGTGAAGTTAAACAGATGATTATCATGAGTGACGGAGTGCAACTGTTATGACTTTCGGAAGTTTTAAATGTGTAAATGGACGTGGATTGAAGGTGAATTCATCTAAAATGGAAGAAGATCCATATTATGACCCTTCAACAGATGATTCTGGTGAGTACTGTTTAGTATTTCAGGGTAGTTCTCCTCAATGGCGTTGGCATTAAATCCCAACGTGTCAAATAAAACTGTTTTGTGATCCCAGGTACATGACAGATCCGTTAGTTTTTAAAATTCTCTAGCTAATCAGAAATCCGAAATAATATGCTCTCAATAACTCAGATATTTAGGTTAAGTAGTACACAGTATCTCCGATTGAGGGTCTTTCCACTTTTCAGCGGTTGCCCTTTTACCAGCCGGCTGCTGGCCCTTCACATCCACATGTGTCAATCACAGAGGTAGATGATCAACAACCAGTGTAGGGGTGACATGTGGTTAGCATGTCGAGTCCCCCAGCCGTTATAGCTGGTTCCTCAACCTGGAGCCGCTACTTATTGTAGCTACCCAATTGCCTCACGATGCTGGGTGGGCACCGGTCCCATACTGGCCGAAATACCATGAGAAAATTTCTTCCCCCATAGAGACTCGAACCAGCGCAAGTCCCGTAGCTCTGCGCCAAGGCTTCCTACCTTAACCGCTCGGCTACGGTGCGGGACACACAGTATCTAAGAACAGTATATGACCTCTAGCACATTTGATCAAAAGGCCCTTGGTCTTATATTTTTGTTAGAAAACTTATAAATATTTGAAAATATAACAGGAAGTAACTTCATGAGATTCTACTTAATAATAAGTTTGGTCGGTATTATTCTTACTTAATATAGTTGTTTCTATTAGACATATGTTTCAAGGCATGTTGCCCTATCTTCAGTTAGTACAGACTGATTTTCCCAACTTGTCGGCTCTGGATCTCAATTCCTGCTCCCTCTTTCTGTGGTCCAAAAAAATTGCTAATTAGGTTCCTTTCCCCGGGAAATTCAAAATTCTTAATTCTCTCCTTGTTCTTCTGTATGTAGATTTATTCCCATATGGTGCGACCGTTTGTGTTTTCTACCTGTTTTAATAATTGTGTGTATATATTTATTTTGTGTTTTCTGACCAAACGTGAGCAGCTACTGCAGATTTTTCTACTTCCCCTTTTATTATATATATTATGTGTTCTTTGGTTCTAATGATTAAATTTCTCTTTGTTTTCCCTATGTATATCTTATCACAATCTGCACATTTTATTTGATATATTCCTGATTTTGAAACACATGTTTAATAGAAACAACTATATGAGGTAAGAATAATACAGACCAAACTTATTTATTATGATAAATATATGTTATAGGTAGATTAGTTTAAGTTCTCAGACATACATATGTGATTAGATCTTTGAGATATGATGTTTAGATATTTTTGTTTTACTTTCATTAGTAAAATATGTTTCCCCGCGCCGTACCCGAGTGGTTAAGGCAAGATGCCTTGGCGCAGAGCTACGGGACTTGCGCTGGTTCGAGTCTCATGGTGGAAAAAATTGTTTCCTGCAATTTCGTCAGTATGGGACCGATGTCCACCCAACAATATGTGGAATTTGGGTAGCTACAATAAGTACCGTAATGGCTCCAGGTTGAGAAAACCAGCTCTAACAGCTGAGGGACCCCACATGCTTACCACATGTCACCCTACACGTTTACCTCTGTGATTAACACATGCGGATGTGAGGCCAGCAGTCAGCTGGTAGGCCAAGGGCCTTCTAGGCCTATCGCACCAAGGAGCTTTTCTAGTAAAAAGCATCGTCGAATAAATAACTACCTTAACGAGACAGGTTAAACAAGAGAAGAAAAAAAGAAAGTAGAAAACTTAAGAGTTTTAAATATAAAATTGTTTTGTGGATAGACATTGTTTTTCTAATAATTATTTTAGCAGCATTATGAATCTTGCAAATTTATGTTGACACAAAGAAGGTACCGATTTAAAAATGAATTTACTGGGCCTTGTTCGTGAAACTACATGCCTGTCTTGAGCTAATGTTTTCCAATCATCTCCTGTATAATACACCTGCTTCATTATTTTTATTTTTTATTTAGAGCCCCACCACCACCCCCCGGGTTACCTCGGGCATAATGTCCTTATCCCCGGGTCTACTCTATGTCCCTATCTCATCATCATCATCACTCCAGGGATTAGGCAATTGCCCGTTCCGACTTCATATTGCATCAGCCCAACGTCTTCTAGGTCTTCCAACATCACGCCTTCCTCTTGCTTGATAATTTCTGGCTAACAATGGATATCTCTCCTTACTCATTCCATCCATGTGATCAATCCATTTCTGTCTGTAATTCGTGACTTTATCCAATAAAGGCTGTACTTTCAATTCTTCTCTTATATTCTCATTTCTTATTCTATCAAGTCTTGTACATCCTTTTACTTGTCTTAGGAACCGCATCTCTGCCGTCTGTATTCTATCCTTTTGTCTTTTCACTGGAGCCCAAGTTTCACATCCATACAATATTGTGGGAACCGCCATAACATTATACATTTTTATCTTGGTTTCTTTTCTAATTTTATTTTTGAATGTTCTCTGAATTGTTCCACACACCGTCTGAAATTTATTTATTTTGGAGTCAATATCTCTTTCCACATTGTAGCCAACATCACAGCCCAAATATTTGAAACTAGACACCTGTTCTATACTTTGATTTTCTAAAATAATTTTGGATCTCACTGGATCTCTTCCTCTAAAAGCCATGGTCTTCGTTTTCCTTACAGAAATCTTTAGATCGTATAATTTACATATTTCATTTAATGCATGCATTGATTTCTGTAAGTCGTCTTCATTTTTCTGTATTATGATTACATCATCAGCAAATAGAAGATTATTTATGCACACTTTATTATCCATTCTTATTCCTGGATTTACTAAAACTTCCATTTATTTAAAATATCGTATATATATATATATATATATATATATATTAAACAAAGTGGGTGATAAACTACATCCTTGTCGTAATCCAGTATTTGTTTTGATTGCATCTGTTCTTTTGAATCCGGTATCTATAATTATATTTGTGTCTTCATATAATGTCTTTATTGTTTCAACAAGGCACAGCGGGTATCCTTTCATTCGTAATATTCCCCATAATTTTTGTCTGTTTACTCGATCGAAGGCCTTATCCAAATCTATAAATCCTATGTGAGTTTCTAAGTTATGTTCTCTTCTCTATGAGTTGTTTCAGTGTAAAGACATTGTCTATACATGACCTTCCCTTTCTGAATCCACTTTGATTTTCACTTATTATTACTTCTGTTATGTTTCTCAATCTATTATTTATTATTTTCGTATATATCTTGTAGCCAGTATTCATTAAGTTAATCCCTCTGTAATTCTCGCAATTTCTCCGGTCTCCTCTTTTGAATATATTCTTCACAATTGCTGTTTTCCAAGTGGTTGGAATCCCATAGGTCTACCAACATATATTAATTAGATGAAGTATTCGTAGTTTACACAATATTCCACTATATTTGATTAATTCCATATTTATATTATCTAATCCTGTTGCTTTCCTATTCTTAGTGGTTTTCAAAGCCATTTTCTAATTCATTTATATCTATTACATCAATATTTTCCACTTTTATTTCTTCCTCATTGTTCTCTTTTTCCTTCAATTTCCTCCTTTTTCCAAAGTTTTTCATAATGTTGGATCCATTCTTGTTCTGGGATTATATTCAACCTGGCAGAATCTTTCTCAGTCTGATTTAGATGTTTCACTAATTTATAACCTATTTCTTGTCTTCCATACATATCATGTTCTACTGAGCTTATAAATTTATCCCATGACTCCTGATGTCCGTATCTATATCTTATATTCATTGAAATACATAATAAATATACAATTCGGGTATTTGAAGTGCGTAGTTGTTAAATAAAATTAAAATAAAGTGTGTTTTGTTTGTTTGTGCATTCGTGTGTTAATGTGTGTGTATGTGACTGTGTGTTTAGTGCTTGTTTGTGTGTGTGTGTGTGTGTGTGTGTATAGTAGTAGTAGTAGACTGGTGACGTTTTTAACGCCTCTCTTGTCTCCGCTGATCTTCCTCTCTTCTTAATCCCAAGACTCTTCTTGTGTACTTGGTGGGGGATTAGGCTTCCTTCCCGGTCCAGAATTCTAAGGCGGGCGGCCATTGTGTTTCACCGATCATGGCTGCTTCCTCCAGCTTCTGGCTGAAGACATCGTATTGTTACACTGACAGAGCACGTGCCTCATATCATGAA
Organism: Diploptera punctata; assembly: GCA_030220185.1. Lineage (NCBI taxonomy): Eukaryota > Metazoa > Arthropoda > Insecta > Blattodea > Blaberidae > Diploptera > Diploptera punctata. The sequence goes on from JASPKZ010008883.1 coordinate 476,812, forward strand.
TAATTATATTCTTCCATCTCTTTCTTGGCGTACTTACTAGGCGCTTCACTTAAAGTTTTCATAGAAAAAAATTTCACGCCCCTCTTTCATTCCCCATTCAAGTTACATGTCCTTCCTACCCTCCGTAGTTTACGAGACATAACTGTTCTTATAACCGCCGGTTTCCGAAATGACAATGTAGCTCGTTGTTATGCAGTACTTTCCATTCACTCGTCTATTTATTTCTCTTTGATACGAAAGTTTTCATTATTATTTATTAAATCTCCAAGATTTGGAGCCCTATTTTACAAATGTATGTTAGGGCTGTAGTTACATATAAAAAAAATTGAAGATACACATAATTATAAAATATAAATGAAAAAAACGAACGAAACAAGAACAAATTAAATTAAAACTTATAAATAAGTAGCAATAAGATGAATTATAATGTGGTGAAAATAGCATTTACAAATGTTTTAAATGCTGTGTAACAACAATGACCGTTTTAAAATACCAATTATTTGATTACGTAATACTTGATTGCATTTAGTTAAATGAATATCTAGAATGTATCGCTTATAACCATGAGATGGGCAGCCCAAAATATGGAACAGTTTGTTCATCATTGCCATTATTATTAATATTATCATCATCATCATCAGTATCATTATCAATACATACATGAGAATTTCAGATATAGAAGTAAGCCTATCAAAGGGATATGAACCAAATATAAGATTTTCAAAAAATCTAGCAAAGAAAAATGGTACGTTAGTTCAGTAATTTGAAGAAATTGGTTTATTTAAAGATAATTAATTGAGCACACATAATTTGTTAATTCTTATTTCTATAAAAAAATAAGCAATACAAATATATTTCTGTTTGTTTTTGTTAGAAAATAAAAAGTGAAACACGTTGTTTTATGAAGGTAGCTTCATAAATTCACTTACAATGTACAAATTTAACTCAAGGTGACACGAGATTCGATCGGAGGATATCTGGAAAGCGGATGAATAGAAGTTAAACATGAGGTTTTGAAGGACGAAACGATAATTGCTGTAATTCATCCTACAACATGACAGCATATTTAAATCACTTCCTCTGATTTTCTTACCAATTTCCTTAATATTCCGCCATTTTCTAGAACCTCGCCATTTTATGAGATGTATGGCAGTGATGAGACTCGGTAATATTTGAATATCCACGTTATGTAAGTTAATATATTTAAATTTCTTTTGATTCCATTGGCGCACCAATAAAATTTACTCTATTGTTGAAAGCTATTTACTTTATTATTATATAAATTACCTCAATTTATGTAATTTCCAAATATATGTACATATTTTAACTTCAACTTGTTTTTCATATTTAGTGAAATTCTGAAATTGGATTATTATTTGAGTATCATCATCATAACCATTAGACCATTCACGAATTCAGGTCATTGGTTGACGTGATTTGATCTCAAATTCAAAAGACTCAATAGAAACGTCCTGGTGTTCTTCATCCTGCAGGTTAATAGTTTAACATTTGTTTGGGTATCCTGTGATCCTCCATTCCATGAAAATGCTGTATTCATCTTGATTTGCGATCAGAATTTTTTTCTAAAGGTTTCATGTGTAATTCTTCTCTAAAATCTCTTCCTTTTTTATGATCTAGTAGCGTATATCCTGCAGTCCTTCGAAGATATCTCATTTCAGTAGATTTACATGGGATGTGGAGCAGAAACCGAAAATTTGATAGGCCTATTAGAGGATCAATAGGGGTATATTAGAGGATGTGAAGAATTTGAATATCTGGGAGTAAAAGTAGATAAAGAGGATAAACAAGAAAGTGATGTTAAGAACAGAATAAATAAAGGTAGAGCAATAACAGCAATGATGAATGGAGTGTTATGGAACAGACATATATTCAGAAAAAATAAGTTGCAAATATATAATTCAATAGTGAGAAATACTGTCACATATGAAGCTGAAGTTTGGAAATTCAACAAAAACTTATGTCGATGGAAATGGATTTCTTGAGGAGAGAAACAAGATGTTCAAAATTAGAAAAAATAAGAAATACTGTCATACAAAAAAATGAATATTAAATATTCAATAGTAGATTATATAAGATACAAGCAATTAAATTGGTATGGGCACGTACGACGAATGCAAGAAGAAAGGTTACCCAGAAAAACATTGGAATGGTTTCCATCTGGAAGAAGATGGAAAGGAGGACCTCGATACTCGTGAATGCAAGAAATAAAAACTGGAATGAGAGCAAGAGGACTGGAGGACATGGAGTGGATGGACAGAGACGAGTGGAGAAGGAAAATAAAACTTTAGGCACAGTAAGATTTGTAAACATTAAAAATCTATATGTAAACAAAGTATTATTATTATTATTATTATTATTATTATTATTATTATTATTATTATTATTATTGTTAATTTTCTTAATGTCTTTTCAATTTGTATTACTAATTTTAAAATCATTCTTGATTTACTTTTTTTTTTCTCAGAAGTTTTGACAAATTACAACAAATTGTTTTAATTTATTCTCATAATTGGTTAAAAGTAGACCATATTTTCCATAATTCGGAATGCAAATTTTATGTTATTGAGGTTTTTTTCTAATTCGTCATTTGGACACCCTGTGATTGAAGGGCAGGCGTGGTCGTGAATAAAGTGAAGTGGACTGGAAACTTCCAGACACAGCCCTCTGGTGGCTTCTCCGTTACCCGAAGCAACTAAACAAACAAATAACCATATCTTCCAGCACCTATCATTCAGTGCACAATTTTTCTGCAGTTTGCCCCCAAGCAAATCGTCTATCAACGTAATCTTACTGAGAAACTATTTCAATATCCCCGAGGAATGACAGTTATTAAGAAAATTTTAAGTCACTGTAAAACTGAACTCAAATAACTCAGGTTTCTAAAATTACATCAAATTACGTTTATATTACATTATTTAGAAAACTATATTTCTCCTTCACATCAAATAAATTCGTTATGCCAAGAATATAATTTTAAAATATCAAAAGAAAAAACAAAAATAATGGTATTTTAGGGAAATTAACATATAAGATCAAATATCATAAGAGACAACAAACTTCTGGAACAAGTAACGCATTTTAATTATTTGGGTTGTAATTTTACTATCGACACAAAAACTGAAAGAGACACAAATTTGAAACTATCGACATTTCAAATGATATGCGGAACTATTCATAAGCATTAAAGAACAAAACAAGAAGAGATACTAGATTAAAGTTTTATAAAACATTGGCAGTTCCTGCATTACTATATGGGAGTGAAATTTGGGTAATGACCAAAAAATTACAAAGTAGAATACAAAGTGTAGAAATGAACTTCCTTAGAAGAACAAAAGGCTGCACAAGATTGGATCGGGTAAAGAATGAAGATATAAGAACAGAGTTAAGTATACATCCACTGAATGTAAAATCAAGGAATAGATAAATGATTTAGACATGTAGAAAGAATAAATGTAACAAGATTACCAAAAGCAGCATTTAACTACAAGCCAAGAGGTTCGAGGGATGTAGGAAGGTCAGTGAAGAGATGGACAGAACAACTGTGAGGCGGAACAGTCAATTTGCCTAGCCCGTGAAGTGAAGTGAAGAAGAAGAAAGAAGAAGAAGAAGAAGTCTATATTTCTCTATGGGAGCAAAATCTGGGTCACAATAAAAAATATGTTATTTTTATTTAGGACTTTCTATGGTGCTGTTGTTTTCCTCAACAGATTTTTTAGGATGAAAAATATCCAAGGAGCAAGTCCTCTAAGCCGTGGGTCGCGAGTCTGAAGATTTACAGGCTCGTAAAAGATCCTTAAGCCTGAACAAAGAGACCTCAAAACAAAATTTACCGATCTCAAACATCCTTGTTATATATAATTGTAGGCTTTCACGGCCGGCATCTTGATCCATATTTGGTTCGTCTTCCGGGCTTATAGGCCGTGGTCTGGTTGTCTTCATACTCGACGTTTCGTCTACTGCTGCGGTAGACATCATCAGGAGATACTGCGTGCTCTCTGTGAACTCCTCAACAGTCGGCTGCAGACTGCAGACTGCAGCCGACTGTTGAGGAGTTCACAGAGAGCACGCAGTATCTCCTGATGATGTCTACCGCAGCAGTAGACGAAACGTCGAGTATGAAGACAACCAGACCACGGCCTATAAGCCCGGAAGACGAACCAAATATGGATCCTTGTTATACCTTAGTTGCCTACTGGATGTCTTATTAAGTCCGTGTAATTTCTAGCACGTTCTATAAAATAATGTAATCTAAAAAGAATCGGATAGAACAGATAGGTAGCCCAAATGTTTACTTAGTAAATTACGACTTTTTCGAGCATGCGTAGTATTCTGTTTCTGAGACTTAGAATTTATGACATGTTAGTTCGTTTGGAACATTACTGTACATCCCTAGGCCCTACTATATGGCATTAAAGAAAATGAAGACGTACTTCGACCTTTGAAAGGTTTCATTAAGAAATATTAATTAGAAAACTGTCAGTCAATTAATGGTGTATAACAATTTTTTGTAGTGAACAAATTAATGATTAGCAATGAGCAACATTTTGATGGCGTTAGTCATGATGTGTAGGCCACTGTGCTGTGTAGGAATCTGACCTCTAAAGCTGTGCCTACGGGTTCTATATTGACACTGCTTTGCCACTTTCTCACGCCTCCTATCTCAGTTTATGAAATAACACGGAATATTAAATCTCTTGTCACTTAATTGTTTATCTTTACGCAGGAGTTGATTCAATGCTTGGCGTTTCCTCTTTTTTTAGAAATAATACAATGTTTAAACATCTTACTATCGCAGTAAAACAATGACACATTTATTCGCCACAAAGTGGAGGAAGGTAGGTTATTTATGTTATAAAGATGACGGCTAAAATTGCATTGGCAAAAAATGCAACTAAGACATTACATGGAGTAATTAGGAACAAAAATATTACAAAGGAAACTAAAATGAAAATTTATAAGAGCATAATACAGAATATTTTGTCATATGGAAGCGAAACTTGGTCTTTGACGGAATTACAAAAGAATAAAATTACAACAGTTGAATTCGATTATTTTAGAAGAAGCCTCCAAAAAACAAGACAGGATAAAATAAGAAATGAATTCCTTTGGAGAGAAATGAAGGTCACCACATCTGTTGTTACGAGGATTGAAAATCAAACGCTTAAATGGCATGGCCATGTACAAAGAATGGAAAATGAAAGATGGCCAAAAATATATATACCAATGGTCACCCCCTGGAAGAAATAAACGTGACAGACCAAGATGGAAATGGAAAACCTACGTCAGAACAATAATGGAGGATAGGAATTTGGAAGAGGGAGATTGGAATGTTAGAGATAAATGGAAACTGAAGACGGCAAACCTATAAGTGGGGGAAAACCGAAGAAGAAGATGACAATGAACTCTTCATTTGTGTCTTTGTAATTAATATTATATTCTTGCGAAAAAAATAACAGTAAATTATTAACGTATTTTTTTCAAGTCTATACTAATTCCGAGCTAAGTTCCAGTTGTACTGTAAAGAAACTTGCATAAGTTATTACTCTGCCGCCACGACTATTGTGGGAACCGTGGTGCTACTTTTACCCCGATCGCCTTATGACTGAATTGTGTAAGGAACTGTTTTCGATAGAAATATTGTTCTTAGGCAACATCGTATTTTACGGGAAATAAAACTGAATACAAGCTAAGATGGTAGTAATAATTCGGAACTTTCATTTCTTTTTTATTTAATGACAAAGAAATAATTTATGACTAAAAATTATATATTGGCGTACCTAATGAGACGTTTACGCTTTTCCATGATGTCGATACATATCCGTTATTTTAAATTTCTTTACAAGCTGAATTTATGATCCATGCTGACTCACCTGTAAAATCTTCCTTTATTTTCGCCATATCCTTGAATGGCTAACGTGGGATATTTTTAACTAAATTGTTTGAAAACATTCAGTATAATTTATTTCTCTCCACTTTTTAAAGTATTTCCTTACCGATGTTAGAAATTCTATAGAATCTACAATTTTCAAACAACTGAAATTCCAAATTATTCTGCATTGCACTTGCATAAGAATAAAACAATCCTTATTTAATCAATTAAAATTGTAAGTAGGCCTATATATTTAATGTTGTCCCATATAATTTAGATATGTGCTAGATAATACACATTTTATTTATTTATTTTTATGTCGAGTGTTAGATAGCGAACTACATTTTCTTACACGCTAGAAGTAGAACCGTCATTCGAGCAATGAAAAAGCATCCATACATCACCTTTGTTACAATTTGGTGAAATTGGAACATGTTCTTCCAAAAGTCTTCAAAAGGGCCTTCAGTGCGTTTTAAAAATATCTTACCTAAAGGCTGTCCGCTCTTAAAGTAGTCCTCATCAAAACAAATCCATGTGAACAGCTCGCTTTTCATTGGTTATGAACACCGACGTACGTCATAAAATAAGTACGCGAAAAAGTTGTTCCCTTCATTAAATTAAAAATATGTCCTCTGAATATACTTGTTATTCTTCGTGAATGAAAATAATAATATTCAAAACATAGAAAATATTCTAAAAGATACCTAATCAATAATTACAACTTAAAATAGTTTATTACATATGGGTGACGCATTTGAGTCATGCTTCAGTCGATTCTCATGAAACAAAATGGATGAACGTGTCGAGTCTTCTGTTGCATCTCCCTGTCAAAAGTGACAGTAATTGTGGCGCGAATGGCGGAAGGATATAATTGGCGTTTGTTGATTTTAGGATCACTCTAAGAGCGGATAATCTATAGTTGAGTACTATTTTGAGAACTCAGGTTCAAATTTTATATAATGATGTCAACAGTATCTCGTAATGAATTTTTAGAGCATTGAATCAGACCCACAGATTACACATTACAGTCAATCTAGTTACTAAGATATGTCGTGGGTTCGCGGGCCACGCACTACAACCTCTCACAACAACATCTACCTACAATCATTCATGAAGGTTACAATCTATCTTTTCTTTAATTACTATAGCAACATTGACAAGCAATGGCTTTAAAAAGGCGGGGGTAATGTCATTTTTCTATGACGTCATCTTTGTTTTTCTTCTCTTTATGTTTCAACTCTAAGAAGAGAGAGGGAGACCGATCATCTGCGGAATATTTGAATGAGAGACAAGATTGAAAGGCTACTCAATTACAAATATCTGGAGGGCCACTTTAAAATAATTAAATTAATAATTGCAGTAGGTCTAGTTTCAGCGGCATCTTCGATCGCGTAATAATAGTTTTGTATACGATTCAAGTGAATCGACATTCGATTCCTAGTCCTAGACACGTGGATTTATTTCCAGCGTAAATTGTTCACATTTCATCGGTATTTGGATGTTTGTGAGTGTGTGTGTGTGTGAGTGTGTTAGTGTGTGTGTGTGTGTATTAGTGTGTTAGTGTGTGTGTGTATTAGTGTGTTAGTGTGTGTGTGTGTGTGTTAGTGTGTGTGTGTGTGTGTGTTAGTGTGTGTGTGTGTGTGTGTGTGTTAGTGGTGTGTGTCTATGCGTCTGTGTGTGTGCGTCTGTGTATGTACGTCTGTGTGTGTGCGTGTGCGTGCGTGTGCGTGTGTCTGTGTGTGTGTTTGCGTGTGCGCGTGCGCGTGTGCGTGTGTGTGTGAGCGCTCGCGCTTAACGTAAAAAGGTCAAGGTGAATATTTTTTTTTAAATTATCCACAACGCAATAGTTTTCCGAAACCCTCAAGAAATTAGTCTTCTCCATTTTTAGCGGTTCGGAACATCCTCATCTGTAAGTCCCAGTTCATTCATAATTCTTCTTACACCATCCATCTAACCTTCTTTAGGTCTCCCGTTTCCACTCTAATATTTACTTAAGGATTCTATCAGATATCCTTTTGCAATGTCAGCACTATTTTAATCGCCTCTCTTCAATTGTCTGTAGCACATTTCTTTCGTTTTCATATATTTTTTTTTTTAATTTCAACGTTTCTCTTTTTTTTTTAATCTGGACTTCCGCGATGATCTTCTCTAGTAATCTATGTCTCTGATTTATTTATATATATATATATATATATATATATATATATATAACATAGCACTCTCTACTATTACTTTATAAATGTCTTTCTTTCAAAGGGTTATTTACTTTCATTTTACATTCGTTCCACATATTCTGCCCATCGCAGTCTGCAGAACTGTTTTTATTATATCTGGTTTCCTATAACTATCATATAGCTCAATGTTATAGGCCTATAGTCTTTTCCACTCACCAGTCGGTCCATCTATCTTTGGTCCATAAATTGTCCTACAAACTTTTTTCACAAATACTCGTAATTTTTTATCCACCCTTAAAGTAAGAGTCCATGTTTCGCATCCATTTAATATAACTGGCAGAATGACAGTTTTATATATTTTCAATTTAACCACTTTTTTAGAGAAGTTGGGTTAGCAAGAGACCCTGCTATGCATAATAACACACTTTTCCAAAATTGAGCCCATGTTTAATTTATTTCTGCACCTCATTTCTGTTTATAATCATTGTTGCTAGGTAATTCATATGAAGGGCTTAGGGCAATAACACGATAAGCCACATATAGTTATTTCTGAGATATAAGTATTTTAATGTTACACAAAATTATAAATACTAATTGGGCAGTATTGTTGTCAATACATTGTGTGTCTATATGTTTTAACTCATGCCACTTACAAATGATTTATGGATATTTCAATACATTTATTTGCTATAATTGTAATAAATATAATATCTTAACAGAATGTGGCATATCATGTCACTGCCCTAAACCATTCATATATATATAATTTGTTTTTATGTTAAACATCGGTATCGTTATGATACATTAATATATATGTATCCATAGTAATTCTGCCCGAAGGCAGGTCTTTCACTGTAATCATAGCATTTTCATGCTATGCTTTGCAGCTTTACTAGGGCATTATAGGTGTGGTAGCTTCCCGTTGTTTTCCACACCGGCGAAGGATAAGGATGATGATGATGATGATGATGACGATGATGACGGCCATGATTTCGGGGACCGTTTGGGCCTTAAAGTTTTCCTGACATTTGTCTTACAGGTGAGAAAAAACCCTGATAATAACATAACCAAAAAAAAACTGCCCCGGGATCGAACCCGTGCCCGCTGCATGACAAGGCAGCATGCTACCTCGAGACCACAGCGGTGGACTGACTAATATATTTAGCGTGGAAAAGTTTCTTGCCTTTATCTTTAAATTATTTATTATTTTTATGGGGTTTAAACTTTTTTTTTGTTTCACTCATTATTTAGTGAACATATTTAAGTAGTCATAAAAAATAGAAAGTTAAAAGAAGAATTATATTAAAGAATGGTAATTTAAAAAGATGAGAATCGCCAATTAATACATGCACATTATACAGGTAACCATCAGGATTTTTTATTTATTTCAGCATAAAAGTAGAGAGACCAAAACCATTGCCGTCCCTTTTCACGTCTAGATTTTAATCGCGATTCTAATGTGCATAATTGTTAATTGACGTCACCTTCCTAACTACACTACATATCATATAAATACAGCTATGGGCCACTTATGGCTCACGATATCTCAGTTGAACATTCTTACAGTAGTTGTAAGGCAAGAGAGGAACTTATATTATGGAAGGGAAGGGGGCAAGAAGGAAGGGTGGAGACAAGTAACGCCCCTCAAATTTGGTCCAAAACGTCAAACAATTTCATGAGGAGCCTGGTTTTAAACCCTCCCTCTATGATGATCATATTGTCCGTGTCACCATATCTTTATCTACTATCTCACAAAAAATAAAATCGGTATTGTTCGTCTCCTTCACAAAATATCGCAGGATTAATCATAAGGTACTGAAATGGGAAAAGGGTTACAAAGAAGGACCACTCCTACAGTTCATTCAGATTCATGAAGGATTCTAAAAAAACCTCTTCAATGAAACCCTAACTTCTTTCACCTTATGAAACACTGATACACCGCTAACGGACCAATAATTTTTAATGTAACGGTCTATTAATTTCATTTATTAAATAAAGTAGTTTTAATGAGGGAAATGTAATACTAATATTATGTATAATATTATTATTATTATGTAAATATTATTATATAAATATTATGTATTATATATATTATATATCATATTATTATTATTATTATTATTATTATTATTATTATTATTATTATTATTATAAAGAGAATAATATTGAAGGCAAAGTGATCCCACTACAGGTAATAGGAGACCCTTAAAGTTTACAATTTTGGACATTTGGCAACATTTCTGGCTGGAGAGGATGTTTATTCTGTACAGCTGATTCGAGTAAGAACTCAGCTGACTTGTACACCCTTAGATAAAAAAAAATGAGTCATCTCTTGATTTTATCAACCGATCGGGGAACTTCGTGAGCACTCGCAGAAGCCTTATTCACATTAACACGTTTTCAGTAATTGTACTGTGCTGTTTGCTAGTTAACGCAGTGCGCACTCAAGTAACATAAAAGAGAGAGCTTGGCTTTGTGTGTTTCCGTGGTCGAGAGTTTAACACACAACATCTGCGTTCGTAACCTCACGGGTTCGATTCCAGTTCTACTTTTTTTCTTTCTTTTTTACTGAATGTTAGGATCGCATTTCGCCTGTAATATAGTTTCATATTTAATTTTATATTTGAGTTTTATGGCTTTAATGCACACACAAAACACATAAATGAAAACCTTCTAATAATAATTAAATGAAGAAAGAAAATAATATCTTCTAAAATGAAAACTTTAACAAAATTAATATTGGGTGTATGAACCCTCAGCACCTATTACCGCCCTCAACCTGCGGAGCATTGATGCAATCAAATTTCTACAGGCACGTGGACGATCGGCAGGCGTCCTGAATTTGTGCCCATAAGCCATATTTCGTTTTTCGTGCATCTGCAGGCCAATTAGATTTCATCTCTATTTTCATCTTAGTCCATACATTTTCGATTGGATTCAACCTGGTGAACAGCGAAATTTGATTTGCCTTCTCCTTTAACAATGAAATCAAATTTCGCTCTAAACACATTTCAGAAAGCGGCCACAGTTTCAACAATATCGATAATAGAATGTAAATTATACACAGAGAAAACAACAGACACAAAATTAACATTTTACAAGAAATCGAAATTATCAAGAAGGCCAAGAATACAAACATCTCAACTAACATGTGCCTAATAAGCAAAGCCCTCTATTAGACATACAGTTAATTCAATACTACTACAACAACTCCAGAAGATGAAGGATGCATCGAAAGGCTAGAGTGAAATCAACGAAAATTTTAGATAGTTGAGGAAGACGGTAGTATTCAAGATAAAAATAAATAATAGTTTAAACAAACTAAAACAACACGCTTTATTAGAAAACCGAACTAAAAAATGAAAAAAAAAATTAACCCAAAACGTTTGGGATAAAATTAAAGTGGTCAAGAAAAAAATTATCTCCAACACATCTGAAATAAAACTAGAGTTATCTACAAAAAAAATAATTTTATTATCAAAAGCGTGGGGTGCTCTATATCAATTAATATATTTGCTAATAAACAGATAATGGTCAAAGTAAAGTCTCTAAGAATAAAATATAAAAACCATAAAAAGCACCCCACGCTTTTGATGATAAAATTATTTTTTTTTGTAGATAACTCTAGTTTTATTCTAGATGTGTTGGAGATGATTTTTTTGTTGGCCACATTTTTTCCCCCAAGCGTGTTGGAAATTAAAATTATTTTAATTTTTTTAGTTCGGTTTTCTAATAAAGCGTGTTGTTTTACTTTTTTAAACTATTACCTATATTTTATTTTTTAGTTTGGTTTTCTAATAAAGCGTGATGTTTCAGTTTTTTAAACTATTATTTATATTTTTTTAATTTTTAGTTTAATTGATTGTCCCATGAAAATTTAATTGCTTAATACTTTTCTAAAAAAAACCTCCGCCCGGATTTGTACCAGCGACCTATTGATTGCTGAAATTATATACCACTATTGGTCACCGCTCTACTAACTGAGATCTTACAACGAATGGCTAGAAAGTCGATAAGTCCGCAACCTATTACACCGGTTTTTATTTATTTATTTTTTATTTTCCAATGATTCTGGCCAGGATTTTAGAAAAAAATGAAATTATTGTATTGCCATGGGTCCTTTACAAGTGTACAAAGTTTTAAGTTGATCCAATGTTTTTAAGTGGGTGAAAAATCGTGTTCAAAGATTCCGTTATATAGATACAGGTCCGTTACATAGACAGATACAAGTCAAGCTAATATAAAGCGTGTAAAAATATATAATTTAACATTGTTATAACCTCAATGGTATAAAAAAATTATGAACTTAAAAAGTATAGATTAATTCAAATGTCGAAATAAAATGTATTTAATTCATAAAACGTTTTAATACAAATATCACGAAAAAAAAAACTGCGTAATTGAAGACGCGAACCTGCGATCTTCATTAACAGAAACAATGACCGCAATGCTTTACCGCTGAGCTATCGGGACACGTAGAAGACTCTTCAGTTCATGCCACATAACACAGTAGCTCAGTGGCTGCACAATTATGACTAGTTTCCTAGTTTAAACCCAGCGCTGTGCCGAGTATGACTTAGAAGAAATGTGTGTTCAAGAGATGACTCATTTTTTTGTCGAAAGGTGTACGTACCATGATTTTTACTCAGTTGCTTAAACCCTCCTAAATACGTTACCACATCTCCCATCTTATTTAATGTAAGGAAAATTATATATATAATACAAATATTATTTAAATCTAATATTAACTCAGTAGTTTTAAAATTCACGACGAAGCACCGTTGAGGTCCCTATGTAAAATTTAAAATATAAGATGCCTGAGATCCCAGATATCTATTTTACATTTTAAATTTTAATATTAACTCCTACTGATGTAATTGTTTCGTATTTTTAATAACACTACAAGCAGTATGACTCAAATAAAATACATTTATTAAAGAAAATTATCAAGTTTTTTACTCCATGTTGTATGGACTTTTTCTGATTCTGTAGACTGTCCCCGATTACTATAAAAATGGAGGACTTATAACTCTTACGCCTTGTATATCTTATTTAAAATATGTCAGATGACAGGATACCTAAGATGATATTAAATTTTAAGCGAAGGGCAACAGAAGAAAGAGGAAACCAAAAGAACAGTGGATTCAAAAGAGTGAAGAGGAGTATGGTGTCGAGAGGATGAACAGAGAGTGATTCAGAGAATAGGGATGTGTGGAGGGGTAAAATTTACAATGGGTTGTAGGAAAACCACTGTATTTTAGAGAATTTTCTAATAAAAAATTCTTACTAATACATATTGCCAATGATTTTCTTATTCTCGTTCAAATATTGTTATAATTTAATGTATGTATAAATTAGCCGAGCCAATGAAAAACATAAAAGCGTCTAGAGATATGTTGGTAGAAGAAGTCAATTAATTCATAGAATGTAACAGTTGGTAAGTCTTAATAAATTTGGTGAAGAGCTGTCAAGTGAATTAATCAAGGCACCAGGTAATGACTGTGCCCCACGGCTACGCAAGTAATTCCGCTACAAATTTTCAACACTACTAGATCCGGAAGCAGAAAATATTGAATGCACTTTGTCGTGTAATAATTATAACGTTCTGCGACTTGATTGATGACTCGTTTAAATGCTCTTTCTTTTACTTGCTCACAAAATTGTTGGGTTCTTATGAAGTTGTAGTGAATGCACGGCTAATAGTTATTTAGACGACTAGTTACAAAAGCATGCTGATGATGTACTACTGGCCGATAGCGAGGAGATACTAAAGGCCAACACGCACACACTATTGAGTAACACTAAGAAATTAGGACTGGAAGTAAATATCAGTAAAACTAAATATATGGTCACACGTAGAAATTCAGTATATAATGGAAATGGACAGCTAATGACAAATGAGAGAAATTTTGAGGAAGTGGCTGAATTAAAATACCTAGGAACAATAATCACAAATAGGAATGAGATGCACAAAGAAATTAAACATAGGCTTAATTCTCGAAATGCGTGCTATTATGCATTGCAGAGACTCTTGATGTCCCAACTCCTTTCAAAAAAACGTTAAACTGAAAATATATATAAAACTATTATTCTACCAGTTATATTATATGGGTGCGAAACATGAACTCTTACTTTAAGGGAGGAAAGGAGATTACGAGTATTCGAGAATAAAGTAATCAGGAAAATTTTTGGACTAAAGAGAGATGAACAGACAGGTGAATGGAGAAGACTACATAACAATGAACTACATGGTCTTTATAGAAAGCCAGATATAATAAGAACAGTTAAATCTCGTAGACTGCGATGGGCAGGACATGTCGCACATATGGAGAATGAAAGACTTGCATGGAAGCTTCTTGTAGGAAAGCCAGAGGGAAAACGCCCAGTTGGTAGACCAAGAATGAGGTGGGAGAATAACATTAACTATGATTTGAGGGAAGTAGATTATACAGGGAATGATTGGAAATCATTAGCTCAGGATAGGGATGTATGGAGAGCTTATGTCCGCGCGGCCATGAATCTACGGGTTATATAGTGCCAGTGAGTAAGTAAGTTACAAAAGAAGAGGTTTAGTAACGAGATGCTCAAGTTAGAACATGACCGAAGGGAGTAAGAGCACAAGTTAATAAACCTACTTTTGTAACGTGTTGTCTACAATATTTTATCTACGTTCAGAGTGTTTTTGTATATTTAATCAAATTTAAATATTGCGGAAACGACATGTTTAGAACAAAATTAAAGTAGGCTTTGGGGGGGGGAGAGCGAGGAAAGACCTGATAAATCAAGAAATATTGTTGTTATATTTTGCAATTTTGGGTGCTAGTTTGATAGTGGAAATGGAAAGCTAATGACAAATGACGGAAATTTTGAGGAAGTGGCTGAATTCAAAATCCTAGGAACAATAATCACAAATAGGAATGAGATGCACAAAGGAATTAAATATAGGCTCAATTCTGGAAATGCGTGCTGTTACGCATTACAGAGACTCTTGACGTCCCAACTCCTTTCAAAAAAAACGTTAAAATGAAAATATATAAAACTATTATTCTACCAGTTACATGGATGTGAAACATGGACTCTTACTTTAAGGGAGGAAAGGAGATTACGAGTTTTTGAGAATAAAGTTCTTAAGAAAATTTTTGGACCAAAGAGAGATGAACAGGCAGGTGAATGGAGAAGACTGCATAACAGTGAATTACATGGTCTTTATAGGAAACCAGATATAATGAGAACAGTTAAGTCTCATAGACTGCGATGAGCAGGACATGTGGCACGAATGGGAATGAAAGACGTGCATGGAAGCTTCTTGTAGGAAAACCAGTAGTTAAACGCCCAGTAGGTAGACCATGAATGAGGTGGGAGAATAACATTAACTATGATTTGAGGGAAGAAGATTATACAGGAGATGATTGGAAAACATTAGCTCACGATAGGGATGTATGGAGAGCTTATATCCGAGCGACCATGAACCTACGGGTTCGATAGTGCCAGTGAATTAGTTAATTAGTTAGATAGTTTGTTTCATATGTGAATTTAAAGTAAAAATGACCGGAGAAGATTATTTTCACGGTTCATCAGGAAAAAATTTAAAAGCAGTCCAAGATGCAACTATTAATAGCCTATAGTTCCAGAAAAGTCAAGGAAATTTTATTTGTTTATGTTTTTTATTCAATGCCACCATGTTGTTATTTCGACATTCTGGTATTCTCTCCTGGCATGGCGTTATTGTAACCCACTTCTGAGGTTGGGGCGCCTGGAAGGCGGAGTTACGCTGCCCGGATGATATATGACAGGTGTTTACGATGGTAATCTTGCGCCATGAGATGCCTTAATCCTAAACTTAATGAATATATTAATAATGATAATGATAGCAGTTTCCTGACATTTGTCTTAAAGATGAGGAAAAATCCCGGGGAAAAATCACCCAGGGAACTTGTCCCGACCAAGAATCGAAAGCGGGCCGTTGCGTGACAAGGCAGCACGCTACCTCGAGACCACAGCTGTGGACTATTTTATGTATGTAGTTACACGAAATCATCATTGAAGTGTATATTACGTTTTGTTGAACCTGTATTTTATGTTTTGATAGCGTGTTTTGTTAATATGTAAAGTGTAAGTTTTATTGTCTAGTAACTCGAACAAAAGCGTCACTGATTGTTATAATAGTAGATAACGTACATTATAAGGCTATGGGCAATGTCGAAGGCATTTCTTCATAGAAGAACCACTTTAATTATTTTTTTTGCACCCTTTACATATCAGGCATCACCATATTCAACTGAAGAAAAGTTTTTTTTTTCATAACATACAAGATAATGTCCGGCGTGTGCTGCTACACCTAAATAAATTAAATATGATTTTTAAAAATTCGTTTCAGGTAAACTCCTACACCTAATGTTGTTAGAGCATAAATAGCAGCTAAACACTCGCCGTACCTGAAAATGTGTATACCCGAAGTTATACATTGCGACGAACAAAAAATGACGATTTGCTAGAGTCAGTTCTTAATTTCGGATTTCAGGTGAACTCCCGCTTCTAAAAGTCGGTTTCGTTAATTTTTTGGATAATACCTACTTCGGTTTATTTTAATAAGATAGGCCTATATCGAGTTTCGTTGTGAGACATTGAAAATTATGATCGCTAGAGCGATTTTTAAATTTTCGTTTCAACACCTAATGGTTTTAGAATGTATGTTATTACGTTGTCCACCGCAGAAGTCTCGAGGTAGCGTGCTGCCTTCTCAGGCAGCGGCCCGGGTTCGATCCCCGGTCGGGACAAGTTTCCTGGGTGATGTTTTTTTCGGGTTTTTTCCTCACCTATAAGACAAATGTCAGGAAACTTTAAGGCCCTAAAGATCCCCTTACATCATCTGGCCGTCAATATTATCATTAACACATTCTTTAAGTTTAGTATTAAGGCCTCTCCTGGCGCATCATTACTATCGTCATCACCTATCATCTAACATCGGGGCAGCGTAACTCAGCCTTCCAGGCGCCCCAACCTCAGAAGTGGGTTACAATAACGCCAGAATGTCGAAATATCAACGTGGTGGCATTGAATAAAAAAAAAGTTGGCCAACATGATGCTAGCAGTCACGTTTTCTGCCAGTACCCTGGCATAGAATATCCGAAACCTGTCAGATTGGTCGGCATCGGTGTTTGAAACCGAGACCTCCTGAATACGAGCATCTAGCTCTACCGATCAAGCCAACTAGCTCCATCTTACATATTGATTCTTCTGCAGTGTAAATGGTGAGTTACAGAGTTCTTCTTACACAAGCGTGGAATGTTATATTATAACTGTTATTCTTTGTATCATTAGGCTTAGTTTTATTTGACGCCATCTAGTAACGTGCATAAAAATTGATGGCTACTTGATTGTTGCTTTTTTGTTGTGTATAAAACTATCATTTGTTTTTGTGTAACGACACATTCATCGTTAAAAGCTTTTGATATGTTTCTCCATTACTTTACAAACACTGGAAGTTAATAGACCAAATTTATTGCGTTAGAAAAAAGAGAGAAACCAAAGTTAAACATCATAATTACGTCGTGTTGTAAACACACAGACTACCAACATGATAACCATCACGTGTAAATTGAAAGAAAACAACTTTCTTAATTTCTAACTATTATTTCTCTCATTGACATATTTAGATAACAAAAAAACGTTAATTTGAGCACTTTTTAGGTTCTCTTTTAACGTGTAAATTATTTATATTTCGAGATTTTTTTTTATTTACCAGCAAAGTCACTTCATATAATTTTGTCTAACATAAAATCCTGATATCTTTTAAGGGGGCTTATACAGTAGTAGGGCCTAGATGCACTTTTTACAAAACTAATTTTAACTCCACTGTTTCGTAATGGATTTTCTTCACATTTAGCAGAGTTATTCTACATCAATTTAGCTGTAAGTTGTCTGTTTAACTCATGCCCCAAATGAGATTCAATGACCAATCACGTTTCAATGAATTTTGTTTTATAACCAATGACAGTCGTGTTTCGCCTCTCACTTTATCGAATTCTCTTTACCAGCTCCTGCTTTTATGATAAAGAAAGCTCCTACTTCTCAATATTCAGAACAGGTCAGAGCGTTATTTTGCAGTGACTGACTCTCCAACAAATACATTGATTATAGCAAATAATGAACAAATTCCTTCGAACTGCACATTTGATAATTGTGTGTTCAATAATTGTGTTTTTAAATAATGATTTTACGGAGTTGTTTACAAAAAATAAGTTAATAACCTATAATATTGGTTATAACACGTATACAGTTTGATGTGTTTCATTTTTTCTCCATTAGGATGCATTCTTACAACATTGCTATCCCATTTGGCAATAAATAATATGATCAAGTTGCAGTGAATAAGCACATGAAACATAACACACATTTCTGATTTGTTTTCAAACATCGCCGTTTACATTAAATATATAAATATTTTAAAATAACTATATTTAAATAAAGATTTGTGAGTAAACAGCTTAATTTTATTCATTAAATATCCTAACAAATGCAACTCTTGATTTTCAAATCCTCTAGATAAATTGGAAATCATTCATGGCATTACTTATGACTATATAACTCATGCCCCAAATGGGAGTCAATGGCCAATAACATTTCAATGATTTTTTATTTACAACCAATCACAGTCGTGTTTCGCCTCGAATTTATCAACCGAAGTATATCATATTAAATAAAGCTCCTCCTTTTTAACATTTTGAATAAGTCATAAGCATTATTTTACAGTGACTGATCCTCCAAGAAATACAGCTATCAGATTGTATATATAGTGCATGAATGACAGCAGATAGCGCATGCGGGAGATAATATGAAAACATTTGTAGCAATTGATTATACCAAAAAAAAAATACTGTCTGCACTTTCTTAAACGAATTATTTTGCAGAAATGACGTTGCAGAAAAATATAATTGACATATTTACATCATAGGACATCAGAAATTAGTTAATCTAACATCATCTGGTTGCAGTGATGAACAAAATAAGGAAATGAAGAGTACCAATCGTTTCATTTGTTTTCAACATCGCCGTTTATATTAAATATATAAATATTTTAAAATAACTATAGTTAAATAATGATTTGTGAGTAAACAGCTTAATTGTATTCTTAACAAATGCCACTCTTCATTTCCAAATTCTCTAGATAAATTTACTCCTCACTTCGTGAGTCGTGAATTTATCGATAATTTGGAAATCACTCGTGGCATTACTTATGATAATTTAATACATGTGACAACTATAAATATTTTTTAGAAAATAAATTGCTATTTCTTTTGTTAAACCTGACATTATAATATAGGTGTTGGACCTGATTGAATGAGCTAATTGGCTTCATATTGAAGGTACAGATTTTTAAATATGTATTTTTAAGAAATTTTACATTTTGCAATACATCTGCCCTAGCAAACTGCTCATTTATTAATCAGTCAGAATTGTTAGCTACCGAGAAGAAATTAAAAGTCATAGACGGGATGTGGTGATAAGTATAAAGTTGCCTAGTTCAGAGATAAGATCAGTCTTATCTTTATCTCAGGAAACACTTAATATGCGACTATCTGTTGGGGAATCCCATTCATTTCTTATAATCTTAAATATGTAAGATAGCACTTACCAACTTATTTTAGTGCATGGGCTATTTTAATGAAAACACTGCAGGAATCATGGAAGGTAGACAAAATAACCAATAAATACCTCATCAAAAACTACTTTATACAAGTGTTTGAGAATAAAGTCGGCTAAACTGTCAACCTATGACGCGACTTTTTAAATTCCTTCATAAACTCCTGTCAAATTTTATTCTTAGGTTTTCATTTTTCAAATTAGTTCCCACCATTTTACATATTTTCTAAAGATTATTTCAATATATTTTTCATAAGTAATGCCACGAATGATTTCCAATTTATCTAGAGAATTTGGAAATCAAGGGTGGCATTTGTTAGGACTATTTAACGAACAAAATTAAGCAGTTTACTCACAAATCATTATTTAAATATAGTTATTTTAAAATATTTACATATTTAATGAAAACGGCGATGTTTGGAAACAAATGAGAAACGATTGGTACGCTTCATTAGCTTCTTTTGTTCGTCACTGCAACCAGATAATATTATTTATTGCCAAAGGAACGCAATATTGTAAGAATGCACTCTAGTGGAGAAAAAATGAAACACATCAAACTGTATACTAATTCAGTTCTGATGTCCTATGATATAAATATGACAAGCATATTTTTCTGGGAAAAAATACATTTAAGAACGTGCAAACAGTGGTTTCTTTTTTTGGAGGTATAATCAATTGCTACAAATGTTTTTATATTAACTCCCGCATGCGGTATGTGTTGACATTCATGCACTATATATACAATCTGGTAGCCGTATTTCTTACAGAGTCAGTCACTGCAAAATAATGCTTATAGCCTATTCAGAATGTTAAAAAGGAGGTGCTTTCTTTATTATGATAAACTTTAGTTGGTAAATTCTAGGCGAAACACGACTGTGATTGGTTGTAAATAAAAAATCATTGTAACGTGATTGGTCATTGATTCCCATTTGGGCATGAGTTAAATAGCCTATGATATTTAACTACATACGTAGCATGAAGACGTGACAGCCATGTTGATTTTAACGAATATTCTATACAACAACAAATACATGTTCCAATGCAGCCAACATAGAGTATGTACTAATTAACCCTACACACACACTTAAGAATTTGAGAACTTACTATTTATTACAAGGCATCTGTCAACCTTTGCATGCCGAAACCTACCTTGCAATTTTTCCCAAATGACGTTGGATTGTAGCAAGGTCATGTCCAAAATAAATCTGCATTTTTAACTGCAAGACATAGAAATCGAAACCAGAATCCAGCAATGTCAACCACTGTAAGGAGTAGATGGTCTCCGCGCGTGAGCAAGAGCGGAGTGAAGTGAGGCGGGACGCGCCACGAACGACAGATAATCAAGGTTATCCAATCTACCAATTCAGGTGTTGTATTACTTCCCTGTAGTTTAAATGAGAGATGCTCTGTATTTTAGTGCCTTTCAGTTAAAAGTCAGTTTTTTGGACACGGCCTCATTACATTACAACGCTTCTCTGTGAGAAATTTCAAAATAGGATTCGGCATGCAATGGTTGACAGTTCCCTTGTTAGGAAAAAAAAGACCAAAGAGAGACAAACAGGTTAATGGAGAAGATCATACCTAAGTACAAGAGTGAGCAACATGACCTTTATGGGATATCAGAGATAATAAGAACAGTTAGTTCACTTAGACTGCCAAGGACAGGGCACGTGGCATGAATGAGGCATGAAAGAGGGGCAAACCAGAAAATCAGTAATGAAGGTAAACCAGAAGGAAAGCGCCCAGTAGGTAGTCCAGGAATGAGATCAGAAAATTATATCCATGATTTGAGAGAGTAAATTTTACAGAGAATGGTTGAAAAATATTAGTTGCGGATTGGGACGTATGGATGGCTTATGTTCACCCAGCCATGGTCCTCTTGGTTCGATAGTGCCATGATCTAGTTATAGAGACTTGAATTATAGTCTATAAATCCCTATTAAGTATGTCGACATCCTTTAAGCTGCCAAGTAACGGATACTTGCATTGTACATATTCTAATGAAGTGCAGTGGAGTAAACCTGTTTTACCAACAAGACGAGTATGACAAAACTCACTCTTAAGTGTATTTGGCAATATATCCTATAAGATACATTCATTTCATATATTTAATTTAGTTTATGAACATTAGAAAAACAATTTATATATCTACTAGCAAATACTTGGCGTGCGCTGCTACGCCTAAATAAATAAAATGCGTTTTATGTTTAGTTCAATAAATAAACAGAAAAATAATTTTAAATTTATATCGTTAATTATTTTTAGATATCCCATGCTGATTATCTGGCGTTGCCCGGGAATCTACATATCCCGATCTTCTTGGCATAAATGAGCTGGAAAAAATTATTATTAGGTATCCGTAAAAGAATACCCGCTGCACGCTGCTACTCCTGCTCAGGAATCTTAGTCATCCCGATCTCCACGGCAACAGTGAACTGAAAGACAAAAATTATTATTGTGAGTTATCCGTAAAAGATAGACATATGATATCGCAGACAATTTTGTAGTTTTTTTTTTTTTAGATATTCAATTCTGTGTACATTAATTTGGTGTATTTGTTATGGTTTAGGCAACGTGAGCCATTTAAATGTCTAGAAAGCTACTTAAAAAGATCCTATAATCTGATCGCAGCGCCACCTACTGGGTTCAGTTGTGAATCTAAACCATCCAGGGACCCACTCAAACACATACACAAAAAATCATAAAACATAAAAATCGGTCCTGTTGTTTAGGATGTGTTCAGTGACACACACGTACAGAAGAATTATCTAATATGTAGAAATTAATGTTTGTTTGTTGGTCTGTTTGTTTGTTCGTACTTTATGCGCGGCCATACCAATGATGCGATTGTGATGGGGCTTTTTGCAAAATGTTCAGGAGGTTCTCGGAATGAACATAAGCTATAAGAGAGTTGTGATACTCAACTCCTACACCCTTAAAAATCGCCCTTTGTTGTGGAAAACGTCAAAAACGTGGCTCTTTGGACACTTAAATGACTTACGATGCCTAAACCATAACAAATACACAAAATTAGTGTACACAGAGTTGAATATCTCAAAAAGTTCTACAAAAAAGTCCGCAGCAGCATGTTTGTCTCTTACGGATAGGCTAACTCACAATAACGAATTTTGTCTTTTAGCTCTTTTATGCTAAAAAGAGCGAGATAAGTAGATTCCCGGGCATCACCGGGTAATCAGCACGGGGTATCTAAAAATAATTACGATATAACTTTTTTCCTATACTTATTTAACTAAACATAAAACACATTAATTTTCGTACTTTAGCTTATTTATGTCAAGAAGATCGGGATAAGTAGATTCCCGGGCAACGCTGGATAATCGGTACGGGATATCTAAAAAATATAAATTTATAATTATTTTTCCTTTTACTCGTTCAACTAAACATAACAGCACATTAATGTGCATTTATTTAGGAGTACAGCGCACGCCGGATTTTAGCTAGTAGGCCTATATAATAATGTCGTAGCCCAATGTTGAGCCTTAGTCTCTCCTTTGTTAGGAGTTACTGCACCAAGTGAATTTAGTTACGCTTATTTGCCTATAGATGTAATGAATGGTATGCGGTCAACATACCGACTCAATAAAACATCTAGCAGGCAACTAAGGTAGCCTATTACCAGGACGATGAGGTTTGTAAATTTTGCTTAAAGGCCTTTTTATTCAGACTTAAGAATCTTTTAAGAGCCTGAAAATCTTCAGACTCGGGACAGCTTAAAGTCCCTCCCTGAGGATTTGCTCCTTGGATTTTTTCCATCCTAAAAAAAATGAATCGACCCCGGCACAAACCCGTGACCCTCGGGACCAGAAGCAAGGTGCATAATCACTATCCACCCCGGCCGATAGAAAAACAAACGAATGTAAATTACTCGAATTTGCGTCAAATTACGCAACTATATACAATAGTAACTTACAGTTTTACATTATTTTTTGCGTCCACCGCTGTGGTCTCGAAGTAGCGTACTGTCTTATCACGCAACGGGCCCGGGTTCGATCCCCGGTCGGGACAAGTTTTCTGGGTGATATTTTTTTTTTTTTTAGTTTTTCCTCACCTGTAAGACAAATGTCAGGAAATGTTAAGGCCCAAACGGTCCCCCAACATCATCTGACCATCATTATCATCATTAACATATTAATTAAGTTTAGGATTAAGGTCTCTCCTGGCGCATCACTATCATCATCCTCACCTATCATATATCATCGGGGCAGCGTAACTCCGCCTTTCAGGCGCCCCAACTTGAGAAGTCTGTTACAATAACGCCATGCCAGGAGAGAGTACCAGAATGTCGAAATGACGTGGTGGCATTATGTTTTACACGATAGTGCGCTCTCTCGTCTTTCAGCAATGGTGACCATGATTGAAAGTTCAATGTCTTGTATTTCGGGGTTGCCAACCTATTAATAACTATAATATTACAAATTACCTACCTAGAGCGGGAAGTAAAACCAATGCCCTTTATATATACTACGTACAATGTATAATATACAAACATATACCCAAAATGTAGTGTTAATATACATTATAAGAAACAAATCACTGCATTTTAAATTAACTGAACTTTATTTGAAATAATATAAAACAATAAATTCGTACTTTCCGCCGTTTTATGCCTGATCGGTGTCACGACCTGTTGTATCAACTAAGTTATTTTCTAAATTTAGCGTATATACATTGGCCAGACTGACGTCTGTCAGTTGTTTATAATGAACGCAAATATTTCCAACAAAGATATTATTATTTTGCTAAGTAAAATGTGATCCTACTATAGACCCTTGGGGTAATAGGAGGTTAAGGCTCCCAGTTTTTCTAGGTAATTGGCACTTGATGTCAGCCGGGTTGTCAGCCCTGCGTGACCACAGCCTTTACCTCCAGAACAAGAGTCTGGTAATCTTTTTCTATAGAGGCTGAGTCGACCTCAGGGCCATGGTGCCACCAGAAGGATTGGGTCGGTTTAAAAATCGTAACACCATCGAACTCGAACCTTCCACCTTCCGGTTTGTAGCGCACTGTCTTAACCACTACGCCACGACGTTCCCTTGTTATTATTTTTACTGTTACTTATTTATTTTGAAAACACTATCGTGCAAAAAATAATGTACAACACCACGTTTGTGAAGTGTTTTACAGAATCTCGAAAATTGAAAATTTCGCTACCGCTCGGTTTTTAACAATTTCTTCGCTTCTGTAAAAACCACTTCCCAACCTGGCATTGTAATCTTAATATATAACAATTTCGTGTCACGTTGTTTGTCCGCGATGGAATTCTAAACTACTGAACCGATTTTAATAAAATTTTGCACACTGTGTGCAGTTTGATCCAACTTGAGACTTAGGATAGTTTATAACTAAATTTATAGTCGCATTATTTTTTATTGCAAATTATTTGTTTATTATTTAACAAAGAGTTATTATTATCTGTGAGTTCCATACGATTCTAACAGATGGCGGTGTAAGGTAATTTGGTAAGGTAATTGATTTATTATTTAATAAAGAGAGATCCAGATGGCTGTGCTTTTTGTTGCAACCGCGAATTTCAATTGAATTACAAATATTGATTATTTCATAATTTAAGTGTGTTCAGTGTTTCTTTTATTTTCAATATTACTAATTTCGTGTGTAAGTATTAGTTTTAAGTATTCTGGCTGAAAGACAGCAACTATATACAAATTATTTGTACAATTTAATTAAACTTAATTTAAATTGTTAACGTATAGGCCTACCTTAGCCACAGCAACGCGTTGCCGGGACTTCTAGTATATTATAGTTCTCACTGCGGTTGGAAATATTTAAGTAACTTGCAGGAGAAATTACTGACCCGCCAATTTAAGGATTAAACTCGTGTGATTCTTGTGTTAGTTTGTACTATTTGTGAAATAAATTCACCACGCCAGTCACATGAATATTTTCTTTTTGTACAAATAATTTAGAACTGCCTCGCATTTGAAAGGCGGACATAAGGAATGGCAGTTAGGACATAGAGGACGTTTTGAATATGAATTCTTTTAATGATGCATTTAGTATAGCATTAGATACAAAGTGGACAGAGCCAGAGATAAATAAAAATAATGGTTATGAATGGGAAAGATGTTTCATTGAGAATCCGCGACAATGTTGTCGGGCGTGCCGTGAGTTGCAAGGATGATGGACTCGAGGCCCGGGCGGGACATAATTACTATGTCGCTAAATACAGAGGGGGCACTTAAGGCAACACCGACTCAAGTTACATCCTTCAAGCAAACATAATATTACAACAATACAGCAATATATGCCCTAGTATAGGGTTTACAGGCATGCCAACACGTGAACTCTATTGAGTAACACTTAGAAATTGGGAGCAGAGGTGAACATAACTAAAACTTAAATATATGGTCTGAACCAAGATAGGCCTATAATTATTTTTAAAGGGGAGCCTACATCAGCAGACATATCCGCCGGCATATTAACTGAGCTAAAATCGGGAGTATAAGTGACAAGAAGAAAAATAATAAAGAAGTGTGACTCTTTGTGTAAAACCGTGTATAAATGTAGAACTCTTCGCATTTTCCTGGTGTCGCTCTCCCATCAAATAATCCTCCGTTACACCTGAGATCAAGATCCTTTTGCTCCCCGATAACAAGAAACCCAGAGAATCTAGTCCGGAGCAATTAACCTGAACCCTATAGCAGAGTAGCTGAAGAAGAACCCTGCAGCAACGTGGAGCGACCCAATTATCCCGCTTCATAGTGGCGCTGCAAAGTGGCACCAACAACGTGGGGTGCAACAAAACACCCCGCTACAGGTCACACGTAGAAATACATTATATAATGGGAATGGATAGCTAATGACAAATGAGGGGAATTTTGAGGAAGTGGCTGAATTCAAATACCAAGGAACAATAATCACAAATAGGAATGAGACGCACAAAGAAATCAAACATAGGCTCAATTCTGGAAATGCATGTTATTTTGCATTACAGGGACTTTTGATGTCCCAATTCCTTTCAAAAAACGTTAAACTGAAAATATATAAAACTATTATTAAACCAGTTACATTATATGGATGTGAAACATGGACTCTTACTTTAAGGGAGGAAAGGAGATTACGAGTATTTGAGAATAAAGTTCTTAGGAAAATTTTTGGACCAAAGAGAGATGAACAGACAGGTGAATGGAGAAAACTACATAACGATGAACTAAATGGTCTTTATAAGAAGCCAGATATAATAAGAACAGGTAAGTCTCGTAGACTGCGATAGGCAGGACATGTGGCACGAATGGGGAATGAAAGACGTGCATGGAAGCTTCTTGTAGGAAAATCAGAGGGAAAATGCCCAGTTGGTAGACCAAGAATGAGGTGGCAGAATAACATTAACTATGATTTAAGAGTAGTAGATTATACAGGGAATGATTGGAAAGTATTAGGTCAGGATAGGGATATATGGAGAGAATATGTCCGCTCGGCCATGAACCTACGGCTTCGATAGTGCCAGTGAGTAAGTAAGTAATGGAAATGTACAGTTAATGATAAATGAGGGGAATTTTGAAGAAGTGGCTGAATTCAAATATCTAGGAAAAATAATTACAAATAGGAATGAGATGTACATATAAATTAAATATGGACTCAATTCTGAAAATGCATGCTATTACATATTATAGGGACTCTTGTTGTTCCAACTTCTCTGTTATATGAATGTGAAACATGGACTCGTACTTTAAGTGAGGAGAAAATATTTCAAGTATTTGAAAATGAACTTCTTAGGAAAATGTTTTGACCCAATAGACATGAACAGACAGGTGAATGGAGAAGACTACATAACAGTGAGCTACATGAGAAACCTGATGTAATAAGAAGAGTTGAGTGTCGTAGACTGCGCTCGGCAGGACATGTGGCACGAATGGGGAATGGAAGAGGGTATGGAAACTCTTGTAGGAAAACTAGAGGAAAAGCGCCTAGTAGGCAGGCCAAAAATGAGGTAGGAGAATAATATTGGTCATGATTGGAAAATGTTACCTCAGAATATGGATGTATGGAGAGCTTATGTCCGCGCGGCCATAAACTTGCGAGTTCGATAGTATCAGCGAGTTAGTTAGTTACTTACTAATGTCCTCTGTCTCGAAAGGAAAACTCCAATTAAAATCCGACTTGTCTTCTAAGTTTACAAGATTATATATATACTAGCGAACCGGGCAGACGTCGTCCTGGCTGAACGTCCAATTTTCGTGTCATAGTCGGACGATAAAAATGTTACTTTTTTACCTAAAAATTCACTAATCAATAAATTTCATCTCTGCCAGCTGTTGTGACTCTAGAAGCATGCATTATAACGTCACATTGTTGTCGGGTGGAATATGTCGGTAATGCAGATGACTAAATATCTGACAAAAAATCCTATAACCCAATCGCAGCGCCACCTACCATGTCCAATTGTGAATCTAAACCATCCAGGGACCCACTCAAACAATTTCATCAAAATCGGTGCAGTCGTATAGGGATTTATTAATTTCGGATTTCAAATAAACCTCCACTATTAATTGTCGTATTTCGCTCATTTTTTTGACAATACCTACCCCGGTTAATTTTAATAGGATATATTAATGTAAGTTTAGTTGTGAAACATCGAAAAAATGTGACTCCTAGAGCGATTTTTAAATTTTCACTTCAGGTGAACTTCTACACCTAATGGATTTAGAAGGTCCAATTGTGAATCTAAACCATCGAGGGATCCAATCAGACACTCACACAAAATTTCATCAAATTCGATCTAGTCGTTTAAGAGGAGTTCAGTGACATACATACGTACAGAAGAATTGCATACATAATTTTTATATTGTAATTGTAACATTATATTAAATAGAATAATGTATAATGTGTTTTGTTTCATTTGCAGTCTGACTCTGTACTTTACATTTACTCACTTTTTAACAAACAAGTCACATTACGACAGCAGCGCTCTGTCTACATAGGTCAAATATGGAGGTTCCACGTGTCGAATTACAATTTAATGATCTACCTAAGAAAAGTGATGTAATGACAACAGATGGGAGAAATAGGAAAGAAGACCAAATATAAACTGAATGGACGAAGCAAGAAGATCTATGAAACTGAAATGACTATAACATACAGAGCCAGAGAATGGTGAACCAAAAATAGGCCTAAGGCAATCTTTTAGAACTTCAAAGAAGAAATGTATCTCCTAATAAGTCACCAAAACTTATATTTTAAGTAAACTACTCCTTGAAATAGTTAAATTAATTCTTTTAATTGGAGAAAGAAGATTAGATAGTGGACATAGTATATATTTTTATTATTGTTTGGTTGAAGAAAACTACTGTATTATAGAAAGTCCTAAATAAATATCGTTTAAAAGATTCAGAGTTCTGGGATAGTTGGTAAATTTTTTTGGACCAGATGAATAATTTTACATATATAGGTTGCAATATCGCATATGAAAAAGAAGAAAATGTAAATGTAAAAATATCAAGTTTTAAAGGATTTTAGAGTTAATAAATTGTATCTTCAAGACACAGTTAATCTAAATACATCCAATTATAATGTGTGCAAAACACTGGCTCTTCCAACTCTTTTGTATGGTAGTGAAGTATGGACGTTGAAACAGAAGGATATACAGAGACATAGATCTGCTGAAATGAGATATCTTTGGAGGACTGCAGGGTACACACTACTAGACCATAAAATATGAAGACAACTTAGCAGAATTACACGTGGAACTTTTAGAAATAAAAATTCTGATTATAAGTCAACATGTTCATCGAATGGAGGATCACAGGATGCCTTAGCATATGTTAAGCTATCAATTTGCAGGAAGAAAAAGATCAGGACGTGCACTCAGAAGACTTTAGGATGGTATTTATATTGAGGCCGACACAGGTCAACAAATGACCTAAATTCGTGAATGTACTCTGATGATGATATAATAATAGTATGTCTATTTAGTATCTAATTCTGGTCGCTTTCAGATTATGGTCATATCACGACTTTTCTATACGATATATTGCTGTCAAGGGTGTGTGGCGTTCGGCGTTCCCTTTAGACTTATTTTCATAAGAGTACGATATTGCAATTCCCGGTAAAACTTTAATTCAAGGGGATCCAATATTCATTAAAATTCTTGTCTTTATATTATCTCCAAAATGTTATATGTTGACATAGATAAGTTAGTTGCGGAGTCGGAAAAATAAATAATTTTCCTGGATTGAGTAATGTTTGATTAATACTTACATCACTTCATGTTTTTCAAGTAGATCAAATGAGTAAGTTCTCCGAAGATATTCAACTCACCTGAAAAAAATAATGAAAAGTCAGTTATGAGATAAAAAAGTGTTAATACTTGCATGATTTTATATATAAACATAATATATACAGTGTCCCATTATTACTAAATAATAATAATATAATAATAATAATAATAATAATAATAATAATAATAAATGTTACTATCAAGCCCAACCCTTTCATTGTATCTTTATTTTGACATAGTGGAGTGGATTCCGTGTTTAAATGACTCCCGAGAATTACGTCATCAGTAACATTGCTGCCAAAAGGGTTACCCATGCCGGATGCCGGCCAGGTCGAAAGTGGTAAGCCAGACAAAAAAGTATCTTAATCAAAAGATTGACGACCTTTCGCCATCAAGAAACGCGGATATGGGTACTGGTAATTTTTTTCCGGAGATGAAGTTCTTAGGAAAAAAAATTGGGCTAATGATGAATAGGAAGGCGACTGGAGAAGACTACTTAACAGTGAGCATCATTATCTTTGTGGGAAATCAGATATATTAAAATAATTAAGTCTACTAGACTGCGATGGACAGGATATGTGGCACGAACAGGGGATGGAAGAGGGACAAGGAAATTTCTTGTATGTAAAGCGTCCAGTAGATAGGTCAAAAATGAGGTGGATGAGTAATATTAACCATGATTTGAGGGAAATAGAATATGGGTCTACGGGGGATGTTTGGAAAGCATAATCTCAGAATAGGGATGTATGGACAGTTTATGTCCACGCGAACCTACGAGTTTGATAGTGCCAGAGAGTTAGTTACAACTATCGAAACTATAGGATCATAGCCGCTCGGAAATAATCTTTCTATCGTGAGCTAACATTTATCATTTTATACTTTTAAAATTAATGACGAAACACCGTTGAAGTCACTATGTAAAATTAAAAATATAAATGACGTGAACCCTCTCTACAAGATTCTCACAAACAACTAGTACCAATTCAGATGCTGAGGATGGAGCATATGTTACGAAAGTGCTTCACATCTTACAGCCTTCATAAAGTTTAGGACGACTGAGATATCAGGCATCTATTTTAAATTTTATTTATCATTTATCATCTGTATAATTTTCCTTCTCATATAATGGTTAATATTAATCTCCCACCTCATTCATGAGAAAAATAAAAAAGAAAAAAAACCAAAAATATTTAAGTATCTTAATGAAACTGTCTCCAAAATTAAATCTTTAGAATAAAATCCTGCCAAAAAAAGGTAT
The DNA here is from genome assembly GCA_030220185.1 of Diploptera punctata. Classification (NCBI taxonomy): domain Eukaryota; kingdom Metazoa; phylum Arthropoda; class Insecta; order Blattodea; family Blaberidae; genus Diploptera; species Diploptera punctata. The sequence continues at coordinate 508,032 of JASPKZ010008883.1, forward strand.
ACCACATAATGCAAAATTAGAAATTATTAAACAAGATGAGGTTAAAGGCATTTGAGAAGATAAATTCCCTATAACGATCTGGCTTTACTAGAGATTCTATTCCCCTTTCGCGGCGCCATGTCCTGTTCATCGCAGTCTACGAAACTTAACTGTTCTTATTATATTTGGTTTCCTATAAAGATCATGTAAATCTCTGTTATATAATATTCTTCTTACACGTGTCTGTTTCTATTTGGTCCCGATTTTTTCCTAAGATCTCGATTCCCAAATTGATGTAATTTTTTATCATCCCTTAAAGTAAGAGTATATGTTTCGCATCCATGAAAGTGGAAGAATAACAGTTATATATTTTTTTCTCTTTCTCGGAGGTCATGACATTGAGCTGATCACTCATTCGGAGAGGTCCTCCATGCCCTTGTTAATGAAAAAGAATGTGTGTGATCCATAGTTTAATCCGTCTCCCGACAGGTCGTGCCACTGTAAAGTCCGGGTGGCGTGTGCCACCTATAAAGTGAGAGGTTAAACTGTGCTAATGGAATGGAATATTTTTACTTTACTTATAACGATATTTTCTTGTAGAACTAACTAAAATAACTAGCTGACCTGCACTATCGAACCCATAGGTTCATGGCCACACATCCCTATGTTTTCCAATCATCCCTTGTACAATCTATTTCTCTCATTCATGGCAAATGTTATCCTCACACCTCATTCTTAGTCTACCAACTGGGAGTTTTCTCTCTGGTTTTCCTACAAGAAGCTTCCATTCCCCTCTGTCATTTCCATATTTTCTTAAACTCGTCTCCACCCCAGGGTCGGGTCGACGGATGAGATGACAAGAGATGAGCCCCATATATATATATAGAGGTTTGTGAATGACAAGGGTGCCGGGGCCGACCAAGTCTGACGCACCATCGCAAGGGCAGATGAATGAAATGAAACAAAATGGATGAAATGAGTATGGAGAAATGGCGAAATGAAATTGTGGCAGGGAAAAACGGGAAGAACCCCGAGAAAACCTGCCCAAGCTGCGTTTCGTCCACCACGAAACCCACATGAAGTGACCGAGACTCGATCTCGGGACCCCAGCGGTGAGAGGCAAGCGTCTAACCGCTTGCGCTACGGAGCTGCCCCATATTTTCTTATAGAACTTAATTAATTTTAAATAAATATTTTAATAAAAATAAATTAATGTTCATGAGCTGAAAAACTGAACCGTAAATATAGTTAAACGTACAGCAATTGAAGTTAAAGAAAGTGATTTTGTAATGAGTAATGAGTTTAGTATAAAATTGGTTGACATTTAGAAACGAAAATAAAAGAGTTGCCCTCAATATCGTATAGCGGACCGTCTCAAGGAAAGTTGATGGTGACCTTCAAGCAGGTCAGATTGGGCGACCTTACATGAGCCCGTCAATTGAACATAGGAATGCGGACCATGTTTCCAACACCACCAATAAATCCTCCCCTGGTTCGCATTGACAACAAGCTTTCTACCTTACCGACTTGTTCGATTACCGGGCGAGGCTACCATATTTATTGCATCTATATGTATCACAGTTAACTAGAATGATCTCATTTAAACATTTTCTGTCAGCAATAAGTGAGTAACAGTCAGTAACAAGCTAACAAATATCAGCAAATCCTTCAAATAAAAAAAAAAAAAAGATTCATCCTTGCAACGAGTTTCTTGCAGTAGTTTATAAAGATCATTTGGAAAGTAGTGGTAAAACTACTCTCTCATACAGGATGTAAGTGAATTAAAAGTTCCCATGTTCAAATCTTATCTGATTTTTTTGTTTATTAATCTTAAATTGGCAATAATCCCTATAGAATACGTGGGTTTATCATAAGTAATGCCACGAGAGATTTCCAAATTATCGATAAATTCACGAATTACGAATTAACGAGTGAATTTATTTAGAGGATTTGGAAATCAAGAGTGGCATTTGTTAGGACTATTTAACGAATAAAATTAAGCTGTTTACTCAAAAGACATTATTTAAATAGGCCTATAGTTACCCGTATTTTAAAATATCTATACATTTAATGTAAAAGGCGATGTTTGAAAACAAATCAGAAATGTGAGGTTATGTATATTCACTCCAACTTGATCATATTATTTATAGACAAATAGGATCGCAATATTGTAAGAATGCAACCTAGTGGAGAAATAATGAAGCACATCAAACTGTATATTATAATCAACATTATAAGTTATTAATTTATTTTTTAGTAAACAACTCAGTAAAATCTGTTCATTATTTGCTATATTCAGTATATTCGTTGGAGAAAATAATGCTCTGATCTGTTCAGAATATTAAAAAGGAGGAGCTTTCTTTATCACAAAAGCAGCAGCTGATAAAGAGAAATCGATAAAGAACGAGGTGAAACACGACTGTCATTGGTTGTAAAACAAAATTCATTCACTACCATTTGGAGCATGAGTTAAATAGTCTTATTTAATATTTTTAATAAAGCAATGGAAAAATGAATCAGTACAAATTATTTAAAATTTGACTTATTCTTTCACGGCCACAGGTAATATGATGATTTTGTAAAAGATTTCCGAGCTGCTGGCTCTGGTCTTGTGGCTTGTAGTTCCCCGACGTTTCGCCAGAGACTGCGTCCGGTATCATCAAGGGTTGTCTCTGGCGAAACGTCGGGGAACTACATGCTTCAATACAACAGCTAAGAGTCCGGAAATATTCTATAAGACCATATTTAAATTTTATACATCTACCTAATACCCGTCGTGCGCTGCTAAGCCAAAATAAATAAGAATAGATATTTTAAGAATTAGAATATATTTTATTCAGAACTAAATACTGTACACAGTATCACCCAAATGAGCAAGTGCCCGTGCTCGGGAGCAATTCAGTTAAAGAAATAATACATATAGAATATATGCATTACAAATTTTAGTTAAAGGGAGAGGAAAAACAAAATGTATAAATTTAGGAGCCAGTTTCTAGTCATAATAGTATATTGCGATGCAAGGTTGGGAAGTGGTATTTACAGAATCAAGGAAAATGTTTAAAAACAGAGCGATAGCTCAGTTTTTAATTTCCGAGATTCTGTAAAACACTTCACAAACGTGCGTTGTACATTATGTTTTGCGCGATGGTGTTTTCAAAATAATAAATAGTAGTAAAATAATAACACCTTTGTTGGAAATATGTGCGTTCATTATAAACAATTGAGTAACGTTAAGTGTTGGCAATGTTAATAGTTGAATATATGTACAGGAGGCCGTGGGACCATTATTATTGATAACTTGGCCGCAAGTACGTATTTATTGTTTTATATTGTTTGAAATAAAGTTGAGTTCATTTAAGAACTGTGATTTGTTTCGTATAATGTATATTAACACTACTATTTGGATATTTTTTTGTATATACATTATACGTAGTATACATAGAGGGCAGTGGTTTTAATTCCCGCACATGGGTGCAAATTTAATATCACAGTATAGCTATTTATGTTGGTAACCCCGAAATGTAGGAAGTTGAACTTTCAATCATGGTCACGATTGCTGTAAGTACGACAAAACGCACTATCGCGGAAAAATACATTTTGGCACATAAAAATTAAAAAGTAATACAAGGGGAAATAAAATAGAGCAAAACAATGTAGAGTTTATTAATACCAGACTGAACAAGGTAATTAAATGCATTGGGAAATAACAAAACAAAACAAATTTAGGAGGAAGATTCAAAATGCAAACTCACTCTGACACACAGAGAATTATTGCAAAGGAGAATGACACAAACAAAATATTATACAATAGATTAATACCAAACTAAAAAAAAAGCAATTTAATATATTTGGTAATAATATTTAGCAAAATTAATTTAAGAGAAAATTTTGAAAAAATAAAACTCACTCTAACATAAATAACCAATGCAGTGGAGAATGATATTAACAAAATAATACATAATTGATTAATACAAAACTCATTTTTCACGAAAAAAATCACTTTAAGCCCCTTCGTTTTTAACCGCATCATATGAATGTAAAACATGGAGTTTTACTTTAAGAATGAAGAAAATGTTATGAATATTTGAGAATAAAGTTCTTAGGAATTTTTTTTGGACCAAAGAGAGATTAACAAAAAGGCGAATGGAAAAGACTAGGCCTACATAACAGTGAGTTACGTGGTCTTTTTTGGGAAACCAGATTCAATAAGAACAGTTAAATTTCATAGACTGCTATAGGCAGGGCATTTGGTGTGAATGGGGAATGAACGAGGGACATAGAAACTCCTTGTAAGAAAACCACAGGAAAACGCCCAGTAGGTAGGCCAAGAATGAGGTGGTAGAATAACATTAACAATTATTTAGGTGAAGTAGATTATACAGGGGATGAATGGTAAACATTAACTAAGGATAGGGATATATAGAACTCTTATGTCCGTGCGGTTATGAACTTACGGGTTCGATTGTGCCAGTGAATTAGTGAGCATTGTGTCACTTATGCACGGACTCATATGAGCAGCTGCATAAAACCGTGGATGTCACCAAGGAAAAATATAGACACAGAGAGCAATGGATGGATAAGAAAATGAAGCATAGGCCTGACCGCGCCTATAATACCATACAGTTAGTTGCAGAAATTATAGCTGAAGAAAAAATTAAACGTATAAAAAATGTTGTGGTCTCCAAAAGAATGAAGTGAGAGATACCGCATGAAAATACATACTTCTTCTCTTCATAATTAGTATCAATTCACATGTAGGTGGATCTTATGCCTTTAAGAAGACACATTATCTTAACCTTAAATGCTAGGTTTCGTCTGACGTCAACTTTCTGTAAAATCCATACAGGTTTTATATCTAAATTAAGAAAAGTGACCCATCTGCAGGCCCCAGGAGGTCCTTGCGGCAGTAGGAGATTAAGGCTCAAACTTTTCTAAATAATCGGCAACATATGTTACATATCCATTTTGTAAATGTACCTCTACATCGAACATATCGCTATTCCTCATCCTTCCTTGTTTCAGCCACCCTGCTCTGGCATTCCCGCCCCTCGTATATAATATCAAGGATTGCCCAGCTCAAAAACAGTTTTAAAAAATCCTTAGACTACATATATATATATATATATATATATATATATATATATATATATATATATATAACCGTGTTCCAGGTATACTTTTAATATTCTTTTATATTTTGCACTTTCTTTACCAAGCCAATTAGTTAATCATTTATAGGTTATTATTATTATTTATTATTATTTTATTATTATTATTATTATTATTATTATTATTATTATTATTATTATTATTATTATTATTATTATTATTAACGTTTGAAATGGTATATTCATAAGAATGGAAGAAGAGAGAATACCAAAGAAGATCCTTAATTGGAAAGCTAATGGAAGAAGTGGAAGAGGCAGACCTAGAGAACGTTGGATGGATGGAGTGAGGAGAAGTATGGAAGCTAGAGAACTAAGGGAAGAAAATTCTCTAGACAGGAACCTCTACCGACAAATCACTTTGGGTTGAAGGAGAGACACTGTATTGTGGAATATTCGTAATTAGAAAAAATATTATTATCATTATTATCATTATTATTATTATTATTATTATTATTATTATTATTACGTGTATTTAAGAATAAAGTTCTTAGGAAAATTTTTGAACCAAAGAGGGATAAAGAAACAGGTGAATGGAGAAGACTACATAACAGCGAACTACATAGTCTTTATAGAAAGCCAGATATAATAAGAATAGTTAAGTCTCGTAGACTGCGATGGGCACGACATGTCACGAATGAGGAATGAAAGACGTGCATGGAAGCTTCTTGTAGGGAAACCAGAGGGAAAACGCCCAGTTGGTAGAGAAAGAATGAGGTGGGAGAATAACATTAATCATGATTTGAGGGAAGTAGAATACACAGGGAATGATTGGAAAACATTAGTTCAGGATAGGAATGTATGGAGAGCTTATGTCCGCACGGCCATGAACCTACGGGTTCGATAGTGCCAATTAGTTATAGACAATATAATACTACGGCATTCTATAAGTAATAGCAACAGTAAATCAGTGGTGACCATTGTAATCTTGCAGTATGTTGTTGAGCAGTCTTTGTTGTATAAATCTCTAATATTGTAAGTCTTGAAATATTATTTTTTTAATACGTTCACTGTTTCACACTAGTAGTAAGTATTACCGCCCTAAAAATAATTTGTTAAGAAGGTGGAATTGGGAAGTACTCGAACATCCGCCAAATTCACCAGACATGAGCACTTGTGACTGTAATTTATTACAAAGATTAAAGAACCTCTAAGAGACTTTAGATTTCAATCAGAAGTTGTTATCCGGAAAGCTCTAAATCTATCAAATATGAGAGATATCCAGAAATGGTTCTGCAAATGGAGTGCACCATCATCTTACAAGGATTTGGAAACGTATAGTTGACTAGGCAGGAGACTATACATTAATTTCGTAACGTCAAAAGTAACTAAATATCTTTTTTTTTTGTGTGATGGCATAGTAGTGTTGCCACTAATCGAATTCAATAGTATATAACTGTGTTGCAGGTATAATTTTATTAATGTTTTATATTTTATACTTTCTTTACCAACCCAGTTACTTAATCAAATTATAGGTTATTATTATAATTATTATATATGTTTTGTTTTTTCCTTGTCAACTGTATATTGTGTAGCCTATGCCTATGATGTATTATTAATAAAGTTATAGATAATTCGTGTTATGCATCAACCAGCTAAGCGCACAATTTCAGCGCCAAATCTTTAAATATAGCCTTATTATTAAAGAAAAATGTAAACGCCATCAGTCCTATCAGAGATTCTATGTTTTGCAACATACGGCTATGAAACCAGATCTTCAAAAATGCTAATCTAAAATTTACATCATGCAGCTAAGCTCTAAATGTTTCCGTTCTTAGATTGTTGATGCATAACTGTCAAATAAGGAATATAACTTAAAATATCCAGTATAGTTAGTTTGGCGTTTCTGACTACTGTTCATGAAGTCCCGGGTTCGATTGCCGGTTAAACCATAGGAATTGTTCCTTAAAGGGAATCATTCCTGTGGTTGCCCATGGTCTGGAATTTAGGTTAAGTTTAGGTTAAGAACTCTCCTGGCGCTTCATTATCATTTATCACTAATCATATCATCGGGGTAACGTAGCTCAGCCTTCTATGCGCCGCAACTTCAGAAGTGCGTTACACTAAGGCAATGCCAGGAGAGAACGCCAGAAATGTCGAAATGACAACCTGGGGCATTGAATAAAAATAAATATACAAGGTTTAACAGGACCTCGCCGACAAAATGATAGGGATGATAGATCATGCAGAGAGGATCATTTTTTGTGAAGGAGCATATAGTCGCAAACACGTCGTTTATGAGTTATGCGCAGATGAAGGTGTTCACCCGTAAGGGTCAGAATTGAATGCAAAAAAATGTGCACGTATCATTTTATTGAAAAAGACATGTTCTCACAACAAGTGTTCAAACAGTCGATCATGTGCTTCATTGTATGTTTGATATTGCTGCAGCAACGATTGGCCAGCATGGCCGAGCATGGCATGATTCTTTTTTGACAACGTTAAAACATTTTTAGTTTCAACACTTATTGTAAAATCGAGTCTTTTCCAATAAAATGTTACGTGTACAATTGTTTTTATTCAATTCCGACCCTTACGGGCGAACACCTTCACCTACGCATAACTCATAAACGACGTGTTTGCGACTATATGTTCCTTCACAAAAAATTATCCTCTCTGCATGGCCTATCATCCCTATCATTTTGTCGGTGAGGTCCTGTTACACCCTGTACAGTGAAGAATGACAAACTATACACATTTTTCTCGAAACTTATATAATGGAGAATAGCCGGTTGATGCATAACGCCGTCCAATTGCCATATGTGTAATTTATCCCTGGTGAAGTTAAAAAAATGATTTACGTTCTTTAACTCTAACAGGTAAAGAAAATAAACAAATATTTGACATGTCACACTCTTGCACGGGATGATATATCCTTAGCGAAAGAATGTACAAATCTTGGGCGGTCTTGTAGAAGGTAATATGGCGTTACGAATGAAGTGAAAATAGCACGGTTTCGCAGCGGGATTTAGATGCTGCGTGGAAAAGTGACATTATGTTTAAATTCAATGTGATTGATAGACATGCTGGATATTTGACTAATGACAGTTCATAAAGGTCAGATTCACAAATTCCTCAACTTCTCCACATGACCTTCACCGTCAAACCGAAGTAAAGATGTACTCTAATGATGCGTCCACTTTCATTCCAATAGTTCTGCTAAACTTGACATATTGTGCTAGACGGGTCTTTCCATTGTAGATAAACTAGTTAATTCTATGGAGTGACAATCCCTTAGCTCAGCGATTCCCAACTGTTTTCGATTCGCGAATCCATACCACAACGATCTGAGTTGGGTGAACCACTGACTTTTAAATATACATATAGTAGACATGCATAAAATTTAAATCCAAGCAAATGGTTTAATAACCTTAAATTAACTTAACCTTTAACGGTTAAAACCTAAAGTTACTTAGTTACGGCTTAACAGTTACACAACGTGTAGTCCTAGTTACAGCGAAATCAAATGCATCCCTAACGTTGTTACATAACTGTAAATCAGGCATTCGCGATAAATATTAATTCATTGTGGACATAATGTGATACATTCCCGATGTTACGTATATGCAACAAGGGGGCAATATAGGGTTATTTTAATTTTAAGATTAATAAATATTATTATTATTACAATGCTGCAGAAATGATGGAAAACATAATAGATCTAACCTCGAAACCCGTCATTACGCAAAAGTTTTACCGAACCCCTTGAAATATTTTGTGAACTCTTTGGGGGTTCGCGAACTACAGGTTGGGAAACGATGCCTTAGCCTACTCCCTTGCTGCTGACCTCACATCCTCATGTCACGAGGTTAGAATGAAGAGTCAATCTGTTTTACCGAATTTCGAAGGAATGAAGGAATTGAGGTCTATGTATATTACAGAACTCTATCGATCCTATTTAGTAAACATCGAATATCTCCATGACGTATGTATACAGGATGTTTCAGAATAAGTATTACATTCTTCTAGGGGATATAGAGGGGACTTTGTAAAATAAGTTTTGTTAAGGAATCCATGTCCGAAAACATACCATGTTGATGTAAAATAGGTTTGAAGATCGAAACACAATGGGCTTATATCGTGTGTCTAGTATTTCAGAATGAGTATTACAGACTTCTAGGGATTATACTACAAGTGTGGTTCAACGTGGTGGCCCTGATGTTAGTTGCAAAAAGTGTACCTGCGACGCATGTTTTCATACACACTCCCCATAAGACCTGGCGTGTGCTCAATAAATTCTGATGCCGCCAGAATTCGTCGAGATTTTCCTCTGACTCGACAGGTGTAGTACAACCCCTAGATGTCTAATACGTATTCTAAAATACAAGACACACGATATCAGCAATTATGTATCCATCTTCAAACTTATTTTATATCGAAATGGTAAGTTTCCGGAAAAGGGTCCCTTATTAAAATTGAATCTATTAAGTCCCTTTTATAACCCCTAGAAGTTTGAAATACTTATTCTGAAATACCCTGTATGTATATATATATATACACACACACACACGCAGTGAGATGAGTATAGTATTAGACAGCAGACTCGGGGTTTGTGCTGTGCGATGACGAAGGCTTACACATGCAGACACGGAACTTGAAATGTGCGCTGACTCAACAGTTTACGACTACATCCCACGCATTCACGGTCACAGTCAGATAGTGTACTTCGAGTAGATAAGGTGCTCGGTCGCTTTTCCTTGTGAACCTGAATGGCGTGCGCATAATATAAACTGAATGACGTGTGCATAAGTGTAAACTGTACAATGACTAATAATTTTCTACTGAACAACGTGTATTTATTTATGATCAATATTTGTTAACTAAGTTTGCCCGCCAAGTACGAACATTTTTTGAAACACGATTCCTGGGTGTAAAAATTCCGTCACGTTCAACAGTCCATAATCTGTACAACAAATTTTATAAAGAGGTGCCAAAAATGTATGGACAACGAAGGTGAACAGTTCCAGCACCTGCTTCAATAAATTTGTTAAGTACGACAATGTGTGTTTGTATCACCGCGATCCTACGATGTCGGTTCCACGCCGCGAGTGCGTCAGCAGTGTATAATGAATTCCCCGCGGCTACTGTCCAGTGCTATACTGATCGCACTGTATATATATATATATATATATATATATATGATATGTTGGTCATGGTGGACTACTGGTTTCGTTCCTAACCTCCGATCCCAAGGGTCGCGGGTTCAAACCTGGCAGGTGTCGATGGACTTTTAGGATGGTAAAATCCAAGGAACAAATTTTCCGGGAGGGACTTTAAGCCGTAAAGATCTTCAAGCCCATATAAAAAGGTCACAGAGCAAAATTTACTGATCTTTTTCTTAATATTTTATTTTAAAATGAACTGAGTCTTAGACAAGTTCGATGTTTCACTGTCATATATTAGTATTGTTCTTAGCAGAGTTTTGTCCGCCTATCTCTATCTGTATTAGCGTAGCCCATTGTTGAGCCATAGCCTCTCCTTTGTAAGGAGTTACTTGGCCAAGTTAATTTTCAGTTACCTTATTTGTTTATAGATGTCATGAATGACATGTGGTCAACACACGGACTCAATCAGACATCTAACAGGCAACTAAGGTATTACTAGTCAGGTCGATAAATTTTGCTTAGGGACATTTTTATTCAGACTTAAGGATATTTTACATGCCTGAAAATCATTGGACTCGGAACCCATGGCTTGAAGTTCCTCCCGGAGAACTTGCTCCTTGGATTTTTCCGTCCTAATAAAAATGCATCGACCCCGGCCGGGTTTGAACTCGCGACCCTCGGAACTAGAGACAAGGAGCATAACCACTAGTCCACGCGCCAACTCCGAAGTTTTATATAGATTACATTTTGTTTTTGTAAAATATGTAGGGGAGACAAGGGTAATTTGGCAATACTTTGAACATTTTATTGATTTTAGGTAACTTATTATTATCGAAATTCGATCGCAATTACTGTAAAATATATGTCAGGATCTTATCAATAAAATGTGCAAATTTGACCGCATCAACTTGTATTTTTAAATTATAAAATGCATTTTATCTCATCACTGTATATACGTATAATTTGGCAATAGCTAAGTATAATTTGGCAATACTATAAGTTTAATTTGGCAATATTGTGTTAAAAGTGTAGTTTGTTCTAATTAATTTTGTAATTTACACTCATTGCACTTGAAATTTGTTTCTGTACCGTCTCATGCCTTCGCACTGTTCATGGTATCATTTTTGACAGTTTAGGCACTGAATCCAAGTTTCCCCACTTTTGTCATTTGAGAAAAAGCCACAACATGTTCCGCAAGAGTCTGAGTTGCTGTTTTCGGTGGACTTTTTCTCAGTGAAATGCAGTCGTCTCTTTCGCTTAGGATTAGGCACTGTTTCCTCAGATTCAGGTACTGGATCTTGAGGTTCAGGTGCTGGATCATGAGGTTCAGGTACCGGATCTTGAGGTTCAGGCGCTGGATCATGAGGTTCGGCCACCGCAATTTGTTCATAATTACTGGTGGATAGCCAGGTGTTGCAGAATCAAATAAACGGCCAATTGCTGCAGCTTACTGCCTCTGTCGAACACATTGAAAGGGTTGAGACATGGGGAAAATCTCATCTTGGGGATCCCTTGTATCGTTGTGGAGCAACTCTGCTCCGTATGTTTGATCTGGCAAAGCATTTTTATTGAATGGATACATTCCTGTGGTACAAAATATTCAGGAACTGAAGGAAAAGTTCGGAATTAATCTAGCCATTTTTTGACACACAGACCATTGAATTGACTAGAGCATTGGTTTTCAATTCGTTGCTCAGTCTCTGGCCCTTGAAAATGACCATATAAGGCCCTGCTTGGCCACTAGCATTGGCAGATAGCAGAAGCGTGGTAGTTTCACCTCGTTCTGTCGGAGCCTGCTTATACACACGTTTCAGAACTTTGGAGGTCACAATTTTTCCAGGCTTCGTCACATAAGAGAAGCCAGCTTCGTCCAGGTTCCAAATACGATTCGGCTTATCGAGCAGATTGTGTTTCCCCATTGAGGAGTAGAGCTTGTCGTAAAACTCGTCAATAAAGATTTGTTGCTGCAGCTCTCTTAACGGGTAACCTCATTGCACGTCCATAACGATCACGAAATGAGTACCACCAGTCCCATCCAGCTAAGCCTTCGTTAAGGTTGAAGGATTGTTTTGTCCACTAGTGGACACGATGTTCAAAGCTTGTTTTCGTACGTCAGTAGCCGTCATCCCAAATCCTAGTTCCTGCATTTTGCAAATATAACCCACTACATTCTGGCCTTGATCAGCACTCAGAACAATAGGTTGTCCCATTTTCACATCCGGAATGTCATTGGGACCTGAAGAAGTACTCAAATATATTTTCAGAGTATTGAAAGGGACATTAAACTCCTTGGAAGCTTTGTAAACGGACCAGCTTTCCTTCAATACTTTTTCTACTGATTTTTTAAAATCATCCCTGGAGTAGGCCTACTTGGCATATTTAGGGCCTACTCCTTTTCCCTGGCATATCTCCAACATACCAAACACAAAAATTGAAAGTAAACTCTGTAGCATAATATCAGTGTGTAAAAATGTAGAGATAATGTCTGTTTTTAACGTCAGTTGGCAGGAAGTGACGGTATTTGCTTTCCATTGGTTCCTCAAAGTAGAATAATCAACCAACAAATGCTAAGAAAACCACCTCAGAATCTAAGTTCTTACTCTCTAAGAATTAACAACAATGAAACTTGTTTTAACTTACCTGATTCAGTGGAGTTTACTGTACAACTTGAAATATTGCACACTGAAATAACACATGCCAGTACAGCGAAAAACAAAACTTTGCTACCAACGACAAACAGTCTTGCTACAACTCTCTAGACACCCCGAACTCTAAAGTAGATCGGCTCCATCTCGGTAAAGTGTTTTGAAATAGTTCCAAAAAAAATCACACAGATCCAAGCGTTCCTGATATCTCGTGGCAATCACTAAAACTACGTCAAATAAGTGATATTTTACATGCCTGAAAATCATTGGACTCGGAACCCATGGCTTGAAGTTCCTCCCGGAGAACTTGCTCCTTGGATTTTTCCGTCCTAATAAAAATGCATCGACCCCGGCCGGGTTTGAACTCGCGACCCTCGGAACTAGAGACAAGGAGCATAACCACTAGTCCACGCGCCAACTCCGAAGTTTTATATAGATTACATTTTGTTTTTGTAAAGGCCTATAATATGTTAATAACTACGCAGATCTTCTTAACTGATAAACATTTACTCTTAATGATAAACCAAATTATTTATAAGTATGACATTAGCATTTATTTCCTAAGTAAATCTCGTATCAACATGAAATGTCTGGATCTATACATATTTTACAAAAACAAAATGTAATCTATATAAAACTTCGGAGTTGGCGCGTGGACTAGTGGTTATGCTCCTTGTCTCTAGTTCCGAGGGTCGCGAGTTCAAACCCGGCCGGGGTCGATGCATTTTTATTAGGACGGAAAAATCCAAGGAGCAAGTTCTCCGGGAGGAACTTCAAGCCATGGGTTCCGAGTCCAATGATTTTCAGGCATGTAAAATATCCTTAAGTCTGAATAAAAATGTCCCTAAGCAAAATTTATCGTGGCCAAGTTAATTTTCAGTTACCTTATTTGTTTATAGATGTCATGAATGACATGTGGTCAACACACGGACTCAATCAGACATCTAACAGGCAACTAAGGTATTACTAGTCAGGTCGATAAATTTTGCTTAGGGACATTTTTATTCAGACTTAAGGATATTTTACATGCCTGAAAATCATTGGACTCGGAACCCATGGCTTGAAGTTCCTCCCGGAGAACTTGCTCCTTGGATTTTTCCGTCCTAATAAAAATGCATCGACCCCGGCCGGGTTTGAACTCGCGACCCTCGGAACTAGAGACAAGGAGCATAACCACTAGTCCACGCGCCAACTCCGAAGTTTTATATAGATTACATTTTGTTTTTGTAAAATATGTATAGATCCAGACATTTCATGTTGATACGAGATTTACTTAGGAAATAAATGCTAATGTCATACTTATAAATAATTTGGTTTATCATTAAGAGTAAATGTTTATCAGTTAAGAAGATCTGCGTAGTTATTAACATATTATAGGCCTATGACTATGTGCGAGATAAACGCTGTTCAAGATAACTGTTGTCGTGTGCTAGTTGTTAAAACTGCTATTTCTTACGTAATCAGGAGTAAATTTCCTATAGGCCTATTATTTTGTATTAATAGCTATTTAAATAAGTAACCAGAAAGGAAAATATTGTAACTGATAGCGGTCACGAAGAGTTTCTTCAAATTACTTCACAAGAGTCCATTTTGGTGGTCAAGTGGTTATATTCCATGCCTCTAGTCCCTTGGGTCGCGGGTTCAAACTAGGCCGGGGTCGATGGATTTTTCGAATGGAAAAATCCAAGGGACAAGTCCTCCGGGGGAAACTTCAGCGGTGGGTCCCAGGTCTGGAGATTTTCGGCCTCATAAAAGAATCACAAGAAAGAAAAGAAAGGCCTCTGAGCAAAATTTAACCGACCGTTATCCATCCATGTAATACCTCAGTTGCCCAGTTGATGTCTAAGGGTCGGTTTCACCAACAGAGGTAACTGTATTACGCCAGTTTAAGCTATGTATTAGCTATGGGGAAAACTGGCGTAATACAGTTACCTCTGTTGGTGAAACCGACCCTAAGTGAGGCAATATGCCGACCCAATATCACTCACTGACAACTATGGGTAACTAAATTAGCTTGGTTGAAACACTTCCACTGGGGTGGGTCCTGAACTCCATAGGGAAAGAACGAGATACACACACACACATATATATATATATATATATATAAGGATGTCTCAAGACTTCCAAGATATAAAGGAGATTTTTTTTTCCGCACAATCAAATATGAATACCCTCTATTTTTTCTGTTTGACCTTAATAACTCAAATAACAAATATTATTGCGATTGAATAATCAATTAATTTGGTGTTTACTTGGTGAAAATCCATTATGTTTAGTGATTAAATAAAATAAAACTGTTATTTTATTTAATCACTAAACATTATTGCGATTGGATCGTGACAACCAGTGCCGACTTCATGCCAAACATAAGACATGAAAATGTGTACTGGGTTAGTATAGAAGGATTCTAGATCTAAGAGTTTATTTAGTAAATATAACATCAATATGTCCAAAACGTATAACTATTTACTATTTTACAATAAAAAAAACATTCAAATTTTGTTCGTCATAGTTAGCAAGTACTTATATGTTTCGAAGCAAATCGGCACATGTTGTCGTGGGACTACGTACACCACATTGTACTTGCAATTGTTTTAACATTATACAAATAAATTAAGAGGGTATGTGTTAAAAATAAAATACTTAGATTTTTTGAAGTTTTACAAAGTATTGGCAGTTCCATCTCTTATCTATGGATGTTAAACCTGGACATTAACAAAGGTAGATAATAAACAAATAGAGGCTGCTGAAATGAAGATGTTGAGAGCAATAGCAGGATACCAAAGGACCGATAAAAAGAAAAACGAAGATATAAGAACAGAACTTAATATATTTAATCTCTGTGAAAGAATAAAATATTATCAAAATGCTTATCTTCAGCACGTATTACGAATTAATGAACAGCGCATACCAAGAAGAATGTATAATTATAAACCAAAAGGGAGAATGGGAAGACCATTGAAGAGATGGAAGGACCAATTCGACCTATAATGAGATCGGAACAGGCCATTGGGCTTAATCTTTGTTGATGATGATGATTTTTTTGCAACACCCTAATATATATATATATATATATATATATATATATAGAGAGAGAGAGAGAGAGAGAGAGAGAGAGAGAGAGAGAGAGAGAGAGAGACTGTATAATTATAGATTCGAGTGAAAATCTGAATTGAAGATTATACAGGATAGGCCTATAAAGAATAAGAACAAGACACTAAGCAGAATTTATCGGTCATTTCTCGTCCTGATTTGAATTTCGATGCTAACGATCTAGGTTGGTAATAGTATATTTAAATAAAATACTCTATGTAGGACCTAAATCATCATCATCATCATATTTGGCATAACAACGTGGTTCGGGTCACAGCCTCCCTAAGCGTTCTCCTCCAGACTTCTATATTCCTGGCGAATGTCCACCAATTTCAAATTTTAAGTCTTTGAACATCTTTCAAAACTCCATCCATCCACCAAGCCTTAGGTCTTCCAACGTTTCTTCTTCCATCTGGATGGTCCATCATTATTATTTTAACAGTTTCACTATTATCCATTCTCTGGATATGTCCTGCCCATCTCAATCTAGTTATTATTCTAATGTCTGGTGACTTATACAAATTATACAATTCTTCATTATATCGTATTCTCCATTCTTCTCTTTCCTGAATAGGAATATATATTCTTCTTAGAATTTTTATTTTGAAAACTCCGAGTCGAGCCATGGTATTTTCAGTCAAGACCCAAGTCTCACTTCCACACGTTAGCACAGGCTTCATTAATGTCTTATCTTATTTTTGTGTTGAAAGTGAGATATTTTGATTAAAAATATTTTACTATTTCATAGTAACATTTATCGGCATTTTGAATTATCTTACTTATTTCTTCTTTAATATCATTAGTGTTGTTAATTTGGGTTCCCAGATATACAAAACTTTGAACTTCTTTGAATTTAAAATTCTCTATTTGTATTTGTTGTTCCTTTGTTCTATAGTTCTTATTTTCATTACAGATCTATATATATATATATATATATATATATATTTTTTTTTGCGCTTGTGCGTTTTGTCGTACTTACCACCAATGGAGGGCATTATTGAAATTTGAACTTCTCACATATCGGGGTTGCTAACCATAAATAACTATACTGCAATATTACATTTACACCCACATGCGGGAAGTAAAACCACTGCCCTCTATGTATACTACGTAAAATGTATATACAGAACATATCCAAAAGGTAGTGTTAGTATACATTAATACGAAACAAATCACTGCATTTTAAATTAACTGAACTTTATTTGAAACAATACAAAACAATAAATACGTACTTGCGGCCATATTATTATTAATTGTTCTCAAGGCTTCCTGTTGTTTCAACTAATAAACATTGCCCACACTGTTGACGTTAGTCAATTGTTTATAATGAACGCAAATATTTCCAACAAAGATGTTATTATTTTACTATTATTTATTATTTTGAAAACACCATCGCGCAAAAAAATTAGTACAACGCATGTTTGTGAAGTATTTTACAGAATCTCGGAAATTAAAAACTTCCCTATCGCTCGATTTTTAAACGTTTTCCTCGATTCTGTAAAAATCACTTCACAGCCTCGCATCGTAATATACTATTGTTTTTTCTTAATTTATCTGGAGACTATTTTATTTGCTGCTTTGTATATGACCTAAATAAGAAACTACAATTTTATAAATTTCTTTTTAATATATATCTCTAAAAATCATCATACCTGTGTTATAGGTTAATCACGTAGCTAAAAAACATGGCAGTGTGGATAATTTACTAGGAAAATTACTTATGAAGCTTATTCTTGTAGGTGACTGTGAAATCACTTTCTGATTATTACTTGCTATATGATATCAATCAGCGCTTATAATTTGTATCCCCATTACATGCAAAATTGTACTTGTAGATGCAATTATTGTACTTGTAACATATTGCCAAAAACAAGACCGACATTTTTTTATAATAAAACGCATGGTTATAAATGTACTCTATACTTATTTTCAGCTATAACAATTACAAACGTTACGTCACTTATGAACTTAAAGTGGTTTTTCAACATTCAAGTTGGGTTGGGACTCGCTATTTTGTGTATGAGCGGTATAAGTTCATCTATTTAACCAGAATAAAGAAAATGAAAAAAAAAAAAAAAAGCCTCGTAAGATCTTACTCTCTTAATATAGGTCTTTCATTTTAACAGTTTTATCATCATCGTCATCATCTTAAGGCACTATAACTTCAAAATTGAATGTTTTGGCCTTCTCAATAATCTTCCTCCAGACTCTCCTATCTTCTGCCAATTTCAGGTTTGTCACCCTCATCATCTTCAAATCCTCTCAAACATCGTCGTGCTATCTCATCTTAGGTCTACCAACAACTTCCATTTATAGAGTTTTTTTTAACTAATCTCTGTTGATCCATTCTCATCAGATGACCAAACCATCCAATCCTAAGATATCTGATATAATTTATTATATTTTGATTTTTAATTAGGCCTATATCATTCAATTCACTATTTTTTTCATTTTCCAAGTTTCGTTTGGTAATTCATTTTGATCATATTTTTTTCTGAGTAGGCCTATCTTTCTTTAAAAAAACTACAATTTTTGTTTATTTCTTTTAGAGTCTAAGTTTCGGTTGCATAAGTTACTATTGGTCTTATTAGTGTTTTGTATAATCTTAACAGTTTTATATTAGGCCTATTTTTCTAATGTGATAATCTTAACAGTTTTATATTAGGCCTATTTTTCTAATGTGGGAATGAAATAAATGCATTATAATTATTATGTATGTGTCGGCCGCAGTGGTTTCTTTCCAATAGTCTCGAGGGTCACGGGTTCGTACCGGAAAGGGTCGATGGGTAGAGGAAGAGTTATAGGCCTACGTAAGTCTAGATTGTAAAATAAATAAATAAATAAATACAATTATTACGGTCTATTCCACAATCGTTTATGTACAAATTGTATTTAGGCCTATGCACCTGTATACATCAGTGTGGGGACACCGGATGCTCCCTTGCGGAACTTTCCCAACCAAGCCAATTTAGTTAAGTCTAAAGGTTATGGAAGTCCAGGGATGGAGTGGAAGGCAGAAGATAGATATGGATGGAGGTCCACAGTTGGAGCGGTCAAGGCCTACAATGAGCTGTAGCCCTAAACATGATAACGATGATGATGATTATATACCGATAGGTGTCAGCGGCTGGCATGTGTTACCGTATCTCCTCATTGTGACATCTTGTATGCAACTAACGTACTACTTGGATGGATGAAGGTCGGTTAAATTTTGCACAGAGGCCTTTTATTCGAGCCTTAAAATCCTCTGACTCGGGACCCACGGATTCAAGTCCTTTCCGGAAGATTTGTCCCTTGGATTTTTCATCCTAAAAATCCATTGGCCTCGGCCTGGTTTGAACCCGCGACATTCGGGACTGGAGCCAAATAACATAGCTGCTAAAATACCGCTGCCAACCATTATTGAATAGGTACCTAATAATAATAATAATAATAATAATAATAATAATAATAATAATAATAATAATGATAATGATGATAATGATGACAATGATGACAATGATGACAATGATGACAATGATGACAAATATGATACAGATGATAAAGATGATACAGATGATAATGATGATAATGATTATAATGATGATAATGATGATAATGATAATAATGACAATGATAATATTGATAATGATAATATTGATAATGATAATATTGATAATGATAATATTGATAATGATAATGATAATAATAACAATAACAATAATAACAACAACAACAATAACTGGGTAATGTGTATAATGCTACCTGCAGTTGTTTTTTAGTCATTAGCTTGAAAGATTCCGGGATTTTTTCTTTTAATAAATGTTCATATATCAAGTGTTGTTACAACATTTTCAAGATGGATGCCTTGGAAATATTTGATACCAAGAGAATATTTACATAATAAACATTGATAATCCATAGTCCACCGCTGTGGTCTCGAGGTAGCGTGCTGCCTTGTCACGCAGCGGGCCCGGGTTCGATCCCCGGTCGGGGCAGTTTTTCTGGGTGAGGTTTTTATCGGGGTTTTTCCTCACCTGTAAGACAAATGTCAGGAAAACTTTAAGGCCCAAACGGTCCCCGAAATCATATGGCCATCATCATTATCATCCTTACCATTTTCATTATCATCATCATCATCCTTCACCGGTGTGGAAAGCAACGGGAAGCTACCACACCTACACAATTCCCTAGTAAAGCTGCAAGCATAGCATGAAAATACTATGATTGCAGTGAAGGACCTGCCTTCGGGCAGAATTACTATGGATGGATGGATAATCCATAATTATTTTTTAAAAACCTAAACCAAAAAAATGTTACAATAACCATGTACCTACACTTAGATCTTCCTCTTGGTCTTTATCCTCATGGGTTTCCCAATAAAAATATTGAAAGCATTTATATTGTCAACTATTCGGGTTACATTACCTGTCCATCTCAATAATCTAGACTTAATAACTCTGACAACTTCAGAACAACCATAAAATTAAGAAGTTTTACATTTTTTTTATTTGAAGAGAAAAATATAGGTCTACGTCTGAATCAAGATTTGAACCCGACGTCTCTTGTTCTGTATACCAATGTTCTCTCTACTGAGCCACCAGACTGCAAGTAGGATATATTTTGGCTAGTTTTAGATATTGTTCAGTTAGCCTTAAACTTAATAGTTAGGTTGTTTTCCTATTCGTTAGCTTTTAAAATTAATTGTAGTGAAGAAATGGTAATATTTTAACATTTATGTTTGCGCGGTAGTGCGTTTTGTTCTACTTACTGCAATGACGAGCATGATTAAAAGTTCAACTTCTACATTTCGGGGTTCATCATCATCATCATCATCACTCCAGGGATTAGGCAATTGCCCGTTCCGACTTCATATTGCATCAGCCCAACGTCTTCTAGGTCTTCCAACATCACGTCTTCCTCGTGTTTGATAATTTCTTGCTAACAATGGATATTTCTCCTTACTCATTCCATCCATATGATCAATCCATTTCTGTCTGTAATTCGTGACCTTATCCAATAAAGGCTGTACTTTCAATTCTTCTCTTATATCCTCATTTCTTATTCTATCAAGTCTTGTACATCCTTTTACTTGTCTTAGGAACCTCATCTCCGCCGTCTGTATTCTATCCTTCTGTTTTTTCACTGGAGCCCAAGTTTCACATCCTTACAATATTGTGGGAACCGCCATAACATTATACATTTTTACCTTGGTTTCTTTTCTAATTTTATTTTTTAATGTTCTCTGTATTGTTCCACACACCGGCTGAAATTTATTTATTTTGGAGTCAATATCTCTTTCCACATTGTAGCCAACATCACAGCCCAAATATTTGAAACTAGACATCTGTTCTATACTTTGATTTTCTAAAATAATTTTGGATCTCACTGGATCTCCTCCTCTAAAACCCATGGTCTGCGTTTTCGGGGTTGCCAACCTAAATAACTATACTGTAATATTACATATTACAAACCTCGTGCAGGAAGTAAAACCGCTGCTCTCTATGTATACTACATGCAATGTATATACAAGAAATATCCAAAAGGTAGTGTCATTATACATTATACGAAACAAATCACTACATTTTTAATGAACTGAACTTTATTTGAAACAATATAAAAGAATAAATACGTACTTTCTGCCATTTTATCATTGGTCTCACGGCCTCCTGTTGTTTTAACTAACCATTGCCCACACTGTTAACATTAGACAATTGTTTATAAAGAACATAAATATTTCCAACAAAGATATTATTTTACTATTATTTATTATTTTTGAAAACACCATCGCGCAAAAAATAATGTACAACGCACGTTTGTGAAGTGTTTTACAGAATCTCGAAACTTAAAAAAAAAAACATTTTGCTCGATTCTGTAAAAACCACTTCCCAACCTCGCATCGTAATATATTATTAAGACCCGATGTCACGCTTAACAATGTTCGGGTGGGTGTGTAAAGAGACATAGGATCTAACTCAAAAAATGTGAAAAATTAGTTATGTACTTAGAAAGAGAGACTATTTTTTCATTCATAAAAAATAAAATATTGATATTGTAGCACACTTTATAGTGAAAATGGTGAATAGTATTTTCACAGAGTATAGGGCCTATCATGGTAACTCATAATTTTGGATTATTGGTGTGCAAAAGATGATTTAGAATGGAGCAATTTCTCTTTTAATACCCACCCGAAGGTATCGCACTACAATAATGTAAATAATTTTACAAATGTTTACAAAATGGCGCTGCGAAAAAACAGTCTGTATTTATTGTACTTAGGTCGGTATAAAAATCACTGATATCAAGATGATGCATTTTGAATTAAGGTGGCTTCGATTTTCATATATGGGCTATAAGAAAATTTGACTTACGCGTTACATAACATTTTATCAATCTGAATCGTTAATTCATTTGTAGAATTCAGATTCAACTAAAAAAAAACTGGATATGATTATATTCAGATTACTGCATAATTGTTTATTTCAATACATTAAGTTATAAATTATGAACGAATTCCAATACTTGACAAAATAATACAAATTTTATGATTGAACAGCAATAAGATATTTAATTTATATTTAGGCCTATGCCAAATATTTCATACTTAAAATTTGAACACTTATATTACAAACACATTTGAATAGCTGCTCAGAATTTAATTTTTTAAATTTGATTTATTTTTTTATGGAAAAAGGTCCCCCGTTCCATTAACAACCTTTTTATATGTAGGGCCTAGGTTTAAATTATTTTGGGGAAAAATTAGAGTTACGGCCTTGTAGTGGTCACTATTCATTTTTAAACAAGGAACTGAGATTGTTTCGTCATATTGGGGATTCTAGAAATTGATAAAAACAAAAGGCGACATAATGTCTTGCACATTTTTTAATCAGACAATAGAACAATAATTATTTCTCATCGCTTCGTTAAATTGCGATATTTTTATCAAAGAAAAATACAAATTGCTGTCAGATTAGTAACAGGCTAACTGATAGTGTACAAAACAATATATAGTGATAAAACATGATTCAACTGTTTTTAGTTCAACTATCAAAACATAAGCTCGCGCCGTTTTAATAAAATAACGTAATTTAACTATGTCAGTTTAAATAAAATGCCATTATTATTATTATTATTATTATTATTATTATTATTATTATTATTATTATTATTATTATTATCAATAACTAACTCACTAGCACTATGGAAGCCATGGGTTCATAGCCGCGCGGACATAAGCTTTCCATACATCCCAATCCTGAGTTAATATTTTCCAATCATCCGCTGTTTAATCCACTTCCCTCAAGTCATGGTTAATGCTATTCTCCCACCGAATTACTACTACTGCTATTATTATTATTATTATTATTATTATTATTATTATTATTATCAATATTATCATTATTATTATTATTATTATTATTATTATTATTATTTGGCCTATTATTATTAAATATTACTCTCAGAACCAAGTTCATTAGAAGCTGAAAGAATGATAGAAAATTAATCATGCTTCAAGCATCAGACTCGGATGGGATCCCAGAAGAATTGATAAAACATGGGAGGGAAAATTGATGGACAAAATACATAGGTTGCTAACTATTATTTGCGAAAAAGAAGTTATTCCAAATGAATGAAAGGAATCGATTATCGTTATAATCTATAAGAAAAGACATTACAGATTGCAATAATTACAGGGGCATCTCACTTATTTCAACTTCGTACATAATTCTAACTAATATACTAGTAAGCTGACTTACTCTCTATTTTGATGACATAATAAGAGGTCATCAATGTGGATTTAGAAGAAATAGCTCTACAATAGATCAGATTTTTAGTATAAAACAGATTTTAGAGAATAAATGAGAATACAATGGCACTGTGCATCATCTATATTTAGACTTCCAAAAGGCATATGATTTAATTAAAAGGGAGAAGTTATATAGCATCCTGCTGCAGTTCAGAATTCCTTAAAAGTTAGTGCATTCATTTGAATATTTCTAAATGACACAAAGAATAGGGTGCGTATAGGCAAACAGTTATCAGATACATTTGAAATTAGCAAACCATTTTGTACAATCAAATCTTTAGGGAATGAAGGCCTACAACTCAATAGTATCAATCAGCTGTTAGTTTATGTTAATGGTGTAGTATTATTAGGCAATAGCGAGGAGATACTAAGGGCCTACACGCACACTCTACTGAGTAACACTAAAAAAATTGGGCTGGAAGTAAACATCAATAAAACTAAATATATGTTCACATATAGAAATTGCATTACATAAATGAAACGGAGAGTTAATGAAAGATGTGAGAAATTTTGGAGAAATAACCGAATTCAAATACCAAGGAACAATTACTATAAACTGGAATGAGGTGCACAAAAAATAACATTGACTCAATTCTGTAAATGCATGCTATTGTGTATTACATGGACTCTTGTCCCGACTTCTCTAAAATAACGTTAATCTGAAAATATATAAAACTGTTATTCTTCCAGTTCTGTTATATGGATGCGAAACAAGGACTCAATTTAAAGGAGGAAAAAAATGGCGTGTATTTAAGAATAAAGTTCTTTAAAAATTAGACCAAAGAGTGATGAACAGACTGACGACTGGAGTAGACTGTATAACAGTGAGCTACGTGATCTTTATGGGAAACCTTAGTTTGCGAATGGCAGCACATGTGGCACGAATGCGAAAAGAAAGAAGAGGGGCATGGAAACTCTTTCTAGGATAATCAGAGGGTAAGCGCCCAGTAGGTAGACCAAGAATGAGGTGGGAGAATAATATTAACTATGACTTTAGGGTATTAAAATTGTAGAAGGGATGAATGAGAAACTTAAGTCACAAACATAATAAAAGACATCAGATATATCAGAATAATTGGCAGGTTCATTTTCAGCAAATTAATTCATACAAAAAAAACTTTACTGTAAAAACCTAAATAAATCTGAAGCAGAAGAAGACCGAAACAACTGTCAGGTTATTAAGAGCAATTGTATGGTGCGCGGTATAATGGGCTTAAGTCAAAAAGACCAAACTTTTCAGGACAAGCAAAATAAACTTCAAGGTGATCTCTAAAAAAAAGCATGTTCGTCTAGTTATTCTGTGTTTTGGAATATAAAAAAAATATATATTCTAAAACACAGAATATTTAGTCGAACATACTTTTTTAGACGCCGTAGCGTAGTGGTTAAGGCACTGAGCTACAAGCCGGAGGGTCGAGGGTTCAAGTCCCGTTGGGGTCAGGATTTTTAAACTGACCCAAACCCTCTGGCGGCACTATGGACCTGGGGTCGACTCAGTCTCTAACTGAAATGAGTACCAGACGCTTGTTCTGGGGTAAAGGCGGCCGTCACGCAGGGCTGACAACCCGGATGACATAAAGTGCCGATTGTCTAGAAAAAGTGGGAGCCTTAACCTCCTACTACCCCAAGGGCCTCCTGAGGCCTGTAGTGGGATCACTTTACTTTACTTTTTTAGAAGTCACCTAGAAGTTCATTTTGCTTGTCCTGAAGTTTTTTTTTGTCTGAAGTGTATTATACCGCGCACCATAGAATTTAGGATTTAGGAACGTGTTCGGTGGAACCGAATGTTCATGATAATGAAAATTTGATAGGCACCTATACTGATGTGCACAGGTGTCCATGTGTAAAAGGTGAAGATTCTGTTATCTGCGCGGGTGGTTAAGTAATCTAAATCACAGGAAGCTTTGACAAAGTACAAAAGTCTTGTGATATACTATCTATGTAGTTAAGCGAATCAAAATTAACTCAGATAATTCCATCTTCAGGGACATCATCTATAAGCTCACTCACTTATAATTTAAGTCTTTTCTCGCTAATTATAAAATAAACATGTTTATATATTCATACAAATTATCAAGATAGATGGTAGAACGTTGTAGAAATAAAATCCATCATGCAGGAACGAATCATGCATAACCATATTGCATATTGTTTTATGACACAGATTTTAATATTATCTATCGATTCACTTTCCATTAATAAAGTTTCCATAACCCTCTTTCATTCCCCATTCGTGCCACACATCCTACCCATCGCAGTCTACGAGACTTAACTGATATTATATATGGTTTCCTATAAAGATCACTATCGTAACATTTGTCTCCTCCCTATGCTTGCATCGCATCCATATAATATAATCAGGAGTATAACAGTTTTATATACTTTTAGTTTAACGTTTTTGAGAGAAGTTGGAATGATAAGAATCCTTGTAATGTATAATAGATGCATTTCCAGAATTGAGTCTATGTTTTAATTTCTCTGTGCGTATAATTTCTGTTTGTAATTTTTGTTCCTTTGCATTTGAATTAAACCACTTATTCAAATTTCCCCTCGTTTGTCATTAACTGTATATTTACATTACAAAATATATTTGTATGTGTGAACATATCGCTCATTTACGAGAAGAGCGACAAAACTAAAAAAAAGAGACTATTTTGAGTTATTGGCACCACATGAAAGACAAACACAGAGTAATATTATCTCTAAGAACGGCATAAGCGATAATAGGCCTATAAAATAAGTTGGTATAGAAACTAAATAGAGGCAAAGTTATATTGGTTTTATACCTTTATAATGCATCTCCTGGAGTGGGGGGAAACTAAGTTTATGGAGTTTGTCACTCTTCTCGCAAACGAGTGATATATTTAAAAGACAATAGAAAAACTTATTTCTGATTATCCTATTTTGCAATCTAAACTTCTACTGCTAAATAAACCAGTCTCTAATTATGACTACATTACTTACTATTGTTATTATTCTAAGTGTATAAAAGTAAGGGATTTATGAAGGATTTACATGTATTCTACGTATTGTTATTTTTTTTAAATTTATTACAACTTCTGTGTGTAAGACTTTACGGAGTATAATTCTAAATCGGAATTATTCATAATTATGTAAGTTCAGTGAAAGTGAAGTCCCTAACAACTTAAATTGTAGCAGAATAAATAATAATAATAATAATAATAATAATAATAATTATTATTATTATTATTATTATTATTATCAACACCATCATCATTATTATTATTAATATGTGTAGCGTATAAAAAGAAGGGCATATATATTTTATTTTATTTATTATAACTTGTGTGCGTAGGTTTTATATAACTGTAAATCTTTACTTTGTACTCTTGTTCTGGTTGAGTGGAAGTGAAGGCCTTATGGCACTAACTCTACAAAAATACATAAATTATTATTATTAATTTTTGTTTTCTTATGTTTCAGGTAAGGATGTCCTATTCCGTGATGTTTTGTGAGTAAGTACCATTGATTTTATACATTACACGTGCGGTTGTTTTCGAAGTATTAAATAATAAAATGTAATTTTACTTTAACAGAAAAAAGTAACTCTGCTATTCAATTGAAAGTCCCATTCGTTTTGGCGAATTCCGAGGAAATGAAGGTATCAATTTGTTCTCATGAAAAAAAAATGTTTATAGTTCTTCGCCGATCTTACCGGTAGTAGGAGGTTAAGGCTCCTACATTTTCTAGGCAATCGGCACTTGATGTCAGCCTTCCACGACGACCGCCTTTACCTCCAGAATAAGTGTGTGGTACTTGTTTCAGTTAGAGAAGGTTTGGGTAAATATAAAAATCTTGACCCCACCGAAACCCGACCTTCGACCTTCCGGTTTGTAGCGTATTGCCTTAAACAACTACGCTACGGCATGCCCCCGGTCTTACCTAGAAGGCACCGGAAATTATCAAGACTAATAATCTACTTCCTAACAAATGTAAGGAAACGTTAAGACCCAAACATAATCTGGCCATCATAACCATTATCATATTCACCATGTTTAGTATGAATGCGTGTGAATGGTATGTGGTCTAGGAGGAGGCCCTGATATTGAGCTGTTCTCATTCAGGGAAGTCCTCCATATCCTTATGTGGTAAAAAAAAAATTGTGTGATTCATAGTTAACCCTTAAATTGGCAAAACACAAATTTCCTCTGTTAGTTATTTGAATGTGGCGGACCGCAGTGAAAACGGAATCTTGTATAACTGTTATTATTAGGTATATTGTATAATTAGACACATATTTAAGTGGTTTCTTTTTGTTCGTTTTCTTCTGATTTATTTAAGGTATTAAATTAATTGAACCAACTGATGTATCCAAAAAGATACATTACGAATTTAAGGGTTAAATACCTTTCCTTACAGGTCGTGTTACTGTAAGACCCAAGTGGCGCGTGCCACATAAAAATACTGTAGCAGGTGCCGAGGGGGTTTTGTCTCACTTAGTTTCGACGTAAATAATCACACAAAGATGTCGTTTAATATTCCACAATCACTTTATGTACTTCTATAAATTCGACGACGTTACACATCAACCTGCTATGCGCCATTTTAAGAAATTTATATTTAATGTAATCTGTTGCACTGGCTCATGAAGTAAGTGTACGCACACTTTTAGCGCAAATCTTTAAATATAGCCTTATTATTAAAGAAAAATGAAACGCCATCAGTCCTAACAGAGATTCTATGTTTTGCAACCAAATGGCTATGAAACCAGATCTTCATAAATGTTAATCCAAGTTTTGCATCATGCAACTATGCGCCAAATGTTTCCGCTCTTGGTATGTTGATGAATAACTGTCAAACCAGGAATATAACTTGCAATATCCAGTATTGTTAGTTTGGTGCTACAATAAATAGTGAAGAATGACAAACTTTGAACATATTTTTCTCGGAACATATATGACGGATGGCGATAGCCGATTTATGCATAACGTCCAATTATTAGTTGTACATTTATCACAATTTACAGCAACAAATAGTCCTGTTTTAATGTTTATCTCACACACAATTATTTTACAGCCTCTGATGATTCCACTCGCTACAATTTGTTTATTTTACACACTTCGCCTATCGCTGCCAATACACAACTGAACTCACTTCTTGCCTTCGCCAGATATACATAGGCGGGGTGGAAATTTCTAGGCTTATGGTCGGGACTCTTTCGAACATGGAAGCCTATGGCCAACGATCTTTCCCGAAACGGGAGGGAGGTTAGAGACTCGTAGAGGTCTCTGGAATGAGAGCACAGATGTTTTGATGATCTGCGCGGTCTTTCGACTCGCGAGTAGGCGACACGCGAATCTATTTCGACCGATGCAAGATCACCCACCAAATTCAAACGTCGTGATTACGACGTTTCACAGTAGTTATAAGGGAGAGTTTAAACTAAGTAGGTGGCATGGTATGGCATATTATTCTTTTAATTGCGTGAAAAAATAAACTAATAACTTCGAAGAACGAACTGATTAAAATTGTTCAGGAAATTTATCTTATGCTACGCAATACTCAAATTTCGTATGTTAAGAAATAATATTCTTTTAAACTATGGTTTATCTACGACGCAAATCGCCAGCGCAAATCGTCGTTGTAATCGCTCTCCTTGTTTTTTAAGTATGTGGTTTCACTATAACGCTGAGCGCTGGCGCGAGAATTCTACCCTGACGTGATGCGTCGTGTATTTGAATACTTGAATTCCGGACGCAATTTGCCGGCGTTTTCAAATAATACAGAAACTATTATCCGTACTAATTTGTGTAATTGCTAAAAACAAACGAAGATTTTATGACAAAATGTCGGCAAAACAACGCTTATTTTCAGCAAATTTAACAACGAAATTTTAATTACTTTTGTTTCAAATCATCGAGTTCTGTACGGTATAAGGAGACTTTCTAATAGCATGCTATCTGGTGTGAAAAGTTATAACTATTTCTATACAACTGTTTCATGAGTATATTTTATATCGTCTGCACTTTATTAACCCTACATAAAACCCAATATAAATAATTAAATATTAATGTGGTGCATGATATTAAAAATTGTACGTTACGGTATTCGGCATTGTTCAACTTATTAAAAGAAATCATTCATATGAACTTAGTTTTGTGAACATAAAGCTTTATAAATGTTGAATTACTTAAGTTCATATTCGATTTACACAGAAACTATACTCAATACTCATTGAGAACCCCGGGATAATCAATCAGCTGATTTTGAAAAATAAAAGACGAGTGAAGGACCACGGAGCACGATAACTGACAATACAATCCTTGGAATGACGATATATGCTCCATTGAAACCAGTATCACGCCAACCGTAAAGCGCCGACGCTATAAGTCGGGCGTAACACGCTGTATAATAAACCAAAGCTGTAGTGCGTTATTTTGTTAACTTCAAGAAAGAAAAATGCTGCAATGGGTGCTAACAATATATTTTTTGGCAAGATTATATATTTAACGTTAAAATGTACAACATTTTATCGGCCCACTGGTAAAAACCCGCCCTGAAATTAGTGTTAGCTTTGCATTGTAAACAGATCCATGACACGAGGTTTACGACGTGTCCGCTAGGGGGCTATTTGCGTCGGTGTAAAGGTGTGTGCCTCTTCCTTCTTCTTGTAATTTACAACAGTGTGTGACACATACAAATGCCCTAATCAGTCCGTCAAATTACTAACACAACACACATGGCTAGCACAAATCACTTAGTTCCGCCAACCTTACTCCCCGCATCCATACATTTTGTATTTTGGAATCGCGAAACTCAATAGCATTTTCAATATTAATAAAACTCATGTAACACTCCGCTGAGGTATTAGTCACAAAATTACAATTATAATATAAACATATAGTCTGAATTCAAATACCATACCTTATCCGCTCTTAGAGTGATCCTAACATAAACAAACGCCAATTGTATCCTTCCGCCATTCGCGCAACAATTACCGTCACATTGGTATGGAGCACGTGTAAATTCTTCTTCTTCTTCCTTCCAAGTATTAGGCCAAGGCCTGTTACGATCCTATAGAAAATTTTCCCTCTAGAGTTTCATAGGACGGCCCAGTGATCTTCGTCCTCTTGGTATATAATTATAAACAGCTTTGGGGATCCGATTTGAACTCATTATTTCTAGATGGTTGTATCCAATTTAGTTGTTACTGTTTAATATATTCCAAAATTGGCGTAGTCTTCAATTCTTTTAAGATATCGGTGTTCCTTTTCCGATCCCATCTGGTGTAACCCGCTGTTCTGCGCATGAATCTCATTTCACAAGCCGTTATTCTGCTTTCATGTTGTTTTTTTAGTGCCCATGCTTCAGTACATAAAACATATGATCGTTAAATGGGGTATATAACAAGAAAGCTGTGTGAAATGTTCACTGAAATTGTGAAATACATTTAAAATAACTATTTTTGACCACTAGTCAAAGGCTTGCCATACTTGTGTTTTAAAAATTCGGATGGCGACACAGCAACAAAAAATTCGACACTTTCAGCCATTTTTTTTTTGCATCACAATCAACTGAAGCATGACTGAAATGCATCATCCATATGTAATAAACTACTTTAAGTTCTAATTGATTAGGCACATTTTATAATATTTTCCATTTTTCGAATAATATTATTTTCATTCACGAAGAAGAACAAGTAGGCTATATTCAGAGGAAATATTTTTAATTTAATGCAGGGAACTACTTTCACGCGTACTTATTGCTTCTACATGGTACGACGGCGTTCATAACCAATGAAAAGCGAGCAGGTCACATGGTTTTGTTTTGATGAAGTTCACTTTAAGAGCGGACAGCCTTTAGGAACAAATATTACAAACAGGAGTGAAATGCACAAGGAAATAAAACGCAGGCTCAATTTTGGAAATGAATGCTATTATGCATTACAGGGACTTTTTCATCCCAACTCCTTTCAAAAAACGTTAAACTGAAAATATATGAAAACTGTTATTCTTCCAGTTATATTATATGTGTGGGAAACATGGACTCTTACTTTAGGGGAGGAAAGGAGATTGCGTGTACTTGAGAATAAAGCTTTTAGGCAAATTTTTGCACCAAAGGGAGATGAACAGACCATTTTCTTCCTTTAACGTCCAGGATAATTAGATATAGAAGATAATGACCTGAACGTTAAAAAGCGTGCTTAAACAAATTGACAACTAATAACAGAATATTAAGATAAAAAATTCAAGGCAGCATAAATCGAGCAAAGCTAATGTAATATAACTGGGAACGATTTTTTGCTTAACTGCGTGTTGTGATATTGTAAAAGTTTCAATTAATCATTTAAACCTTGTAAAAAAAGTAAAAATAGAAGAGGAAAAGATAAAAAAAAGATAGAAGGAGGTGGAGAAAAACGGCATCTTTCAAGGTTTGCCAATAATACTGAAGTTGGAATCAGAGATACAACCAATTAAAAGGAAGCTCATTTGTACACCGTACAACTGCAATCGGTACGTCAAGCTACAAAGAAATACAACGTGTCCGATGGTAGATTACAGAGTTCTTACGTAAAACTCTACCGCATTATTCATTTCCTTTTCTATTCTCCTAGTAAAAAGCATTTTAGCAAATGTTCCTTGCGGTTTGATTAGACAATGCTTCAATTCCCTGTCTTGTTATCTACCATCAGTCAAACTGTGTCTCAATAACTGTGTATTGGGTTTGAATCCCAATGGTTCAGCATAAAAAACGAATTCTGAAGAATTAGTTATTTTAACCTCTGCTTATGCACCAAAGACAGATGAACATTCAGCTGAATGGAGAAGTCTACATAACAGTGGGTACATGATCTTTGTGGCGGATCCGTGGCGCAAACGATTAGACGCGCTCGCCTCTCACCGCTGGAGTCCCGAGATCGAGTCTCGTTCACTCCAAGTGGGTTTCGTGGTGGACGAAACGGAGCTTGGGTAGGTTTTTCTCCCGTTTTCCCCTGCCATCATTTCTCCTTACTCATCTCATCCAGTTCGTTCATCTGCCCCCGCAATGGTGCATCAGGTGTGGTCGACCGGTACCCTTGTCATTCACAAACCTCTATATAAGAGATTTCATCTCATCTCATCCCTCAACCCGACCTTCAGTTAGACACGATTTGAGTATATTTATTTATACTTCATTACATGATATTTGTAGGAAGCCAGGTATAATAAGAACAATTAAGTCTTTTAGACTGCGATGGGCAGGACATGTGGCACGAATGGGGAATGGAAGAGGAGCATGGAAGCTTCTTGTAGAAAACGAGACGGAAAACACTCAATTAATAGGTCAAGAATGAAGTGGGAGAATAACATTAACAACGATTTGAGGGAAGTAGATTAAACAGATGATGATTGGGAAACATTAGCTCATGATAGAGATATATGGAGACCTTATGTCCACGCAGCTATGAAACCACGGGTTCGATAGTACCAGTGAGTTAGTTGAACCTCTGTCGGCCTTGGTTATCTAGGGGTTAACTTCCTTGCCTCTGATCCCGACGTCGTGGGTTCAATCTCAATCAGGGTCGAGTCATTTTTTCGGATGGAAAAGTCACGACTCTAGTAGCGGACATCAAATAACACAGAATTCGACTAATTGTCGAATTTCGCTTATTTTTGGGTAATATCTACCAGGTTTATTTTAATAGGATATACTGAGTTACGTTGTGAAACATCGAAAATTGTGACCGTTACTGAGATTTTAAAATTACATTTCAGGCGAACTCCTGCATCTAATGGTTTTAGAGGGCCCAATTTTAAATCTAAATCATCCAAGGACCCATTCAAACATACACAAAAAAAAAAATCAGCAAAATCGGTCCACTCGTTTAGGAGGAGTTCGGTGACAAACACACGTATAGATAGCCTATATATGGTCCACAGCTGTGGTCTCGAGGTAGCGTGCTGCCTTGTCACGCAGCGTGCCCGGGTTCGATCCCCGGTCGGGACAGTTTTTCTGGATGAGGTTTATATCGGGGTTTTTCCTGACATCTAAGACAAATGTCAGGAAAACTTTAAGGCCCAAACGGTCCCCGAAATCATATGGCCATCATCATCCTTATCATTATCATCATTATCATCATTATCATCCTTCACCAGTGTGGAAAGCAACGGGAAGCTACCAAACCTACAATTTCCTATTAAAGCTGCAAAGTATAGCATGAAAATGCTATGATTGCAATGAAAGACCTGTCCTCGGGCAGAATTACTATGTTTGGAGATTATATATATATATATATATATATATATTTCATTTTCGGTATCTATTACATTCAAATATTTTATGAGAACAACCTCATTAGCTTCATTTCTTCTGAATTCGCTAAAAGAATATTGTTAAAATGAAACAATAGTATATTACGATGCGAGGTTGGAAAATTATTTTTACAGAAGCGAGGAAAATGTTTAAAAACCAAGCGTTAGCTCGGTTTTTAATTCCCGAGATTCTGTAAAACACTTCACATAGTGCGTTGTACATTAGTTTATGCGCGATGGTGTTTTCAAAATTATAACTAATAGTAAAATAGAACGTCTTTGTTGGAAATATTTGCGTTCATTATAAACATTTGACTAACGTTAACAGTGTGGACAATGTTTATCAGTTGAAACAACAGGAGGCCATGAGACCATTTAGTGATAAAATGACGGAAAGCACGTATTTATTGTTTTATATTGTTTCAAATAAAGTTCAGTTCATTTAAAATGCAGTGATTTGATTCGTATAATGTATATTAACACTACCTTTAGGATATGTTTTATATATACATAGAGGGCAGTGGTTTTATTTCCCACACGCGTGTTTGTAATATGTAATATTACAGTATAGTTATTTTATTATAGTATAGTTATTTCGGTTGGCAACCCTGAAATGTAGGAAGTTGATCTTTCAATCATGGTCGCCATTGCTGTAAACAAAACGCTCTATCGCGCAAAATAGTATATTACGATGCGAGGTTGTGAAGTGGTTTTTACAGAACTGAGGAAAAATGTTTAAAATCCAAGCGATAGCGAGGTTTTTAATTTTCGAGATTCTGTAAAACACTTCACAAACGTGCGTTGTACATTATTTATTGCCCGATGGTGTTTTCAAAATAATAAATAATAGTAAAATAATAACATCTTTGTTGGAAATATTTGCGTTCATTATAAACAATTGACTAACGTTAACAGTGTGGGCAATGTTTATTAATTGAAACAACAGGAACCTTGAGAACAATCATTGATAACATGGCCGCAAGACGTATTCATTGTTTCAAATAAACTTCAGTTCATTTAAAATGTAGTGATTTGTTTCGTGTAATGTATATTAACAGTACCTTTTGGATATTTTCTGTATATACAGTACATTGTACGTAGTATACATAGAGGGCAGTGGGTTTACTTCCCACACGTGGGCGTAAATGTAATATTACAGTACAATTATTTAAGTCGGCAACCCCGAAATGTAGGAAGTTGCTGGTAAGTACGACTATACGCACTATCGCGCAAAAAAATAATATTGTTAAAATGAAACAAAAGATGTTGAAAATCTTGAAAACATGTGAATCACGCTTTGTGGTAACCATGGAGAACGCGTGTACCGGAAACAAATGAGACGCATGGGCACGTGTTTGTTATAATATAAATATTATATAATATCGCTTTTTGTACAGAAAACAACACCTAGCTGACTTGCTTTGTATTATATTACACATTCCATTCCTTAAAATATCCAATTGTATATTATAATTACACATATGCATATTATCTGAACTTTCAGTTCGTGTGCGGTACTAATTTTTAATAAATATAATCGTATATGAGAGTTCACACTATTACAAAATATTCCAAAGGCCTATTTTTTATTTCAATGTTTGACTAAAGCATTCCCATCTGAAAAAAACAGCATAAATAAGAAATTATGATTATTATTTTCATTTATAAACAATCTTTCTATGCCTAAAGTTTTATTTTCCCTCTCCACTCGTCCCTATCCATCCACTCCATGTCCTCCAGTCCTCTTTTTCTCATTCCAGTTCTTATTTCTTGCATCCATGAATTTCGACTTCTACCTTCTTCCAAGTTTTTCTGTGCAACCTTTCTTCTTGCACTCGTCGTACATGCCCATTCCAATTTAATTGCTTACATGTTATATAATATACTATAGAATATTTAATATTCATGTTTTTCTGTTTTGATATTATTTCTTATTTTTTTCAATTTTTAACATCTTGCTGCTCTCCTCAAGAAATCCATTTCCATCGGCATAAGATTTTGTTCTAGGTTTTTGTTGAATTTCCATACTTCAGCTCCATATGTGACAGTACTTCTCACTACTGGATTATACCGGGCTTCCAATATAAACCCGGACCGGTCTCACGGGTTTTCGCCCGTCAGGCAGCGCTCTCTCCTCGTCCGCATTTCACTCTGCCAGCCGCTCGTCCTTGAACTAGTCAGTTTACTATCGTTTGACAAGATGAGACGTCAGCTGACATTAGAGCAGCGCATTTATGTGTGTAAATGTTGTTATAAATACGAATCAGCTCGTTGCGTTCGCGAGGAATTTATTCGGAACTTCCCTGGACAATTACCTCTTTCCAGATCGACAATCCACGATCTTGTGACTAAATTTGAGACCACTGGTTCAGTACAAAATAAGAAACACTCGCTCCCCAGATCTAACAGTGTGTGATTTTTATTTGTGGGGTAGCCTGAAAGACAAAGTATACAAAACAAATCCGCACACATTGGAAGAACTGAAGAACAACATAAGAAATGAAATCAGAAACTTGACAGTGCCCGAACTACAGCGTGTCAATCTAAATGTGTTTACTCGGTTATAATGCCTGTTTAACTGCGGGAGGACAACATTTCCAGCATTTTCTATAAGGTAAGAAACAGTTCAAGGACGGGTGGCAGGCAGGGTGAATTGCGGGAGGAAGAGACAGCACTGCGTGCCGGGTGAAACTCCGTAAGGCCGGTCCGGTTTTATATTGGAAGCCCGTTATATTTGTAATTTATTTTTCCTGGTTATATGTCTATTCAATAGAATTCATAATGATAATAATATAAACATAATTAAAATAATATATTAAGTGGCGCTAAGAAGCAGAACTGGAGCATATATAAGTAAAATCAAAAGTATGCACAGAAGTAAGAAATACATTATTAAATGTAAATGTACGGTTGATTAAAGATTGGTGAAATTTTGAAGAAGTTGGTGAATTCAAATAATTACGAACAAATTACAAGTAGAAACGAGGTGCTGAAATAAATTAAACTTAGGCTTAATTCTGGAAACGCATCGTATTACGTATTACAGGGACTCTTGTCGTCCAAACATCAGTAAAAATATGTGAAATTAAAAATATGTAGGCTATATAAAAGCTATTCTTCTAGTTATTTGGATGCGAAACATGGACTCTTATTTTGAGGGAGGAAAAAAGATTATGATTATTTGAGAATACAGTTCTTAGGAAAATGTTTAGACCGAAGACCTACGAGCAGATAGGTGAATGGAGGAAGCTACACAACTGTAAGCTACATGAACTTTATAGGAAACCAGATGTAATAAGTGCAGTTAATTTATTCTCTTTGACAGCAATGGACAATGCATATGGTGCTAATGGGGAATGAAAGAGGGGTTTAGAAACTTCTTGCAGGAAAACTAGAATTAAAGCGCTTAGTAGCTAGGGTAACAATAAAGTGGAGAATAACATTTGTAGAACCATGATTTCAGGAAAGTGATTGGAAAAGATTAGCTTAGGATAGGGATGTTTGGAGAGCTTATGTCGTGTGACTATCTGGGTTCGATAGTGCCTGCGAGTTAAAAATTAAAATAGGTACATAACTAACAAACTCACTGGCACTATCGAACCCATAGGATCATGGCCGTGCGGATATAAGCTCTCCACACATCCCTATACTGAACTAAACCAATCATCCCCTGTATATAATCTACTTCCCTCAAATAATGGTTAATGCTATTCTCCCACCTCATTCTTGGTCTGCTAAATTGGCGTCTTCCTCCTGGTTTCCTATAAGAAGCTTCCATGCCCCTCTTTCCTTCTCCATTTGTGCCACATGTTCTACCAATCACAGTCTACGAGAATTGACTGTTCTTACATAGGGCTCTCTAGTTTCCTATAAAGATCGTGTAGCATACTGTTAACTAATCTTCTCCATTCACCTGTCTGTTCATCTTTCTTTGGTCCAAAAATATTATTATTGTTATTATTATTATTATTATTATTATTATTATTATTATTATTATTATTATTATTATTATTATTATTATTCATTTTTTCATTTCACTTTGAGAATTTTCCTCGTCACTGAGGGTTATCTCCAATCAATTTTAGTAATTAACATAAATTAAAAAAATAAATAAATATAAATGACTACGGACTTATAGACTATCAGTTTGCAACAAACATTCACAATTTATATTAATTAAAGTTCTCCATCGTTCTCTGTCCTCTGTGTCTTCATTTGTTACACCAAATTTCCTCATTGGATTTTGAATGTTGTTCTTCCAGGTTATTCTTGGTTTTCCTTTTCTGTTCCTTCTTTCAATTTTCCATTGGTAGTCTTCCATCCTGCAGTCTTCTTACGTGACCATACCATTTTAGCCTTCTGTGTTCAATTTCATCCACTATATATCTTTCTGCATTCATCAATTTTCTAATTTCTGTATTTCTAATTTTTCCCATTATAATTATAATTATAATTATAATTATCATTATTATTATCATTATTATTATTATTATTATTATTATTATTATTATTATTATTATTATTATTATTATTATTATTAAGGGATAAAGTCAGAAACAGCACAATAAGGGAAATTATGCAAGTTGAAAAAAAAGAGAAAAAAATAGAAGAAAAACGTTTGAAATGATATGGACACCTCATAAGAATGGTACAAGATAGAATACCAAAGAAGATCCTTGATTGAAGAGCTAATGGAAGAAGTGGAAGAGGCAGACCTAGAGAATGTTGGATAGATGGAGTGAGGAGAAGTATGGAAGCTAGAGATTTGAGGGAAGAAGATGCTTTAGACAGGAACCTCTGGCGACAAATCACTTTGGGTGTTGAACGAGAAACACTGTATTTGGAATAATCCTAATAAAAGTATTTATTATTAATATTAATATTATTATTATTATTATTATTATTATTATTAAGTAGTTGTAGCATATTGTGTTAGGACAACGGTACATTTTATATAACCAGGTTAATAAAAGTGTATTTACGGTATGTCTATATTACTCTTGTTAGTGGCATCAGGGCAGTTAATAGGCCCGGTGGATACAACTAACTTACATGTTCTATTCAAACATACAAGACGCTGTTAAATTAGTGAAGATTAGAGGCACGGGGTGAAAATTACACTATCCGCGCCTCGATGCGGGGCTCGTGACAATTCCGCTTAATTACTTACATTGCTTTCTCTAAATAACCCATTATTAACATGTAATTTACTTTTATCACAGTTTAACTACACCTGGCCCCCTTATACAGTATAATTGTCTAGTACATCAACTGTTTCTAAGAAATTCAAATTATTTCAACACTAAATTTACCTTTCCGTATTTATAATGTAAACTGAAGAACCTACACTTTTTAGTAGAATTCCTTTCAAACTAACATAATACGGAATACATTTATAGAGTACTAAAGTTAAAAAATGTCCGTCACGCAACAATTTTGTAAATTAAGCGACTTCCTCAGCAAGTCGAATTTATGGGTCGGAATATTTATATTTATTTTGTCACATTTGAGAATCTAAATTTCTCATGCCAGCTTATATAAAATTGTTGGACTTTAGTGAAAGCAAATCATGCATAACCATGAGTTACTACTTATTTGCATATTATTGTCATATAATTTGACACAATTTAAAAAAAAAATCTACCGATTCACATTTCTATTACTTTGCTTTGGGGATCCGATTTGAACTCATTCTTTCTAGATGGTGTTTCCAATTTAATTGGTACTGTTTAATATATTCCAAAATTGGCGTTTTACTTTATTAAAATACTTTATACGTATTACTTTATTAAAATATTAAATAAATTAAACCAATTATTTAATAGAACACATTGCTAATTTAAGGGTTAATTAATGTGTATGGTATACATTGCGGCGAAGCAAATATGGCTATTGCTAGAGCGAATTTTTAATTTCAGGTAAATTCCTACTTAGAATGTTTTGCTTATTTTTTGGAGAATACCTTCCTTTGTTTATTTTAACAGGAAATGCCTAGCATCGATGTGAAAGATGGGAAATTGCGACCATTAGAGCGATTTTTATATTTTCGTTTAAGGTAATTGCGATTTTGGTTGTTAATAGACTTAGGAGTCTCTAGGGGTTGTAAGATAATAAGGACCTTACCTTACCAGATGACCGAAACAAGATACGAGATTACTGCTCCTTTTAATCCCAGAACATTCGTCTGGTACACTTTTCCATTAGAGGAACATAATTGTATTCATGCACTAAAAGCTGCTTACTCGCGGTTCCCTTATTCACGTTTTCATTATTCGCGGGTTAAAAAATTGCGAGACAGATCCCGTATTCGCGGATCCAGTTGGTATATTTTAAGGATTAGTATCCTTTATTAACGCATCGGCAACTTCTTTACTGATACTAGTAAAATTCATGGCCTACAGAGTTTTAAAATAACTTAAGTTCAGGAGACGGACCTACAAGGCAACCATTTTTAGTTTTTAACCTACATTATATTACTGTGAACTTCTTTACTGCAAGCACGTGCC
Source organism: Diploptera punctata (assembly GCA_030220185.1). Classification (NCBI taxonomy): domain Eukaryota; kingdom Metazoa; phylum Arthropoda; class Insecta; order Blattodea; family Blaberidae; genus Diploptera; species Diploptera punctata. The sequence continues at coordinate 548,564 of JASPKZ010008883.1, forward strand.
AAGGCAACTTTTACAGAGAGAGATTCAAACCAAATGGACAAATTAATATCAAAGTAAAACAAACCTTATTGTCACCAAGTCTAAACTCCGTTGTTAAAAGCCGCCGCGGTCGTATTTCACGTACCCCTATGTCCATTAATAATGTCACCCTCGCCACGATCGGCGTTTTATTGTTTCAACTTGTCATTCGTTGCAAACATTTTGATTGAATAACACGTGTCTCTTCTGTTTTGTTGTCAATTTATAATGTCGAGTAAAAGGAAAGAAAATTAGTTCCGAAGCGAAAAAAGTAGTGTTCCCGCTTAAAGTAGAAAATACTTTACGTAGAAAACCGTTTACGCGTTTGACGAGTCGTTTGCGTATATATCACGCTGTTTCAATGTTAATGAATCAACTGTACGATTTATCAAGAAATCCGAAGACAAAATAAGGAATTATATCGCTGAATATCAATCTGAATTGAAAGACTTTTTAAAAGCCGCAAAACAGGAAACAAATTACTAAGTTCTTTAAGCCCTTGCCTATACCTGACAGTAATAATTAATATAAATAGTTCAAAATCTCTCTTTGATTGATTTTATTTTCATAATTTTTACTTTATTTTTGAACCTTGTAACCATACCAATTACCAGTCCATATTAGCGGAACATATCCCCTGCGAATAAGAAACCTTTACTCTACTCCATCTCATTGGTCTCGGGGTAGCGTCTCTGCCTCGTAACGCAGCGAGTAGCCTACGTGTTTAATCGGTCGGGACAAGTTTCCTGGGATATTTTTTCTGGGTTTTTCCTTATCTGTAAAAAAAATGTCAGGAAACTTTAAGGCCCAGACGGTCCCCGAACATCATCAAGCCATCATAATCACCATTATCATATTCGCCATGATTAGTATGAATGTGTGTGTGAATGACGTGTTTCGTTTTAATGTTGTGTTGTCTCGGAGAAGGCCCTGACATTGAGCTCATCCCTCATTCGGGAAGTCCTCCATGTCCTTGTGTGGTCAACAAAGTATGTGTGTGATCCATAGTTAAGATCGCTCTCCCGACAGGTCGTGCCACTGTAAGGCTCGGGTGGCGTGAGACACGAAAAAGTAACCCATAAGGCGAGAAGCTAAACTGCGGCAATGTAATGGAATATTTTGGAATTGATAAAATGAATGCTAGAATGCTTTAACTTAGGAATATTTCTTCTGATTTTAAAATAGTATATTACGATGTGAGATTGGGAAGTGGTTTTCACAGAAGTGAGGAAATGTTTAAAAACCGAGCAATAGCCAGGTTTTCATTTTCGAGATTCTGAAAAACACTTCACAAACATGCGTTGTACATTATTTTTTGCGCGATGGTGTTTTCAAAATAATAAATAATAGTAAAATAATAACATTTTCGTTGGAAATATTTTGCGTTCATTATAAACAACTGACTAACGTTAACAATGTGGACAATGTTTATTAGTTGAGACTACAGCGGGCCGTGGCACCAATCAGTCATAAAATGGCGGCTAGTACGTATTTATTGTTATATATTGTTTCAAATAAAGTTCAGTTCATTTAAAATGCAGTGATTTGTTTTGTATAATGTATATTAACACTAGCTTTTGGATATATTTTTATATATACATTGTACGTAGTATACATAGATGGCTTGGTTTTACTTCCCGCACGAGGTTTGTAATGTGTAATTTACAGTATAGTTATTTATGTTGGTAACCCCAAAATGTAGGAATAATGGTTGTAATTTCTGCAAGTACGACAAAACGCACTATCGCCCAAAAATAAGCCTTTTTGTATTCTTACATTTTGGAATTAGTCCACCGTTGTAGTCTCGGGGTAGCGTCGCTGCGAGCCCGGGTTTGATCCCCAGTCGAGACAAGTTTTCAAGGCGAAGGCTTGTCGGTGTTTTCCCTCACCTTTAAGATACATGTCAGGAAACTTCAAGGGACAACGGTCTCCGAATATCATCGGCCATCAAAATCATCATTATCATATTCGGCATGTTTAATATGAATGTGTATGTGTGTGTGTGAATGGCGTGTTTCTTCTTAGTGATGTGTTGTCTCGGAGGAGGCCCTGACATTGAGCTCAGTCACTCATTCCGGGAGGCTCTCCCTTTCCTTGTGTGATCAAAAAAGTATATGTGTGATTGTTAGTTAAAATCATTCTCCCAACAGGTCATACCACTGTAAGGCCTGGGTGGCGTGTATCACTTAAAATAACCTATAAGGCGAGAAATTAAACCGCGGCAATGCAATGGAATATTTTGGAATTGATAAAATGAATGCGAGAATGCTTAGCAACATTTCATGTGGATTAAAAAAATAAAATATTGCAGCAGGTGGGTAGAAAATGAAACAGTTGAATATGAATGGTTGTCAAGGTAATGCGTAAAATAAACATGGAACCGTTTTCGCTATCAACAACAAAAGTGAATTATGAATATCGTAGGTGATGTCTAATATTGTAAGTATTGAAATATTGCTTTTAAGACATCAATCACCCACCCAGTTATTTTTTATTCCGACCGGAAATTGGTAAGAAAGAGAGCATTAAATTGCAGCAACTATTTCACATACAGATGGTTACTCTGATTATTGCCAACTCTTGAAAGAAAGAGAGGCATGGAAACTTCTAGGAAAACCAGAAGAAAATGTCCAGAATGAAGTGGGATATTAATATTAACCATGATTAGAAAGATAGATTATATAGGAGATAATTGGAAAATATTAACTCAGGATAGGGGTGTGTGGAGAGCTTATGTCTTAGACGTTTAAAGAATTTTCTCCCAGTTTCATTAAAACAAACCCTTGTGCATAATCTTGCGTTGTCACACTTCGATTATTGAGACGTTATATATGATGATCTAAACTATGACTTGTCGCAGAGACTGCAGCATGTTCATAATGCTTGCGTTCGATTCATTTTCAATAGGCTATCCGTCGTTACGATCATATTTCCGAACACTTCAAAAACCTCTCTTGGCTCCGTCTTTCTGATAGACGTAAACTGGACTCTCTTTCACTTATTTTCAAGCGTCTGAATTCCTACACTCCTAGTTACCTGACGTCCAGATTTGAGAGGTTATCTTCTTACCACAATATTGGCACTAGGTCATCAAGATAATAGTATGCTAACAATCCCTCTTCATAGCACTTCCACTTATTCTATTTATTTCATAGTAGCCTCTGCCCGCTCCTGGAATTTCCTTCCTCAAGATATCAGGAGTACGCTTGGCACTTTTAAGTCACGCTTATACAGTTACCTGTTGCCAACTAATTAATTTCTTCTCTAGAGTTAAATTTATTCTATGTCATTTATAGTTTTTTTTTCATTTTTCTATCTTGTACATTTTATATTTCATTTGTTAAATCTAGATTAAATCAAAATATTTTGTAAATAATTATTATGTTGTAGACATACTATGTAATATTTATTCTTATTGTAATTAGATGTAAGAATCATTTTTGTATTTTTTTAATATGGTTCAGAGGGTAGACAAGGCCTTGAGGCCTTAAATCTGCCAGATAAAATAAAGCTATTATTATTATTATTATTATTATTATTATTATTATTATTATTATTATTATTATTATTATTATGTCCGCGTTGTCATTAACCATCGGGTTCGATAGTGCCAGTGAGTTAGTTAGTTAGTTAATACTTGGTTTGTTATCACTGTTTTAAATAGTCTGGAGTAAGAAATTGAATGTATCCAATTTAAGAGTTAACAAAATAAATGTATATTTCGTAAACTAGCAAAATAGGACCATAAATTCGATTTGCTGAAGAATTCGCTTAGTTTACGCAGTTCCTGCGTGACGGTTTTTTTAAACTTACATGTTAATATTCATTTATTGATATAATTTAATTCCGGCCGGAGTCGATGGAATTTTATGATGGAAATATCAAAGGGGTAAGTCATCCGGGAAGGGCTTTAAACCGAAAACATTCTGAAGGTAACCAGGCTCGTAAAAGAACCACAAGGCTGAATAAAAATTGGTCGTAAAATTCCGTTGAGGAGTTAACCTAAATATATAAAATTATAATGTAAAATTAGTACCAGGATAGTAGCTGGAGAGTAACGTACAAACTTCTGCTGAGGATGAGACTGGTCCCAAAAGGCCTACAATATTTTAATAATTTTAACAGTTGAGACTGCATGAAAGGTAGGCCTACATAAGTTTATATTATATTTTTATATACCCTGAATAAAAAGGCATTTGTACAAAATTTAACCGACCTTCGTTCATCCAAGCAATACCTTATTCGCATACTAAATGTCTCACAGAGTGCATATACCAACCACATGTCACTCTTTGACAGATATAGGTAAATAAGCATTACTAATTTATGCGTGGTTAAGAAACTCCTCCTAAGGACCAGTCATGTCCCCATGTGGGACATATGGGATATATCTATCTATCTATAATGGCGTTGCCCAATGTTTAGCCATAGCCTCTCGTTTGTAAGAAGTTACTAGCCCAAGTTAATTCTTTGTTGCCTTATTTGCTCGTAGATGTCATGGATAGCATGCGGTGAACACACCGACTCAATGAGACATTTAACAGGCAACTAAATTATTACTAGAACGTTGATGTCGGTAAATTTTGGTTAGAGGCCTTTATATTCACGCTTAAGGATCTTTTAAGAGCCTGAAAATCTTCACACTCGAGACCCACGGCTTGAAGTATCTCCCGGTGGACTTGCTCCTTGAATTTTTACAATTATTAAATAATATAATTCAACATAAGCCTTATTATATAAAAATGAGTGCCAGTCTGTCTGTCTGTCCTTTATGGACTCAAAAAACTACTTGACCGATTTGAATAGGGGTTTTCATCATCATTTAGATATTTTTTTCTGGGAAATTAACGTATTTAGCATATTACCTACGTACTTTAGGGCCGGAACTAAAAAAAGGTAAAAGGTAAAGGTTAAACTAAAAAAATAGCGTTTTGGGCACTTAAATGGCTTGTGCTGCCCAAACCATAACAAACACACCAAATTAATGTAGGCACTGAATTGAATATTTCAAAATATTCCGCGACAGTATACATCTATATTTTACGGATAACTCACAATAACCATTTCTGTCTTTTAGCTCATTGGTGCAAAAAAAAAAGACCGGGATAAGTAGATTCCCGGGCAACGCCGGTTAATGAGCACGGGGTATCTAAAAATAATTACTATATTAATTAAGGTCAGCCGCGGTGGACTAGTAGTTATGCTCTTTGCCTCTAGTTCCGGGAATCGAGGGTTTAAACCCAGCCGGGATCGATTGATTATTTTTAGGACGGAAAAATCTTATGAGCAAGTCCTCCAGGAGAGACCTTAAGCCGTGAGTCCCAGAGCCTGAAGATTTTCAGGCTCGTAAAAGATCCTTAAGCCTGAGTAGAGATGTCTCTAAGCAAAATTTACAGACATCAACGTCCTAGTAATACCTTAGTTGGCTGCTAGATGTCTTATTGAAATGCCATCCATGACATCTATGAGCATATAAGGTAACTAAAAAAATTAATTTGTTCTAATAACTCCTTGCAAAGAAGACGCTATTGCTCAACAATGGGCAACGCCATTATAGGTAGAAAATGTATTATTTTTATTTTTACGTATTCATAAAAAATATAAAACACATATCACATGTATTTAGGCGTAGCAGCACACGCATGGCATTAGCTAGCATGAAATAAAATTGTGTAAATTACAAGTATTATATATGTTTTTTAAATTCCAGGTTCAGGGTAACCAAGCATCTCAACTCATCCATGAAACTTCATATTTAATCCTTGTAACGTAAATAACTATTTTAAAAAGAACATATCTGTGTAATGAAACTCTGTTACGTAAAGTTCCACAGAGATTTAAACACTTAAATATATGTAGACCTTTTAACCTTCACCTCGAGCATGATAATTTGAGTCATCCTGTAGCGTAATGACAGGGTGTCTGTAAGGGTCCACAACACGAAGACAACATTGTCATTTCCTCCCCCTCCATGGCGACAACTGCCGCCTCCAAAAAACCATTAGAATATAAACAGTGTGTCGGCATGTCCCAAGATAAAAAGGCAAAATACAAGTTTAATAACACTAATAATACTTGGTAATAGCGTGGGATATGAGAGGTTGGTATCCCTGCACAACCGCATTTACAATAAAATGCAATTCAACATATCTCACTTCCATGTTATTACTGTTATTGTGGGAGAAATCCCCAACAACATCGGTCACTCTACCAAACTATCCAATAGAAATCAATTCCAAAAATGTCCGTCACGTTGCAACTACATACACGATACTAAGGAACCCGTAGGTTCATGGCCGCGCGAACATAAACTCTCTATCATGAGATAATGTTTTCCAATCTTCCCTGTAGAGTCTTCTTCCCTCAAATCATGGTTAATGTTATTATCCCACATCATTCTTCGCCTCTCAACTGGGAGTTATCCCTCTGGTTTTCTTACAAAAATGTTCCATGCTCCTCTTTTACTCCCCATTCGTGCCACATGTCCTGCCTATCACAGTCTGTAATACATAACTCTTATTACATGTGGTTCCCCATAGAGACCGCCTGCCTGTTCATCTCTCTTTGGTCCAAAAACTTTCCTAAGAATTTTACGTTCAAATGCCGTTTTTTCTTTCTCCTCTCTTAAGGTAAGAGTCCATGTTTCACATCCATATAATATAACTGTGAGAATAATAATATTATATTTTTTAGTTTAACGTTTATTGAGAGAATTTGGGACAAGAGTCCTTGTAATGCATAATAGAATGCATTTCCAGAATTAAGTTGATGTTTAATTTATTTGTGCAACTCATTCCTATAGTAATAATTTTTCCAAGGTATATGAATTCATCCACTTCTTCGGAAGTCCCTCATTTGTCATTAGTTGTCCATTTTCATTTTATATGGTACTGTACTTCTATGTGTGAACATATATATGTATAGTTTTATTGATATTCGTGAAGAATTACAAATAACTAGTGTGGTCACAAAAATAGAACAACATAAAAATAAATGGTTTGAACATGTTATTAGAATGAGTGAAGAGAGAATTCCTTACAAGATGTTAAATTACAATCCACAAGGACATAGAAGTCGTGGACGACCAACTAAAAGATGGAGCGAACAACTATAATATGGAACCGAAACAGATCAGAAATGGTCTAAACCGTGACGGTAGAAGAAGATGATGATGATTATGTTTACTTCCAACGCGAATTTCTTAGAGTTACAGAAAAGCGTCAGCAGAAAAAAAAATTAGTTATGCTTTGAAATCAGACGACATTTTAATTTCACCCTTCTAAATAAGGACCATCCTTGTATGTAGGGCCTATGTATGTGTGTAGGCCTATATTAGGGCGATTCTTATTTAGAGAGGTGGAATTAAAAGTAATCTGATTTGAATGCGCATTCTCTAATGCCTTTTTTTTTGGTCCAATTTGATTATGTATCAAATTAAGAGTACACATGGAAAAAACTGAATATCTTGTAGTAGGAGGAAGTGGACGACATATATCCCTATCCCAAGGAATTATTAGAGCTGTTAAAAAATTTAAATATTTGGGATCACTTATTGATGAATCAGGGAGTTGTAAAGCTGAAGTAGATAGCAGGTTAGTACAAGCACGAAGAGCCATAAAAATGTTGAATGGAGTATTGTGGAGTAGGACCATGTCAAACCACACGAAGAAGAGGATTTTGAAGTCTGTTGTGGAAAGCATAATGACTTATGGTGCTGAGGAATGGACTTTGGTAGAGGGACAAAAAAAATAAGACCTTGGCAGTGGAGATGGGTGGAATAAGACGCAGTGCCAGGGTGTCCAGGTTGGAAAGAAGAATAAATGAAGAAGTGAGGCAGATGATCGATATGGAGGAGACAGTGGTGGAAAGGATCGAAAGACGAGCTCTTCAGTGGTATGGCCATGTCAGGAGAATGGAGGATGATAGGTGGCCCAAAACTCTTTTGGAATGGTCACCAGAAGGAAACGGGGCAGGCCAAGAACAACTTGGAGAGGAGAGATCCATAGATTGATGAACGACCGAGGTCTGGAGGAGAATGAATGGCGTGATCGGCAAGAATGGCATATGGGAATACAGGGTAACCACTGAAAAGTGGAGAGACCCTCAAAAGTAAAAGTAAGTAATCAAATTTCATTACAATAAATTAACATTAGGCCCTAACTCGTGCCGCACTAAACCTACATTTATAAACATTAAAAAATACTTAGGCCTACAGCATGAATTTTTTATTGTCTTAAACTCTGTTTGGTGGAGCAAGAATATTACAAAAAAATATAAAATTACAATTAATGAAACCATAATTCAGAGCATTTTAACGTATGGTGCTGAAGTTTGGCAAATTCCTACCAGAGAAATGAAAATAATTTTAAGTACAGAAATGGATGTTTTAAGAAGATCAGCTGGAAAATCTAGAATGGATAGAATACGAAATAATGAATTAAGGGAAATTATGGGTGTGCAAGACGAGCCGGGCATCATAGACATTATAGAAAAGAAAAGATTACAGTGGTATGGCCATGTCAAAAGAATGCCAGAGCAAAGATTGCCTAAAATTGTTATGGAATGGATTCCAACGGAAAGGAGGATAGAGGTAGACCGAAGAAGACTGGATAGAAGGGGTACAAGCGGCTATGAATATTAGAGGATTGTTGAGGAAATGATCAGTGGATTGGGACTAGAGAGGGAATGGCGTTTGGTTTGCGTAATTGACGGCTTTTTGGCAGCTGTCATGATACGGGATGATGAGTGATGATGTCTTATACAAGAGATCTAAATCGATAAATATTAATCATAAACACAGCAGTTTTAATTATAAATTAATTGTTAATAATCATAAATCTAGTATCATTTTCATAAGATTGCCACGAGTGATTTGCAGAATTTTGTATCATGAGAATTTGGAAAAATGAGTGTGTTAGTCATTTGTTTAGAAACGCTTATTGAACGAATAAAATTAAGTTGTTTACTCACAAATCATTATTTGTAACTATTGAGTTTTTATTTTTTACTGAAAATATTTTATATATGTTATTATAATACGGCGATTCGATATGTATTGAAAACAAATGAGGAAACGATTGGTACGCTTCATTTGCTTCTTTGTTCATCACTGCAACCAGATCATATTATTTATTGCCAAAGGATCGCCAATATTGTATAGAATGCATCTTCTAGTGGAGAATATTTTTAATCCAAACAGGATAGGTATTAATTGTAGATTTCCGTTGTCATATGATGTAAATATGTCAATTATATTTTTATTGCAACCTCGTTTTCGGGAAAATATTTCGTTTAAGAACGTGTTAAACAGTGGTGTTTTTTTTTGGTTACATTCAATTCTACAAAGTGATTTTATGATTATCTCTCGCATTCTGCTATCTTGCGCTGACATTCATGCTACTATATATAGAATTCTTGTGTAGCAGTTTATTTCTTAGGGATTGTTCAGCCCATCTGTGCAAAATAATGCTATGACATATTCAGAATGTTAAAGAAGGGAGGTACATCGTTTTTAATATAATAAACTTTAGTTATATAAATTCGAGGCGGCGGTAACACGACTGTGAGTGATTGTGTAATCAAAAAATCATTTGAAATTGTCTTTGGTAATTGACTTCCCAATTCGGGGCATGAGTTAAATAGTCGTCGATTTCATTTTTTGTTTCTTTTATTCTGCGCTCCTGTTCTATCCTCACTAATGCGTCAGGGGTCCTTCATATTAAATTTGGACAATAAATGACTATAAAGTAACTTTTTTAAACCAAAGGAAAAAACTAGAGAGTTGCAGAATGAAAAATACGAAATGTCGAACATAAGGACCAACATATATATGTATTATAAGCCCATATTAATCTCTCTCCGCAAACTGGCTATTTACAATATCCATAGGTCATATAATGTTTTTCCTCGTGTTGCTGCTCAGACACCGCCAATCCACTTTATTTTTGGCTACAAGGCCTTATTATTCTTTCTTACCAAAGTGGGCATCCATTCTAGTATTCTTCTTGGGGTGGATTCTCCTATGTCATTATTTTTACATGGTTTGCATACAATTTTAATTTTTTTATGAAATCGCTCACAATGAAAATTTCATGCATTTGTATCTGTATTGTTGTTAATTAGCGTGTCTGTGTGATCTCATCAACAGCACGTACGGCTTACTGCTCCGTGCGATCAATAGTTTGCAAATAAACATTGTATATATCTTTATATTTTAATCTAATTTAAAGTCTCTTTATTACTGCTATTTTATCTCTTCTAGAAATTTCAGCTGAACGCCTCCGAAAAGTCATCTTCTGCAAAATTGAATTTACTTATTTTTAGCTAGATTTTAATTCGTCCACGTTTCTGCCGCTGAGTACGTTATGTCATTTTCTGCTACCCGTTATTATTGTATTATAACTATGTTTATTGCTGTATGTTGGATATCCCGTAAAACGCTAGTTTAATTTGATATGGTCCTTATTTTATCTCTCAGTACTTATCCACTTTCGATACCCACAGCACAGGTATGTGCTCTTTATACTCGCCGAAATCTTACACTAATGTATCTATGTACTAGATGCTTCGGAATCTCAACTTCCCAATGTCATGTGTCGGGACGCGGAGTAACTATCATTGTATTTAAAGAAAAATTCACTTTATCTTAAGTTCATTACAACACAAAAATTATTGAATATGTATAAATATTATTCCTTGATGCAGAAAATGTTAAAAATTATCTAATATATTAATTCGGGTATGTCTCAGTCAAATATTCAATTTCATTTGCAACTCGACATTTCAAATCTCCGTGGTGTGATGATATCCTTTGTCAATGACATTTGAATACTCCAAGTATTCATGTTGTCTGGGTGGATATAAACTACATGTACGAATATTATTGTTATTATAATGAAAATACAACATGCATAACAACTGTTATTCAGCATTCAGTATATACATATTCATCTATGAAGATTTACTTTATGTTATTATATCCCATGTTTTGTTAGTACTATTTGTTTAGTCTATATTTTAATAATATTTATAGTGCGTTTTGTCGTACTTACAGTAATGACACCCATGATTGAAACTTAAATTTCTTAAATTTCGAGGTTACTATACTGTAATATTACATACTACCTACCTAGTTCTCGAGGTAGCGTGCTGCCTTGTCACGCAGCGGGCCCGGGTTCGATCCCCGGTCGGGGCAGTTTTTCTGGGTGAGGTTTATATCGGGGTTTTTCCTCACCTGTAAGACAAATGTCAGGAAAACTTTAAGGCCCAAACGGTCCCCGAAATCATATGGCCATCATCATCATCATCATCCTTATCATTATCATCATCCTTCACCGGTGTGGAAAGCAACGGGAAGCTACCACACCTACACAATTCCCTAGTAAAGCTGCAAGCATAGCATGAAAATGCTATGATTGCAGTGAAGGACCTGCCTTCGGGCAGAATTACTATGAATGGACCTACCTAGTGGGGCAAGTAAAACCATGTCGTTTATGTATACTACTTACAATGTATATACAAAAATATATCCAAAAGTTAGTGTTAATATACATTATATGAAACAAATCCCTGCATTTTTAATGAACTGAACTTTATTTGAATCAATATAAAACAATAAATACGTACTTCCCGCAATTTTATCCCTGATTGGTGTCACGGCCTGCAGTAGTCTCAACTAAATTATTTTCGGCATTTACCGTATACACATTGACCACACTGTTAACGTTAGTCAATTGTTTATAATGAACGCAAATATTTCCAACTAATATGCTATTATTTTACTATTATTTATTATTTTGAAAACACCATCTTGCAAAAAAGTATGTACAACGCATATTTGTGAAATGTTTTACAGAATATCGAAAATTAAAAACCTCGCTATCATATATTGTCTTCTGTAAAAAACCACTTCCCAACCTGGCATTGTAATATACTATTAAAATCCCGATAGGCTATATAGACTATTTCGCTCGAGTAATTACTCAAATATTGTAACAATAAATTGCATATATTCCTTATTTTTTATTTGAATTTATGTAAGTGGCACAGTATTATAGAATCCCCTATATCCGTTCAGTTATTGATATTGGTTACAATTTTGAAGAATGGTATATAATATGAAATTCTGATCAGATCCACAGTGAGATACAATAAATCAATAGACTTGTACAAGTTTGAAAAATAATGAAAACTTAACCGGGAGACAACGTGCCGCTGTGAGAAGTAATCGCGAAGCTATTTCAAGTATTTGTAATCATTACGTTGCCATTGAAACTGTGGTACGGACATAAATAGCGGGAAGGTGCATTCTATCGTGACACCCCAATATGCGGCTTCTAGACGCAATTCTAGGAAGCAAGAATAGCTTTCCCATATATACACGGCCATGTTATTGTAACTTATTTGGTAAAACAATTGAACTCCATTGAGCCATAACAATAAAGAAGCTTTGCTTCTATACATAAACTACTCATTAAGATAATACTATTTACTTTTGCTTTTCAAATTTACATTCTTTTCTTTTCATATTGTCAACCAGAACTGGCGATCTTCCATTTTGTTTTATATCGATCCAAAGTCCGCTGCCATTTTGTTTCTACAACAATAAGCCAAAAAAACAAACTAAACTTGATCTTAATTCTTTTATTTGTGGTTATTTATAGTCGCTTCAACAGTAATGGCAGTACTGACTTTCATAGGCGCCGGGTTTTACATCTCCCATTTGAGCAACAGACAGAAATATATTTTACCTATAGAAAATATCTAAATATTGGCCTAATAATATATAAAATATAATTAGGAGTACTAACATGTCACAAACAAGGAAATTAGAAACACAATGGAAGCAGAAGAAAGCATAATTCAAAAAAAATGAGGAGAAGGAATTAAAGATTATTTAGAATTATATTTTTTTTTAAATTTTGTAATGATAATTATAACACTATTTATTATTATTTTATCTATGGTTTTAATAGGTCTACGATGCCCAAGATCGTAGGCTTTGGAGGTTTGGTACGAGAAGACGGCAGCAGCTGTAAAAACCCGAAGATAGATACATAAGATAAGATAGATAGATAGATAGATAGATAGATAGATAGATAGATAGATAGATAGATAGATAGATAGATAGATAGATAGATAGATAGATAGATAGATAGATAGATAGATAGATAGATAGATAGATAGATAGATAGATAGATAGATAGATAGTAATAAGTCCTTGTGTCTATCAATGACACTTAAGCGTTCACCCCTTATAGGGGAGAAATTCAACCATACTATTTTAGTTACAATTGTTTTCGGATAGATGTCATTGAGTGGCCCGGGGTCAGCGTTCTGCTTCATAATGACATCTAGGAAACCAAGTTAATACTACGATGGGAATATTCAGTAAATTTTGCACACACGCCTTTTTGTTCTGGCTTGCGGTTCTTTTACGAGCATGAAAATCTTCAAACTTGGAACCCATGGCTTAAAGTTCCTCCAGGAGGACTTGTCCCTTGGATTTTTCTACCCTAAAAAGTCAATCTACCATAGCCGGGTTTCAACCCTCGTCCCTCGGAACTAGAGGCAAGGAACGTAACCACTAGTTCACCGTGGCCTTTATATAATGTATAATTAAATAACTCACTGGCACTATCGAGTCTCTACATATATCCCGTTATTATATTCCATGTTTTGTTAGTATTAGCTAATCACATCACCATTCTCTTTTGTTTAGTCTATATTTTATTAATATCTTAAAATTGTAATAATTGTGTAATTTTTGTATAATTTTACTATTCTTTGGTAGAGTGGAAGTGAAGGCCTTATGGCCTTACCTCTGCCAGCTAAAATAAAATATTATTATTATTATCATCATCATCATCATCATCATCATCAATCCGGCTTTTCTTCTGCTGAAGTTTATGAGTAAGTTATTTTTTACTAGTAGAGGTTACCAGCCTCTAGCCAAACCCCTCTTCCTGGAGGACAGGAAACTGCAATTTCGGAGTGTTCGTTCCTAGAGAAGTTGCCTTCACTACGGCTTTGGGGACTTCTCTTCTCCCCACGTAACCCTGTGGACGGGGCCCTACCCAGGTACTACCCACTGGGCGAGTGGGGCCTGGAGCTCACAAAAGGGCAGGGGCATTTGATAAAGTAGACAGAGGAAAACTTTGGACAATTTTAAAAGAAAAAAGGAATTCCGAAACACTTAATAGCAGCTATAAAGAGTTTGCACTGGAACACAAATTTTGTTATAAAAACTAGAAATGAAGTAAGTAAAAATAAAATTCATACTAATCAAGGAGTTAAACAAGGATGTAGTATCTCTCCAGTTTTGCTTTAACCTATTACCTCAATGATATAATAAAAAATAGAACGAAGAAACAAATAAAGGAATAAAATTAAATAAAACAACACTACTTGAAAACATTATTATATGCTGATGACCTGGTAAGAATAGAAAATACAGACTACGAGCTTCAAAGGAATATTTTTAAATTACATAATATATGTTGACAGTATAATCTCAAAGTATCCATAGAAAAAACTAAGGCAATGGCATTCCAAGGGAAAAATCAAATCAGATCCAAAACAGTAATAGCAAACAAAATCATAGAACAGGTGAACCATCTCAATTATCTAGGATGTGACATTTCATTTCATTATGATAATGATATAACTAATAAAATAGCAAAATTCCAGGGAATATGTGGTACGATAAAACGATCACTAAATAATAAAACAACAAGAGAGACCCAATTGAAATTTTATAAAACATTGGTAGTACCGGTACTGCTCTATGGATCAGAAGCCTGAATACATAAAAACAAGATCTAAGTAGGATAACGGCGGCAGAAATGAAATTTTTGAGATCTGTTAAAGGGTGCACTAAGGAAGACAGAATCAAGAACACAAAAATAAGACAGGAACTTGAAATATTTGCAATAACTGATAAAATAGATACATATAGACAAAAATGGAAGCAACACATAGACAGAATGAATGAAGATAGATATCCAAAACAAATAACAAAATACAAACCTAAAGGCACCCGAGATGTGGGCAGACCTAGAAAGAGATGGGCTGAAGTCGGAACGGATCAACAGACCTAATCCATGAATGCAGATGACGATGATTATTATTATTATCCTGAGATAATGTTTTCCAATCATCATATCATGGTTAATGTTACTCTCCCTCCCCACTCTTGTTTTACCAACTGGATGTTTTCAATTTGCTTTTCCTACAAGAAATCTACATGTCCTTTTTCCATTCTCCATTCGTGCCACATGCCTTGCACATCGCAGACTGCTTCTATGATTCGAGAGATGCAATACGATAATGAGAGACTGCATATCGCAAATGTTTTTGTTGAATATCTTGCAAATATCAGTTAAGTGCATCCCTCGCTCTCCCTACAGTCTATATTTTGCCCCGTATCACTTTTTTCCTATTCCATAATCTGAAGAAACGCCTTCACGGAGGCGTTTTTCATCTTCAGAAACAGTAGACTAGTGAGGACTGCAGTGGCGGTTTTAAAGGCCTGTCAAAAAAAAATAAAGAAAGAAAGAGAAAGGGTTCGCAGCATGTCTTTGTAGACTGGCACAAACGATGGGACAAGTGCATTGATTCCAAAGTAAACTACTTTGAAAAGGACCATCAAAATTCTGAGGAATAGCAGAGGAATGTTGCCAAAAAAATCACTGTTTATTGAAAAAAAATTCTCGTAGATTGTAGGCTAAATGACTTCCTCGCCAAAAGTACATGTATCTACATGTACATGGTATAACAGCACAATGATGAACCTTAGCTGCCCTTTGTTAGGGAGTTTCTAGACCAAGCTAATTTATGTTTGGTTCCTCTTCCGGCTGTGATCAAGTTTTCTTGAAACTCGACGTTTCGTCTACTACTGCGGTAGATATCTTCAGGAGATTCTGCTCTCTATGAATTCCTCGTCAGTCGGCTGAGACTGGAGCACGCACAATCTCCTAAAGATATATTCCGCAGTAGAAATGTTGAATTTAAAGAAAACCGGACCATGGCCATTTAGCCCAAAAGACGAACCAAACAGAAATCAAGACAACGGCCTTGAGAGCCTACAAGAGAATTTAGTTACGCATATTATGTTCGTCTGCCTCTGTGATTAACACATGTAGATGTGAGACCAGAATCCGGGTGGTAGGTCAAGGGCTTTCTAGTCCTCTCAGCCATGGAGTAGTATTTGTCCACATATGTCATGAATGGTATGAGGTCAACATACCGACACAATGAGACATTTACAGGGAACTAAGGTATTACTAGGATAATGACGTCAGTATATTTTGCTTAGAGGCCTCTTTATTCAGGCTTAAGGATCTTTTACGAGCCTGAAAATCTTCAGACTCGGGGCCCACAGCTTATAGTCCTTCCCGAAAGTCTTGCTCCTTGAATTTTTCATCTAAAAAATCTATCGACCCCAGCCTGGTTTGAACTCGCGACCCTCGGGACCAAAGGCAAGGAACATAACCACTAGTCCACTGGAGCCGACACCAGAAGTACATAACTATCTTTAAATTGCAAAAAAAATATATATATATTTATTGTGTTTTTTTTGTAAACGTAAAAATTAAATACATATAATTTATTCTAAAGCTTTTATGAGTAAGATAAAATTAATGTCTGCAATATTGTGTTGTACTTTCTTTTACTATCTTGTAAGAGTAACGTATATTGCAGAAATTAAAATTAATGTATTTTGGACTTGTTTTTAAAATCAATTGTGAATTCAATGCAAGTACCATGTTTTTCAGATATCAAAATTCAATTTGAAGAAAATTGGATTCAACAAACGAGGCATTTTGTTGTTAGAGTCTATCTGTCTATAGCGAACCAGCTGCTCGGCAGTGCATTATGTCTTGTCAAATTGACATAATGTCATTCTGTCACTCGGTTCGGTTCGTCACAGAGTTTAGCACTACAATTTCTATTTCCGATCACATGCCATTCCTACTTTCAAGATATCTTGTAATGCCATCGGTACATATACTAAAATACATTTTTATGTCGCATATTAACGTTTAGTTCGCATCGTACGATGTTCCTTTGATATGTTCTTAAGAAGAATTCTTGTTAATGCTAAAAGCAGTAAATTTTAATTTCTCTTTCTTTTGTATCACGGCCTACTAGATTACAAATAATAGCTTCTTTTTTGTTCCTTGACAATATAAAATAGTTTATCAGTCAACTGTTTTTCATGCAATATTTTCTTACTTATAGGCCTAGTATTTTTAACTTTTTTAAATATGTTTTTATTAATATTATTCCCTGAGATTAGTTAATAATAATAACAACAATAATTAATCGTTATCTCAGTCAAATATTATATTTATTCAAGTCAATGTTTCAATCTCCTTGTTGATATCATTTTCAAGACATTTGACATTCAATTTTCTAAGGTTGTTTATACTACATAGTTAACATAACCAAGACAATTTTGTGTGTGTGTGTTTTTTCCAAGATTCTGTAAAACAATTCACAAACGTGCGTTGTACATTTTTTTTTTCGCGATGGTGTTTTCAAAATAATAAATTATAGTAAAATAATAGCATCCTTGTTGGAAATATTTGCGTTCAAAATAAACAATTGACTAACGTTAACCGAGTGGGCAATGTTTATTAGTTGAAACAACATGAGGTTGTGAGACCAATTGGTTACACAATAACAGGAGGCCGTGAGACCAATTAGTGATAAAATGGCGGAAAGTGCATATTTCTTATTATACATTGTTTCAAATAAAGTTCAGTTCATTTAAAATGCAGTGATTTGTTTCGTATAATGTATATTAACATTACATTTTGGATTTTTTGTATGTATATATATATATAGCGTCACTGCTATAAAGTAAAAATATTATCTTTAATTTGTTTACTTGTTACAGTTAGCTACCAGATGGCAGTGAAAACCGAGTTCTCACTACATCTAGTAATAATCGAGAATATATATATATATATATATAAATGTTTGTATTGGATTTGCCCGATGGTGTAATGGATAGTACGCTGGGGTACCAACCTAGAGGTCCGGGTTCAAATCCCGTCCAGGCATTTATTTTTCTTATCACGTCATATATATATATATATATATATATATATATAAAGTGTTAAAATGTTAATAGCTATATCTGCTATTAATCCAACATAGATTGTTTCTTTATAATTACTAATTTCACGTATAAATAGCACCCCGCAATGTATTTTTCTTAAAATTAAACAAGGATAATCCTCAAGCAGATGTAAATTTGTTCATTAGTATTCTGGGTTATAGCTAACACCATCTGACGTACATTTCAAAGAAACGTTCTTCTATCTTCGTATTCAAACTCTTTACAGCAGAAGATATTTGAATTGCAGATTCAATTTCTTTTAATTATGTACACTAAAGGATTCAAAGACACTATCGAACCCGAAGTTTCATGGCTGAGCGGACATGTACTCCCCATACCCTACCGATCCTAAGAAATTATTTTCCAATTATCCCCTGTACAATTTACCTCTCTCGAATCATGTGTAATGTTATTCTCCCACCTCATTCTTGCCCTACCTAATGACGTTTTATCTCTGGCTTTCATAGAAAAAGTTTCCATGCCATTTTTTTCATTCCCGATTCGTGCGACGTCGCATACAATATGAAATATTTTAAATTTTACACAATTTAAAAAAAATAATTTATCGAATAAAAAAAAAATTGTACCCATAAATTCTAGTTTTAATGTCTTCTTAACCCTAAGGGATACATTGGATCAATTTATTAACATATTTTAATAAAACAATAGATAAAGGAATGAGTAAAATAACTTAAAGTTGTATTGAATTACACAATATACATTATTAACAGACCTACAGGATATAGAAGTCAAGGAAGACCACTTGCTAGATGGAAAGATCAAATCTCTTTAAGTCGGAACGGGCCAGAGGGCCTAAGCCTTGATGTTGATGATATTATTGAGTTTTGTGTGTTTATATTTTCATTGCGGTCCGGTACATAAATTTAATTAACTGGCGCGAGAAATTAGTATTATGTCAATTTAAGGTTTAAAGCACTTGTTTAAAATACTTAGATAGGCTGTCTTATATTGAACGGATAATAATAGTAGCAATAATAATAATAATAATAATAATAATAATAATAATAATAATGTATACAACCCATACGTCCCGCGTGGGGACATGGCTGCTCCCTAACGGGAATTTTTTAACCAAGCTAATTTAATTTCGCTTCTACTGGAATTAAACATCAATAAAACTAAATATATGTTCACAATAGAAATACGTTATATAATGGAAATGGACAACTAATGAAGCTTCTTGTAGGAAATACAGGAGGAAAACGTCCAGTTGGTAGATCAATAATGAGGTGGAGAATAATATTAACCATGATTTGAGGGAAATAGATTATGCAGGGGTTGATTGGAAAACATTACCTTAGGATAGGGATATGTGAGAGCTTATGTCCGAGCGGTCCTGCACCTATGGGTTCGATAGTGCCAGTGAGTTAGTTTCCTACAGATGTCAACTAGTGACATGTGGTTAGCACATCACCTCAACGAGACATCTAGTAGGATGGGCGAAAGTGGGTTATATTTTGCACAGAGGCATTTTTATTCACACTTGATGTACTTTTACGAGCCTGAAAATCTTCAGTTTCGGGACCCTCTGCTAAAGTCTCTCCCAGAGGACTCGTTCCTTGGATTTTTCCATCCTAAAAATCCACCTACTTTGAACCCGCGACTCTCGGGACTAGAGGCATAGGTTATGATGGGAAAACATTAACTCAGAATAGGGATGTGTGGAGACCTTATGTCTGCGCGGACATGAACTTACGGGTTCGATAGAGGCAGTGAATTAGTTTTTTTTTTTTTTTTTAACTGAGATAAAGAAATATTTTTATTTATCCAATAAGCATGAAAAGAAAAAAAATCTGGTTGTGGCTGTGTGCCGTGAACAAACCGTGTGTTTTACATGAATACATGTACGTAACGGATAATATTTTTTAGCGTGTTATATATATGTAATAATTATTACGTCATCCACTTGCCTAGGCTCGGCCGCCCCCAGCTGCAGATACATTAGTACCGTCGTTCATCCGCTCGGACGCCTTCTTTCATATACGTTCCCGGCACCGCTTCACTCTGTCGTATGGTGTTTTATGGGTACCACTGGATTACTCTTTAGAAGTCCTTTCCAACCGTATAGTATCTCTATATTTTAATATTGCTTTTGACGAGTATAGGCCGACATGACATTATTTATTTTCATTTTTTACTCTAACACCATATATGTCCACCGCTGTGGTTTCGAGGTAGCGTGCTGCCTTGTCATGCAGCGGGCCCGGGTTCGAACCCCGGTCGGGGCAGTTTTTCTGGGTGAGGTTTTTATCGGGGTTTTTCCTCACCTGCAAGACAAATGTCAGGAAAACTTTAAGGCCCAAACGGTCCCCGAAATCATATGGCCACCATCATCATCCTTATCATTCCTTCACCGGTGTGGAAAGCAACGGGAGCTACCACACCTACAATTCCCTAGTAAAGCTGCAAAGCATAGCATGAGCATGCTATGTGCAGTGAAGGACCTGCCCTCGGGCAGAATTACCATGGATGGATGGAGCACCATATATGTTCACTATAGCCTAACTATTTCACACTAATGTTTTATATAAGCAATCGATATATCTTGACGAGAGCTGACGATTGAAACTCAAACGAACGTCGTAACTAATATAATTGCAGGACATTTACTATTGACTCTTTTAGGTAATATAGGTCCTTCTAAAACCTCTGCCCGCCTACCATTTTCCCTGCGATTCTTCTTAATTGCAGTTATCTTTTTAATTTTTGTTCTCCGAGTCAAAATTGATCATCAACATCTTCTTCTTCGTGGTAGCCGTCTCTCAGAATTCATCTCCCCATCGCCTTCTAATAGGACGTCCCACATCTCTATAGCGTTTAGGTTGGTACAACAGGGCTTGTTTGGTTAGCCTTGAAGAGTCCATTCTTAAAATATGTTCATGCCATTTTTGTTTATAGTTTTATATTTTTTTCATTTAGATTAAGGATTTTGAGTTATTGCCTAATTGATTCACTAGGAATGTGGTCTCTTAGAGTATATTCTGCAACGTATCTGAGGAACTTCATCTCTGATGTTTCTAATATTCTTCTGTCTGATCTATTTATCGCCCAATTCTCTGATCCATATGTCACAATGGGAACTGCCATTACCTTATAAAACTTTAGCATTGTTTGTTTTGTTGTTTTGTTTGTAGTGTTCTTTTAATAGTGCCACTCTTACTTTGAAATTTATATTTTTTTCATGTATATAATTTTCCCAATTGTAAGGTATGCGACATCCTAAATATTTAAAACTCTGAATTTGTTCGATAATTTCGTCGCTCAAAACTATTTTCGATCGAACTGCATATTTTGCCCGAAAGACCATTGTTTTTGTTTTCTTCGTTGAAATGTCAAAATTTATACTAAACGAAAATTATGTGTCGCAGTGAAACGACCTCAAAACGGCGACACTTCGCCCTACGCCGCGCGCGATGCGTCACAGTCCACACTCAACGTAACGAATTATTTGATCCTTTATCTATCGGGCGGTGTAATTAAATGTTGGATGTAGATGATAGATATGTAGCTGCAACACCAACCTGAACCCCCGATTTTGTTGTCATAAGTTTTCTTAATTGCCTCCCACTGTGGACGCAAATTTAAAGACATATTCACGTCAAAAAAATAATGATGTTTAAAATAGCTATGGTATTTCCATGTTCGCCATGTTAGGTGAAATCCTTTGCATACATGCGCACATGGTTCTAATAACAAGTATAATTTGATGATGATTGGTTATGTACTATGTCTTTATGTATGAGTTCATAGAATGACAAATGAACTTTAGCCAACACCTGGCTTTTTTCAACTCTATGTTTGTGTAGGATGGTTCAAGACCTAGGATTTTTTTATCTTACTAGCTAATACCCGGCGTGCACTGCTACACTAAATAAATGAAAATTAATGTGATTTTATGTTTAGTTGAATAAGTGAAAGGAAAAATAATTATAAATATATATCGTAATTATTATAAGATTCTCCGTACTGGTTACCCGGTGTTGCCCGGGAATCTACTTATCTCGATCTTCTTTACATAAATGAGCTGAAATACGAAAATTAATGTATTTTATGTTTAGTTAAATAAGTAACTGGAACAAATTACATCGTTATTATTTTTAGATACCCCGTGTTGTTTACCCGGCGTTGTCCGGGAATCTACTCATCCCGATCTTCTTGGCATAAATGAGCTGAACGACATACATTAATGTACTTCTTATGATTAGTCGAATAAGTAAAATGAAAAATAATTATAAATGTATATCGTAAATATTTTAAGATTCCCCGCATTGATTAGCCGATATTGCCCGGGAATCTACACTTATCTCGATCTTCTTGGCATAAATAAGCTAAAAGACAAAATTCGTTATTGTGAGTTATCCGTAAAAGAACACCGTCATGTGCTGCTATGCTTTCACAGGAATTTATGTAGTACTTGTCTCGATTTTCTTGGCATCAATGAAACAAAAATGCGAATTATCCGTAAGAGATACTGTCGCGGACTTTTTTGTAGAGCTATTTTAGATATTCAATTCTATGTACATTAATAATGTGTATTTGTTATGGTTTAGGCAGCGTAAGCCATTTAAGAGTCCAAAAAGCTACTTTTTTCACGTTTTCCATTACAAAGGGTAATTTTTAACGGTGTAGGAGTTGAGTATTACAACTGTCTTATAGCCTATGTTCATCCCAAAAATCTCCTGAACATTTTGCAAAAAGTCCGATCACAATCGGATCAACGGTGACCGCGCATAAAGTACGAACAAACAAACAAACATTCATTTTTATATATTAGATAGATTACAGCTGTTCAATACTAGCTAAACACATACCCCATCTATAAATATTATATTGTAATCATTTATGAATTCTTCATTCATTAACGCTTACACTTATTTACGTCAAGAATAGCCTACTAGAAAAATACACTAACTCATTGGCAATATCGAACTCTTAGGTTCATGGCCACGCAGATATAAGCACTCCATATATCACTATCCGTAGCTAATATTTTCCTATCATCCCCTGTATAATTTATCTCCCTCACTGGTTAAAGTTATTCTCCCACCTCATTCTTGGCCTATCTACTGGGCGCTTTCCTCTGGTTTTCTATAAGTAGTTACAATATCCTTCTTTCATTCTCCATTCGTGCCACATGTCCTGCCACCGCAGTCTATAAAACTTATCTGTTCTTATTGCATCTGGTTTCCCATAAATATCATGTACCTCACTGTTTTGTAGTCTACTCCATTCACCTATCTGTTCATCTCTCTTTGATCTAAAAAAATTATTTTCAAATATCGTAGTCTTTTCTCTTCCCTGCCTCCTCATTGAATCCGTACAACATAACTGGGAGAATAACAGTTTTATATATTTTCAGTTTAACGTTTTTTGAGAGATGTGACGACTGAGTACCTGTAATACATAATAGATTGTATTTCCATAATTGAACTTGCATGTTTAATTTCTTTCAGAGTCTCTTTGCTGTTTGTAATATTATTATTATTGTTCCTTGGTATTTGAATTCAACCACTTCTTCAAAATGTCCTTAATTTGTCATCAACAGTCCATTTTCATTATAACCGATAATGTATTTCTATGTGTGACAATATATTTTATGTTTACTTTGGATATCTTTATATATATAATTCTTCTGTAGGTGTGTATGTCACTGAACTTCTCTTAAACGACTGGATCGATTTTGATGAATTTTTTGTGTATGTTTGAGAGGGTCCCTGGATGGTTTAAATTCACAATTGGACCCTCTAAAACCATTATGTATAGGAGTTCACCTAAAGTGAAAATGTATTTATTTATTTAATAGATTGAGATTGAGATTTAATGTATTGAGCCTGGTGCGGTTAAGGCCATGTGGCCTTCTCTCCCACTCACCAGGACAAACATAATATGTTACATTTATATAAAAAATTACAATAATAGTACATACTAAACAATTAATTATATCTGTCAAACTGAACAATAATGAAAATAATGTCTAATAATACAATAAAATTAAATACATTTAAATTTAAACTAGTGATAGAATGTATACACAAAGGAATAACAGCTCGAATCTACCATACATAAAAAAATAAATGAAAAAATTACAAAGAAAGTAATAAACTATGATCAATTAATCTATCGCTTATATATAAGGCATTAGGTAAAT
The DNA here is from genome assembly GCA_030220185.1 of Diploptera punctata. Taxonomy (NCBI): domain Eukaryota; kingdom Metazoa; phylum Arthropoda; class Insecta; order Blattodea; family Blaberidae; genus Diploptera; species Diploptera punctata. The sequence goes on from JASPKZ010008883.1 coordinate 572,878, forward strand.
ATATTGACAAACCTTAATACTATTTGTATTAAATGATGGAAAAAAACAAATTATTAATTGTTAAAAAAATAATGCTAGTGAGTTGTTTCTGTTAATAAATTTATTTTCAATTTGTTTCTGAAAGATGGTAAAGTTTGACAGTCTCTGATATAGAGTGGAAGAGAATTCCATATTGTAGCAAGAGAAACTGTAAAACATTTCGATTAACAGGGATTTAAAAATCGCTCTAGCGGTCACATTTTTCGATGTTACACAACGAAACTCAATAGGCCCTATATCCTATTAAAATAAACCGAGGAAAGTATTATCCAAAAATTACCGGAATCCGACAGTTAGAAGTGGAAGTTTAGGTGATATTCCAAATTAAAAACTGCGTAAATAACTGGACCGATTTCGATTAAATCCTTTGTGTGTGTCTGATTGGGTCCCTCGATGGTTTAAATTCACAATTGGACCCTCTAAAACCATTAGGTGTATGAGTTCACCTGAAGTGAAAATTTAAAAATCGTTCTAGCGGTCACAATTTTCGATATTTTACAACTAAAAGTAAACCGAGGTAGGTATTATCCAAAAATGAACTAAAATCCGACAATTAGAAGTGGAGTTTTACTTGAAATCCGAAATTGAAAACTGACTAGCAATCGCCATGTTTGGTTCGTCTCAATATGATTTAATTAGCCTTTAATATTTCATTTATTTAGGCGGATATTAGCTACAATTTTGCATATTCGATTAGCAGTACTAAAGTTAATTTTTAAAATCTACAATATATTGATCACAGTGTCCGAAATTTTCATATCCATAAAATTCTCTTTCTGTCTTTCTAACTTCCATTAAATTCTATCTTTAATCCTTTTACAGTTTACTTGAATTGAATTGTTTTCACAATCTTGCAACTCTCTTATTGTATATGCAGAAAACATTTAAAGAACAAATGAGATACATTTGTGTCTGTCAAGTTTGGAATTTGTAAGCATACGGGAAGATATAAATTGTGCGCGACCATATAGGTCACCGTTTAATTACTGGTTTTCTTTGACATCAGTAAAACACATACATTTCCTTTCACTTTATAAAAAAGACTGCATCATTAAACTTCCATCAATTTCATCCTTTCAAGATGCCTAATTTTTTTTTATTTCAGTACTTCATACGATTTTACAGAAAGGCCGAAAAATCCAACACTGAAATAACACATACTTTAATATTCGCCATAAAACCCAATTTCCCCCAAGAAATTATTAAAATATGACAAATATAATTAATAATTTTTTCAAGTAATAAGTCCGTTACGCAGGAAATGCATAAACTAAGAAAATTCCTCAGCAAATAAAATGTATGGCCCAATTTTGCAGGTTTACGTAATTGCTACTGCTTCTTATAGGCCTACAATACTTTGTCCACCTCATCACCTCTTTGTATTTCACTATTTTCCACCATAAATTCTACACACCATAGAGAGAAAATTTATCTCAAGTTGTACCTGTACATTTTACATCTCAGTATTCTTCATCCTTCCTCTTTCAGCTATCCGAATCCGGAATTCCCTCCCCTCTTATATCAAGGACTGCCCGACTAAAAAACAGATCAAAAAGTCACTAAATATTTCCTTAGAAAATATGGTAAATAACTATGTTCTCACACCCTAATGTTATAAAATTAACTAATTCTTCATAATCAGAAGTAAGTGCTAATTTACTAGGTATATTTTCATTTTATTTTTTTATTTTGCACTTTCTTCACTGAGCCAATTATTTAAATAAATTATAGGATATAATAATAATAATAATATAATAATAATTTTATTAGGTTCCTTTGTGTATAATAATAATAATAATAATAATAATAAATAATAATATTAATAATAATAATAATATATAGTTAGATCATCGGTTGATTAATGTCTTTCACATCGTCCGATTCCTAATAGCCAATTTTGTCGGTCCATCCAATCTCCTGGATGTAGATGTTTCTCCTTCATGTATAAATGTAGTCCCTGAGTCAAGGACGTTTTAGGTCTTCCTCTGCCTCGTCTTCCCTCAGGTATCCATTCCAAAACACATTTTGGTAGCCTATCCGATTCCATTATTATTATTATTATTATTATTATTATTATTATTATTATTATTATTATTATTATTGTTAGGCGGCTCTATGGCGGAAGCGGTTATACGCTCGCCACTCACCGCTGTAGTCCCGAGATCGAGTCTCGATCACTTCATGTGGGTTTCGTGGTGGACGAAACAGAGCTTGGGCAGGTTTTTCTCGGGGTTTTCTCCCGTTATCCCCTGTCATAATTTCATTCCACCATTTCTCCATATTCATCTCATTCATTTCTTTCATATGCCCCCTTGATGGTGCGTCAGGCGTGGTCGGCCGGCACCCTTGAATTCAGAAACCTCTATATAGAGGGCTTCATCTTATCTCATCCCTCGACCCGATCCTGAGTTGAGGATATTTATTATTATTATTATTATTATATTATTATTATTATTATTATTATTATTATTATTAACATTTTAACACTTTTTTATCTTTCCTTGTCATCTGTATATTTTGTAGCCTACTCTTAACTAACTCACTGGCACAATCGAACTGTATGCTCACGACCGCGCGGACATAAGCTCTCCATATATCTCTATCCTCAGCTAATGTTTTCCAATCATCCCCTGTAAAATCTACTTCCTCAAATCATTGTTAGTGTTTATCTTCCTCATTCTTGGCATACCTACTGGGCGTTTTCCCTCTGATTTTCCTATAGAGTTTCCAAGCCCCTCTCTCACTCCCATTCGTCCCACATGTCCTGCCCTTGTCAAGTCTAGGAGACTTAACTATTCTTATTATATCTGGTTCCTTATAAAGATCATGTGCTTCACTGTTATGTAGTCTCTCCATTATGTTCATCTCTCTTTGGTCCAAAAATTTTCCTAAGAACTTTATTCTCAAATACTCTTAATATTTTCTCCTCCCTTGAAGTAGAGTCCATGTTTCTCTATCTACTATACATGAAAAAATATAAGGAAAACAATAAAAATGTAATGATTTAATACAGGCTATGTAGGCAAATATAATATTTTTTCGTCCTGAAAATTTTAACACATCTCTGCCAAAGTTCATATAATTGTCTTAATCGCGTCGGTTCGTCCTTCCATCCGTCTACATATCCATCTATATGTATGTCTATGTAGGTTTGTCCCTTCTGATAATTCGAGCTTACAGTATCTCTGCCAGAAGCCCATTTATAATATCGTCTTCCATCTGTCTCTCTAACTATGTAGCTGTCTACCTAGCTAGCTATTATATATATATATATATATATATATATATTAAATTCTAGCACGTCACTACCGAAAGTCCATCTATAATTATAAATAAATGTTTAACTTGAACCTAAATGTCAAATTTTATGTAGCATATGTACTGGTTTTCCTAGAAAAATGACATTCTTTAACCATTAATGCTATAAAAAAACTGCACTCTCCAAGGAGATTGAAAACTATAAAGGATCTTTGTTAAGAATTCCTCTATGCCACAAAAATTAAAGAATACTGCCTTGAGATCTTAAGCCACGCATATCTTTGCTTATATCACGTACATAATTGATATAGCAAACTTTTTAAAGCTGTCTCATTAAAAATGCAGATCACACAATATTGACAACTTTAACGAAGTGATAGGTAAAAACCTCCATTCATACCAACAATTCGCGCTGAAATTTCCTAACACAATAAAAGCCGGCGAATCGGTTGTGTAAAATTCTAAGAAAGAATAATAACAATTTTCAAGTTTTTCTTCTCATTAAGAAAAGCAATCAAGACGGAGTTAACACGGATCCAAGCTGCCATAACTTCTGTAATGCCAAGTAAGAAGTGACAGACACTACAATGCAGCACAGTGTTTTCGGTGACTCTAACATATCCTTATAAAGTTTTGCGATATGTCGGTCTAGCCCGTGCTTCTCTTACCGACTCTACCAAGGACGAAACCTGTATCAAACTATGCACACGTAAAACTGGCTTATGTACACATTTACACTCACGTGAATTATTGCTTCCAGACCAGCAGTCTGTTGGCACTATACATTACATACACAACAATTTTAATAACGCCAGATATCAATGGCCTTATATATATAATTTTTTTATTTAGCCTGGTGGAGTTAAGCCCATACGCATTCTCTTTAACTCACCAGAACAAACAATGTTACATTTAAATACAAAAAATTATAACAATATTATACACTAAACAATTAATTATCTGGCCAAACTGAAAAATAATAAAAAATGTCTAATAATACAATAAAATTAAAGACAATTAAAATTAAAACTAATGAAAGGATATATAAACAAAGAAATAACAGCTAGAATCTACTATACATGAAAAAAAGTACAAAGCAAATAATAAACTCTAATCGATTAATATATCGCTTATATATATGGCATGATAAAAAAAATAAATGCCTGGACGGGATTCGAACCCGGAACTCTGAACCTCAGCATGTTATCCATTACACCACCAGGCGAATCCAATTCAAACACTTATTTTTCTTATATATGTATTATATTCTCCATTATTACTAGATGTCGCGAGAACTCGGTCTTCACTGCCACCAAGTAGCTGACTATAACAAGTAAGCAAATTAAAGAGAATATTTTTTTTTTACTTTATAGCAGTGACGCTTATATATATATATATATATATATATATATATATATATATATATATAAAGCCATTAGGTAAAAATAGTGATAAATCTTAATACTATTTTTATTAAATAATGGAAAAACAAATTATTCATTAAAAAAAATAATACTAGTGAGATGTTTCTGTTATTGATTTTATGTTCAATTTGTTTCTGAAAGATGGTAAAGTTTGGCAGTCCCTGGCACAGGGTGGAAGAGAATTCAATGTTCTAGCAAGAGAAACTGTAAAATACTTCGAGTAATAGGTAGTGTGATAAGGAGGGATATAAAGGACAATGTGCTGATGGGGTCGTGTATCTTATTAATGTGTATCAGAGAGTCTAGTGAAGCGGTTTGATAAATAATCAGGTAATCATGTGTGTAATATTTTATAGAGAAGAGATAGGGAATGGGCAGTTCTACGATATTGTAGATTAAGCCTGAAAATACATAAACTTATAATTAAGAAATGTTTCTTGGGTTTTCCGCTTCATGGATTCATGGTTGGCCTCTGGCCACTGATTCCGACATTTCGACATGATCCCACATATCAGTATCAAGGAATGATAGGTTCGAATTACTGGTATAGGTCTTATACAGCATAGCCAATGCATATCTGACATGCTATTTGACAGTGACTAGTAATCCATGTGCCATTAATAGTTAGATATTAGTTAATTATATTTATTTTTCATTGCGGTCCGTTTCGGAAGCTGTACACCCATCCAAAGGGTTGACCAAGTTACATGTTGCCCAACCGTGGTATTCTTTATATTTTCTCCGTTGTTTTGGGGATGACATGGTAGGCAGCGAGAGCAGTTATCCATGTAGATGGTAATATATATATATATATATCACGTAAGTGTGGGTTGCCTGACAAACTGCAGCGTATTCATAACATATGTATCGGATTCATATTCAATGTCCGAAAATATGTTCACATTTCTCCATTTTCCACGACTTATAGCTTCATCTCATAGATAGAAGAAAATTAGAAAATTACACTGTCTAGTTCTTTTATTTAAGATTCTACATATTTCGAGTCCCAATTATTTAGTCTCTCATTTCCATATCTATCCTCCAAAAATGATTTAAATACACGATCACAACATAATCTCTTGCTTAACATACCGCAACATAGGACATCACATCACTCCACATCATATACTTGAACTAACTCCATTTCTGGCAACTGGAATTCCCTACTACAGGAAATCAGAGACTGCAGGACGTTATAATCATTTTAAAAAAAATACATTTATATTTGTTTTAACTTTGGCTTGATCTTTATCTGTGCAATGTAGACCCGTTTAATCATCATCAAACTTCACGAATTAGGTATTTGTCTGTTCCGATCTCACATATGTTCAGTTCAGCGCTTTCTTGGTCTTCCTACCGATTTTCGTCCTCCAGGATTATATATTAGTGCCATCTTTGGTATCATATCCTCTGTCAGTCTCTACAGATGTTCTATCCAATTGTTCCTAGGTTTTTTCTATTTGTTGAAGTGGTTGTACTTTCAGTTCTTCTCTAATATTCTCACTTCTAATATGTTCTTCTCTTGTACAGCCTTTCACAGCCTGTAGGAATCTCATTTCCGCTGCCTGAATTTTACTTTTTTTCCTTTTCCTTCAGGACCTAGGCCTCACTTCCATACATCGCCACTGATAGTACCATCGTTGAGTAAAATCTCAGTTGCGTATCCTTCCTTACTTTGTTCATCAGCGTTCGTCTGATTGTTCCACAAATATGTTGAAATGTCTGCATTTTATTATTTATATCTTGTTCTTCTTCATAAGTTATATCGCAGCCCAAATACTGAGAGTGTGAAACCTGTTCCAACACTTTATCTTCTATTAATGTATTAAGTATATATCCATCCATAGTAATTCTGTCCGAAGGCAGGTCCTTCACTGCAATCATAGCATTTTCATGCTATGTTGCAGCTTTACTAGGGAATTGTAGGTGTGGTAGCTTCCCGTTTCTTTCTAAACCGGCGAAGGATGATGATGATAATGATAAGGATGATGATAATGATAATGATGATAAGGATGACGATGATGATGGTCATATTTCGGGGACCGTTTGGGCCTTAAAGTTTTCCTGACATTTATCTTACAGGTGAGGAAAAACCCCGATAAAAACCTCACCCAGAAAAACTGCTCCGACTGGGGATCGAACCCGGGCCCGCTGCGTGACAAGGCAGCACGCTACCTCGAGACCACATCGGTGGACTATGTAAATAATGTTTAATATATTATATAAATACTATTATACAAAGTCAATAAAATCCCAAATCACCTAATTAAAAAGTTACAAGAGTCAACGCGTTTCAATAGCGACGCTATCATTATCAAGACTTATTACTGACCAAACACAAACACACCAAAATGTGTAAACTAAATATAGTTAAAATTCTGACGACGTCACATGACGTGATTGATAATCTTAAATTATTTGTTGACGTCATATACCTAATCCCCTTCTCTTTTAATTAAAGAAAAGAGAGCTCTGACTGGAATAGGGCCCCTGTCATTATTCATAATTTTATCTTTATTTTTATAAATTTATGAACTCTCAAGGACGTAAAGAAATTTAAAATCAATGATTGATCTAACCAGATAGAGGTAATTTTTATTAACAATGTGACTATGATTAGAAATACTTTGATCAACCCCAGACTTATCAATTCTGTTCAACCAATACCGGACTTTTTTTATATCAGCTTTACCTTTAAGATTTCCGAGAATTCTATTTAACGAAGGGTCGGAGTGTAAACTACAGTCAGATTCAACCCAGGAAGTTACTATGTGTTTGGAATAGGGAACTGGGTTACCATTTTAACAATATTTTCTTGAGAGAAATCCTTAAATAAAACTGAAAATTGCAAATCAGCAGGTACATAGTTGTAAGTTGTAGCCGTCCAAGCCACCCCATCTTAAATAAAAAGCAGTTACCACTTGTCACTGAGCTCGTGAGGATCTGTACTATCCTGTGTGAAAGTGTCGCCTCTCGTATTTACTATGGAACTAGTTTGCATGCCGTAAAAGAAAAACTATGTTTTTTAAATGTATAGTACATAGATTTGGAAAAAGTACTGCTAACCTTGTCCCTTCTCCCCTCCCTAAACAAACAAATCCCGTTATTAAATAGGTTTTATTAAACATCATGTGCACATTTAGAGTTTTCACCAGGGCAGAATTAAATCAACCAGGATCTCTCATTGGAGATCAAATTTATAATGTTATTGTTACTGCCCACGCCTTTATCATAATTTTCTTTATGGTAATACCAATTCTAATTGGAGGGTTTGGAAATTTGTAATTGTGAAGAGAGACTGAGTTCTGCTTTTGCATTTCATTAGGTGGTACTTGGAGCATGGCTCGTACATCTGCAGTCCTCCTTTGGGTCGTGGTATGACGGATTCTGGCATATCTTCCCGTGGAAACCATGCGCAGCGAAGCGTGTGTATAGGTGGCGAAGTTGGAAGGTCGGGCCTTTCCACACATCAGTTTTCATCGTTTCTGTGTCCATTATTTCCATCGGTATTGCATTGGCTTTGTTTTGTCTCTCTTTGATGGCGTCTTTATATGCCTGGGTTTCTGGTAGATTGGAGCGAAGCTTGATGTCCTCAATGAAGTTGGATTCATGTGCTATTCTGTAGGCGTAGCTGTTTCTTGTGTACTTTGAGAGTGACAAAGCCCAAATACCGTTATTATGAGTTTGGCAACATCTACCCTCTGTACGTAGGGAGACACTGGCGTAGCCCACAGTAACTTCCTGGGTTGAATTAGAGTGTAGTAAGAACAACTCGTAATAGTCTAATGATAATTAGTTGATTTATCCCCGTTCATCCCGCTGAAGACATCGGTATTCTCCTAATGAGAATTATGGCTTTTCAGGGCAAAGTGCCAGTCAGAGCAAAAATAGTAATCAATAATGAAATAATAGAATAGATAGCACACTTTAAGTATCTTGGTTCAGATATAACATATAGGCCTAGCTATGATTGGGATATACATAATAAATTAAACCGATATCAAATGATGTGTGGCACCATAAGAAGAACCCTCCGAACGACTAGAAGAGAAACTCAGCTCAGGTTTTATAAAATCATGGCTATTCCTGTTCTTTTATATGGATCTTAATCTTGGGTACTTACAAAAAAAGATATCTCACATATTCAAGCCACTGAAATTAAATTTTTAAGATCCGTAAAAGGATGTACACGCATGGATAGATTACACAATGAATAAATAAGAAATGAACTGCAGATATTTTCAATAGTCGAAAAACTAGAAGAGCACAAATACCAATGGAAAGAACATTTAGACAGAATGGACAATACAAGATTACCCAAAAAGATCAACACCTACAAACCACATGGAAAAAGATCTTTGGGACGGCCAAGGAAACGATGGACTTGAGACCGAAACAGGTCGCATTGACCTAATCCCGGAAAGGAAGAAGAAGAAGAAGAGAATTTTCTAATTTATTTACTCTTATTTCTCTGAGGTTTTTAATTCATTTACTCTTATTTCCCTACGGTTTTTAATTTTTTATTTACCGGTATTTATTTTCTTTATTTAGCGTGGATAGTTGTCAGCGAATGACATATGGTTAGTACATCCCCTAGAGGTGACATCTTGTAGGAAACTAAGGTATTACTTGGATAGAGGAAGGTCGGTTAAAGTTTGCTATGTTACCTTTATATTTAGGCGTGAGGTTCTCTTACGAGCCTCAATATCTTCAGACTCGGGAACCACGGCTTAGAGATTCTCCCGTAGGACTTCTATTTTGGATATTTCTATCTTAAACATCCACAGGTCCACCGCTGTGATCTCGACGTAGATTCTGCTTTGTCATGCAGCAGTCCCGGATTCTAACCTCGTTCGGGACAAGTTTCCAGGGTGAAGCTTTTTTTGGAGGATTTCCCTCACCTGTAAGACAAATGTCAGGAAATTTTAAGACCCAAACGTTCCCCGAATATCATCTGGCCATCATAATCATCATCCTATTCGCCATGTTTAGTATGAATGTGTGTATATGGTGTTTTCATCTTAGTATTGTGTTGTCCCAGAAGAGACCCTGACATTGAGCTGATCCCTCATTGCGGGAGGCTCTCCATGTTCTTGTGTGATAAAAAAGTTAAGTGTATGATCCATAGTTTTGATCACTCTCCCGACAGGTCGAGTGACTGTAAGGCGTGGGTGGCGTGTGGTACGTAAAATTACCTATAAGAGAGTGTTTAGGCCTAAACTAAGTGAATTACATGACAAAAATCCGTCGAGCCAGGTCGGGTTTGAAACCGCGACCCTTGAGACTAAAAGCAAGGTAAATAACCACTAGACCACTCCGGCCGACTTCAGGCACGTTTAATATTTCATTGAAATCTAGTGTCGACGTTTTGATTTAAGGATAAAACAAGAAAATAAGTTGGCATATCTGGGGTTAGAGTTGTGCATGATTTGAAACAAAAGAGTAAAGAAAGCAGAGTTCTTAAGTCACTCGGTCGGACCATGACAATGATTCAATAGATGCAGAAACAATCATTTCTTGGGATATTTTAAATATATTTAACGCAAGCATTATAACCAAGTTGTAGTAGCCTATACTACTTTACATTATAATCAAGAACTTATTTTGGTTTAGGTCGTTTGAACCTGTTCCTGTAAGATCTCAAGATTTGGTTGGGGGTCCATCTTAATTTTGGTCTTCCTTTATATGGAAGTCTTCTATATTGATACCGCAAAGCTAATTTAGGAAAGCGTGATCGATCCATTCTTTGGACACGTTGTAATAAATTGCTTAGACTATTTAACTCATGTCCCAAATGGTAGTCAATGACCAATCACGTTTCAATGAATTTTGTTTTATAACCAATGACAGTCGTGTTTCATCTCGCTCTTTATCGATTTATCTTTATCAGCTCCTACTTTTGTGATAAAGAAAGCTTCTCCTTTTTAATATCCTAAATAGGTCACAGCATCATTTTTCCCCAACAAATACATTGAATGTAGCAAATAATAAACAGATTCATTGATTTTACTGAGTCGTTTACTAAAGAAATAAAGAAATAACCTATAATGTTGATTATAACATACAGTTTGATGTGTTTCATTATTTCTCCACTAGGGTGCATTCTTACAATATTGCGATCCTATTTGGCAATAAATAATATGATCAAGTTGCAGTGAATATACATAACCTCACATTTCTGATGTGTTCTCAAACATCGCCATTTACATTAAATATATAAATATTTTAAAATACCGGTAACTATATTTAAGAAATGACTTTTGAGTAAACATCTTAGTTTTATTCTTTAAATAGTCCTAACAAATGCCTCTCTTGATTTGCAAATCGTCTAGATAAATTCACGAGTTACGATAATTTGGAAATCACTCGTGGCTTATTTATGATAATTCTGAATTTCTTTTGAACTTTTTTAATTTATCGTGTAGCTATACTGTGTTTCTTTGCTTGTCCATTTTTGTCAAACTAAGAGCTGACGTAAAAATCTCATGTGTGCCGCTTACAAATTTGATTTGATTTTAGAATTTAGTACAATACATTGCAATAAAAATATATATGGACCTCTATTCATCACCTACGTAGATAGTGCAGTTCCTCTTGCAAGAACTTGGAATTTTATTCTATCTTATGTCAGAAATTGCTAAACTATAGCTTAACAACTTTCAGGAATATACTGAAGATTTATTATTAATAAACTAACAGAAAAATCTCACTAATAGCATTCTTTTAACATTTGTTTCTTCTATTTAATGAAAATACTATTAAGATTTATCAATATTTCAAACTTGATATATTATATATATAGCCTATAAGGTTTCCTGGAAGGGAATTATTCCTGTGGTTGCCCATGATCTGGAATTTAGGTTAAATGTAAGTTGAAAACTTCCCTGGCGCTTCATTATCATTTATCGCCCATCATAAGCTATCATTGGGGTAACAAAATTCCGTCTTCCAGGTGTCCCGACCTAAGAAATGGATTATAATTCCCCCAATACCAGGGAAAAAATCCAGAATTTTCATAAAAGGCAACCTGATAGCATTGGACAAAATAATTAATTGTCATTAACTTTATTGAATTATTACATCTTAATTTTAGAGGGTCTTTCACATATTACGCAATTTTTTAATGCAATAATTAAGAGAAAAAAAGCATCGAAATAAAAAAGTATTTTTTATATTTTTCATCTACATACACTCTCATTTAAGTGCGGAAAATTATATCAGGCATATGTCCACCTCCACTGCCTCGGCGGCAGTTTCTCTTTCTATGAAGTTCGTGATGACCTTTTCACAGACATCTCTGTTGATGTTGATGACACGTTGAATTTCTTCCTTAAATTCGAGCACTGTTTGTGGTTTGTTCACGCAGACTTTGGACTTCACATAACCCATAAAAAGAAGTCACATGGAGTAAGGTCACAAGATCTTGGAGTCCATTCCATCGCCACGAATTGAGATCACAGCCTGAGGGAACTTGAGAGACGAGTAATACTGCTCGCCGAAACAGTGGAGGTGGACATATGCCTGATATAATTTTCCGCACTTAAATGGGAGTGTATATAGATGAAGATAAAAAAAAACATTTCGATTTTTTTTTTCTATAGTGGTTCTCCGAGATAATTCGCCTCTAATATCCGCAACGCCTCATATGTCTGATATAATTTTCCGCACGAATTCATAATCTTTAAAGGATTAGGCCAAAGGAAATATAATTAAATCCAAAACTTAAATGGGAGTGTATGTAGATTAATTTTTTTTTTATTTCGATGCATTTTTGACTTAATTATTGCATTTTTTAAATTTAGTAATAAGGCCTATATGAAATACCCTATATTATTGTTCAGCTTTAAAGTGATCCCACTACAGGCCTCAGGAGGCCCTTGGGGTAGTAGGAGGTTAAGGCTCCCACTTTTTCTTGACAATCGGCACTTGATGTCAGCCGGGTTGTCAGCCCTGCGTGACGGCCGCCTTTACCCCAGAACAAGCGTCTGGTACTCATTTCACTTAGAGGCTGAGTCGACCCCAGGGCCATAGTGCCGCCAGAAGGTTTGGGTCAGTTTAAAAATCCTGACCCCACCGGGACTCGAACCCTCGACTCCGGCTTGTAGCGCAGTGCATTATTGTTCAGCTTAGCAAAATTATTATTTAGTATCCAATATTATTGTTGTTTTTTATTTAGATGTTTGTCCTGGCGAGTGGAAGAGAAGACCACATGTCCCTAACTCCACCACGCTAAATAAATCATCATCATCATCACTCCAAGGATTAGGCAATTGCCCGTTCCGACTTCATATTGCATCAGCCCAACGTCTTCTAGGTCTTCCAACATCTTGCTTGGGTCGGTTCCTTTTATGACAATCCGGCTGATTTCCATGAAGCTTCTCAGTAAGATAAATGTCTCCTGGAAGCGTTACGAGCGCTTCGCAGGACAAGGATGGTGGAAGGGCTGCTTCCTCTGAGCCTCCAAACATGCTCCTCTGGGTATCCACCCCCCAAGAGAGGGCTGCTTCTTCCGCTCTTCAAGCCCTACAAGTTTAGCTGTGCTATTCCTTGTCGCCCTGTTGACCGTTGAAGACTTGACTTGACGAAGATGTGGCCGCCCAATATGGATACAGACGCCATTCCTTCGTTGTGAGCTATACTTAGTTCCCCTCGCCTCTTACCCACCAGCAAGATTAACCTAAGTCAATCTTCCCCAGTAGAGTCGTCTGGTTCATCGGGTACTAAGCCCCCCCACCACGTCAAGGTAAAATAGTAAATGGACAGCACAGTGATTCAATAGATGCAGAAGCATGGCCACATCTTGGCATATTACAAATATATTTAACGCATGCGTTGTAGCTTTTTTTTTTTGCAGTACTATTTTCCGTTGAAATAAAAATACATAGGCCTGTATTAAACACTTACGCAGAAAGAGAGAGGCTCGCGCGTGTATAATTCTTGCTTTTTTTCGTAAATAAGATGGCGAAGAAAGTAAATATAAGTTATTTTACATTTAACGTATGATTTAGTTGAAAGGAGTTGAAATGTAGGAATTCATTAATTTATATGGAATGCAAATGGTGTCTCTTTTGAATCTCTTTATTTGAAGTTGTATAAATCTTTCATGTTGAAAGCAAAATGCATTTGTTATGCCAGATCCAGAAATGCATGGAAAATATGATTTTAAAAGCACTTACATAAATAGGTACATTGTTTATTACGTCATTAAACAAATTTCATTGCTTAGCATCCAACTGACAAAACACGAACGTGCTTAATTTGTAATCGCAGGATATAACGATCATTAAATTACTCTTTCACACTATTTTATTAACTTGCATTTTTTGCGAATTCAACTAAAGCTAGGGTTACCAACTATCGCTGTTTTCCTTACTTTAATGCTTTCATATGTAAAACTTTCATGTGACTCACACATTCCGGGCATTAAAGGGACATGACTTTCCGAGAAAGTGCGTTTAACTCAAATAACTCAAAGGCATTATCGAACCTTAGGTTCATGGACGTGCGGACATCAGCTCCCCATGCATCCCTATCCTGAGCTAATGTTTTCCAATCATCCCATGTACAATCTGCTTACCTCAAATCATAGTTAATGTTATTCTCCCATCTCATTCCTGGTCTATCAACTGGACTTTTCCCTCTAAATCTTCTACAAGAAACTTCCATGCCCCTCTTTCATTTCCCATTCGTGCTACATGTCCTGCCCATCGCAGTCTAAGAGACTTAACTGTTCTTATTATATGTAGTTTCCTATGAAGATCACGTAGCTCACTGTTTTTTAATCTTCTCCGTTCACCTGTCTATTCAACTCTCTTTAGACCAATAACTTTCCTAAGAACGTCATTCTCAAATACTCGTAATCTTATTTACTCCTCTCTTAAAATAAGAGTCGGTGTTTCGCACCCATATCATTTAACAGGGAGAATAATTTTATATATTACCAGTTTAACGTTTTTTTTAGAGAAGTTTGCACGACAAGAGTCTCTGTAATGCATAATATCATGAATTTTCAGAATTGAGCCTATGTTAAATTCATTTGTACATCTCTTTCGCATTTGTAATTATTGTTCCTAGGTATTTGAATTCAGCCACTTCGTCAAAATTACCGCATTTCTAATTAGCTGTCCATTTCCATTGTAAAATGTATTTCTGGATCACATATGATTAGGCTATATTCTTTTTTTGGATCTAGGATATCAAGGACCTCCCCAGATGAGCTATATGTTTAATACAGGGCACTGCCAACTATCAAGAGTTAAAATAGCCATTTATGTAATGTGAAAACAAATTTTAGATTTAAATATAGGCGAATTCCAGGGCAACTGACTCAATTTTTAGCCTTCAGACAGTAGACACTACATTTTCTTTTCAAAACATTTTTATATGCTACAGATTTCAATTTATTTAACAGAAAATAGGGATTTTCTATCTTTAATAATGTTGTACTTAAAATGTATGGTTTTATATCGGTAACTGACATAACTGAAGAATGACGTCATGTTTTATAGAGTGATAGTAAAATAATTAATCTCTGTGAAATTTTATATTTTATTTCAAAAAGCAATTGTGAACGTAATATATACAGGAAGAGTTGAAAAAAATATATTTTGAGTTTTATGATCTAATAAACTTTAGTCATTAATTATACAAAATTAAGATAGCTGACATAACAACTAATGCTTCTGACTGATGTAAGAGTTTTAATTAAAATAAACAAATTATAATTATTCACTACATATGAATTTCTTCATACTCTGCAAGATTTTGGAATATAGACCTGCCTACTGGGTGATTTTCCTCTTTAATTCCCCGTTCTTGCTACATGTCCAGCCCATCGCAATCTACGAGACTTAACTGTTCGTATTACAATTGGTTTCCCATGAATATCATGTAGTCTTCTCCATGAAAGCAGTGGTATTTCACTGTCGACGCTGAGACGAGCCCCGCGCCTCCCAACTATGCTACACATCTCTCTCTGATCAAAAATTTTCTTGAGAACTTTATTCTCAAATAGTAATATTTTCTTCTCCCTTAAAGTAAGAGTCCATGTTTCGCGTCCATATAATATAACTGGGTGCATATAGTTTTATGTTGTTTTTTTTTCAGTTTAATTTTTTTGAGAGGAGTTGGAACAACAAGAGTCCCTGTAATTAATATTATCATGCGTTTCCAGAATTAAGCCTATGTTTAATTTATTTCTGCACCTCATGATAGTATACACATAAAATGTGATGAATCAAAACTCGAATCTAAAAAAAATGAAAATTTCAGTAACATAATTCGTAAGTCCAAACTATATACATATTATTTCAGTCTAATTTAGAGGTCCTCTATAACATCTTTCGCTATAGGCCCTACTTCAACCCACGAAATCACCATTTTCTATGCTTTTCATATTAAACTTTGTATCTATGAACTATAAAACAGCTATATTGTAAAGGACCAAGAAATATTCAATCTATGCAATTAGTTGATGAAGGTGTACTTAATTCATTGTTGCAGGAAATATTTAAACCTCATGTCTGGTCTGAAAATACGTGCTTACCGAAATCAAGGCAAAAGGCGGCTTAGGAAAAATAGCTGATCACAAAAATAAAAACAGAAAGATCGATAAAGAAAAATACAAATAAAAGAAGTTAAGAGAAAAAAAGGTTGGAACGAGTTGAGTGCATATCGTGTTTCATGGTTCAATACTGAGACTACCGGCTCTTCCTCAGCGGCAAATGCTTCTTTAAGAGTACGTGAGCCTCCGACAGTCTTAATGCGTTAACTTCTGCTTTTAACTACTCTTTATTTCTCTAAGGTATTTATTTCTTTCTGGTCGTCTCATTGTAATCTAGCGACAATATGCCCCAACCAGCTACCCTTTCATTCCTTGTGGACTTCTTAGTTACCATGCTTACCTGTGGTTACAATTTCTCCGGTTCGAATCCGGCTACAACTGACTAAAAATTGAAATTATAAAATTGATACTTCAGATCTCTGTAGTTTTCAACTATACCTCTTCCGAGGTAAGTTCTGGTTGCAATGTAAGCAAACAGATGTACGAGTATTACTGCGTTTTCATTGGTCGAATAATGATTTTACCTTTAAGCGTGTAAGAAAATATAGTTCGCTCTCTAACAGTCGAAATAATAAAAATAACACAAATATATATTATCTAACACATATCTATATACGTTATATGGGAGTAAACTATATCCTAAATTAGCCATTGAGGATGTGTAGCAGGATTTGCAAATAAATTAGTATGGAACATTAATTCTGCTCGTAATGAAATTTCAAATATAGGATATCTATCG
The DNA here is from genome assembly GCA_030220185.1 of Diploptera punctata. Classification (NCBI taxonomy): domain Eukaryota; kingdom Metazoa; phylum Arthropoda; class Insecta; order Blattodea; family Blaberidae; genus Diploptera; species Diploptera punctata. The sequence continues at coordinate 589,901 of JASPKZ010008883.1, forward strand.
ATATCATGGAAAAAGCGCAAACGTCTGATTAAGTAGGTGCATATATATTTTTTGTCATACATTAATAAATAAATAAATGGAGGAAATTCCTAATTATTGGTACAATCTTTCCTTATATATATATATATATATTTCTTCTTCTTCTTCTTCCTTTCCAGGATTAGGTCAATGCGACCTATTCCGGTCTCAAGTCCATCGTTTCCTTGGCCGTCCCAAATATCTTTTTCCACGTGGTTTGTAGGTGTTGATCTTTTTGGGTAATCTTGTATTGTCAATTCTGTCTAAATGTTCTTTCCATTGGTATTTGTGCTCTTCTAGTTTATCAACTATTGAAAATATCTGCAGTTCATTTCTTATTTATTCATTGTGTAATCTATCCATGCGTGTACATCCTTTTACGGATCTTAAAAATGTCATTTCAGTGGCTTGAATGTGTGAGATGTATTTTTTGTAAGTACCCAAGATTAAGATCCATATAAAAGAACAGGAACAGCCATAATTTTATAAAACCTGAGCTGAGTTTCTCTTCGAGTCTTTCGGAGGGTTCTTCTTATGGTGCCAATATATATATATATATATATGTAGGCTATATGCTAATTTTTTTGTGATTTAAAAAGACATTAAAAAGTACAGTGTATATTACATGTACATACAATACTTTATATAATAAATTTAATAGTAATAATAATAATAATAATAATAATAATAATAATAATAACAGTATTAATACTAACAAATTAAATATTTTATATGATAAATTTAATAGTAATAATAATAATAATAATAATAATAATAATAATAATAACAGTATTAATACTAACCAAAATAAATATTTGATATGATAAATTTAATAGTAATATAATAATAATAATAATAATAATAATAACAGTATTAATACTAATAAATTAAACGTGGAGCTCCAATTTAATAATTGCATATTACAGTGCCTGTGCAAACCAAAGTTAAAACAAATATACATTTAGATTACTTTTAATAAATGATTCCAACATCCGGCACTTCTTCATTTCCTGTGCGAGAGAATTGAAGTTGCGAGACGTGGACAAATTGTATAAACAATTTAGATATAGGTATAAATGTATTAAAATAATAATAATAATAATAATAATAATAATAATAATAATAATAACCTAAAAATTTATTAAATTATTGCATTAATAAGGAAAGTGCAAAAGTAAAAGAATAATAAAAATTTAGGCTATAATAAACTTCTAGAAGTTGGTTACACATAAAGGGTCCAGAGAAGAACCAGGTGAATCACTTTTTTGTCGAAACGGAGTTTAAGATACAATTAAATTCTCCATGGAAAGGACTATCTTTTAGAAGTAAAAGAAACAATTTACTCAGGGGTTTATTTTCATTCAAAATTTGGCAAACAGGTCCACTGTTGTGGTATCGGGGTAGCGTTGCTGCCTCATACTCACCGGTCTGGTTCGATCTTCGGTCGGGACAAGTTTCCTGGGTGATAGCTTTTCCCTCGCCTACAAGACAACTGTCAGGAAACTTTAAGACACAAACGTTTCTCGAACATCATTGGCCATCATTATCATATTCGCCATGTTTAGTATGAATATGTGTGTGCGTGTGTGTGTGAATGGTGTGTTTTGTCTTAATGTTGTGTTGTCTTGGAGGAGGCTCTAACATTGAGCTGATCACTCACTCGGTAAGGCCCTTCATGTCCTTGTGTGGTTGTTAAAAAAAGTATATGTGTGATCCATAGTTTAAAATGCCTCTCCAGACAGGTCGTGCCAGTGTAAGGTGTAAAAAGTACAAATCAGGTGAGACGTTATATTAACTTAATTAAATGGAATTTAGCATACGGACAGGTACGTTGTATAATTAAAAGTGTTTTCTCGGTTTCAAATAAAATGCTTACTGTTTTTCCCTATAACTAACTAACTCACTGACACTATTGAACCCGCAGTTTCATTATCCAGAAAACAGATTATATGTGTTTGGGAAAGGATGTGGATGACCTCATACTCGAAACAGGGAAAATAAAAAAAATGTGAATGTTTTAAATATCTTGGGTCAATAATTATTACAAGTTCAGGTGATGTACAGACTAAAATTGTAATGGCAAAAAATGCAACTAAGACATTACATGGAATAATTTGGAACAAAAAATATTACAAAGGAAACTAAAATGAAAATTTATAAGAGCATAATACAGAATATTTTGTCATATGGAAGTGAAACTTGGTCTTTGACGGAATTACAAAAGAATAAAATTAGAACAGTTGAATTTGATTATTTTAGAAGAAGCCTCCAAAAAACAAGACATGATAAAATAAGAAATTAATTCCTTTGGAGACAAATGAATGTCACCACATCTGTTGTTAAGAGGATTGAAAATCAAACGCTTAAATGGTATGGCCATGTACAAAGAATGGAAAATGAAGGATGGTCAAAAATATATACCAGTGGTCACCCCCTGGAAGAAATAATCGTGGCAGACCAAGATGGAAATGGAAAACCTACGTCAGAACTGTAATGGATGATAGGAATTTGGAAGATGGAGATTGGAATGATAAAGATAAATGGAAACTGAAGACGGCAAACCTGTAAGTGGGGGAAAGCCGAAGAAGAAGAAGAAGGTTCATGATCGCACTGACATAAGCCTCCATATATCCCTATCCCGAGCTAATGTTTTCCAATCATACCGTTTATATTCTACTTCCGTCAAATCATGATTAATGTTATTCTACCATCTCATTTTTGGTCTACCAACTGGGCGTTTTCTCTCTTGCTTTCCTGCAAGAAGCTTTCACGTCCCTCTTTCATTTCCCATTCGTTCCACATGCACAAGTTGGACCCTCCACCACGGATACCTCGAGCACAAGCCCATAAACCCCAAGTTCCAATTTCTTTTTCTCCCTTATCTATTGTGCGAGAAAAAGAAGTGTAGCAATCCATCGCAGTCTACAACTGTTAGCCAAATTTTGGAATTCCTCAGATTTGGACAGGGTGTATCTTTCTAAAATTGCCATCGCTGCCATTAGAGGATCAATTTCAATTTTAAGAAACCATTTTTACAAAATTTCTACTTTGTAGTATGTATACTTCAATTAGGCCTACAATTTGAATTTTTTAAATGTATTTACAAAATGTATTTTATAAATTCAAAAAATTAATTGTCCATGTCACTTTGTCCTTGAGGCAATCCTCTAATAAGGAAAGTTGTATTAGCCTAATAATAAAATATGCATCCATCCATAGTAATTCTGTCCGAGGGCAGGCCTTTCACTACAATCATAGCATTTTCATGCTATGCTTTGCAGCTTTACTAGGGAAATATAGGTGTGGTAGCTTCCCATTGTTATCCATAGTTTTACATATCTTCAGTTTAACGTTTTTTGAGATAAGTTGGGACACATAATCCATTTAAAGACTCAAACACAAGAATTTGGCATATAGGTAAATAAATAGGTACGTTGTATAATCGATAGATAGATCTTCGTTGATTAATGTCTTCGACATCGTCCTATTCTTAATAGTCAATTTTGTCGGTCCATCCAATCTCCTGGTTATAGATGTTTCTCCTTCATGTATAAATATATTCCCTGCCTCCAGGAGATTTTAATTCTTCCTCTGCCTCGTCTTCCCTCAGGTTTCCATTCCAAAACATATTTTGGTAGCCGATCCTCTTCCATTCGCTGGGCATGTCCGTACCATCTTAATTGCTGAGTTTTAATATAATCTAAAATAGTGTCTTCAATCTTCATTTTTTTCCTTATAAATCTAAATAAATCTAAAAATCTGAGTTTCTAATTTTTTCTCTTCTTGAAATTCTTGTTGCCCTTCGTATAAAATCAACTTCCATTGTCAAAAGATACTTATTTGTTTTGTTGTTAATGGTCAAAATTCTGCTCCATAAGTAATGATAAAAAACATTGTATAATTAAAATAGTTTTTTCTGAATTTCAAGGAAAAATGACATATCTCGTTTTTTCTCAATCCCATTCATATTATATTGTCTAAGAATATGTCACATCATTGAATTATCTATCTATCTAGCTAGCTATGTGTGGAAAACTGTTGGAATCAAAGTGAGGCCGATGGAATTAAACATAAAGAAGAAGTTTGTGATGCACGTGGAAGTCATTGTGAAGCTTCAGGTTGTAGACAGAACAGAAATAAATATCACAATGTGTAATTATTTAACGACAGAATGAGGCCATTAGTTCATTTTGCAAATGCGTGAATAGCCATAAGACCGCTCATTACGGATAAGAATTTTCACACAAGAAATTACCATAAAATCTACTGAGAGGGAGCGGTTTGTGAAGGACGAATTCCTAGTTTGTCAAGCTAAATCAATCTATCTCTCTCTCTCTCTCTCTCCTGGTTTCTATCAGGTGAACTTTTTTTATATCCCTGACACAGCATTCCACGAATTCTCTGTTCAAATAACTGCTCCAGCACACACACACATACACACACACACACACACACACACACACACACACACACACAGGCAGAGAGAGACGATTTACGATAATCGCGACGACAAATGTGCAAATTATTGGTAGGAGTTTTCAGAGGGTAGAATTTGTGACTTGCATTCAGGAGCTACCTAGTTCAAATCCCCGGGTCGACCAAGATGTCCAATATAATATAAAAAATGACAATTTATAATAATAATAATAATAATAATAATAATATAATAATAATATAATAATAATAATAATAATAATAATAATAATAATAATACATGTTATTCACAAATAAATTGTATCTACTATTATAACAATCAGTGACGCTTTATTTCGTAGTTACTAGGCAATATATTCTAACAAAACACGCTATCAAAACGTAAAATACAGGTTCAACAGAACGTAAAATACACTTTTTGCACGATAGTGCGTTCTGTCGTACTTACTGCAATGGAGATCATGATTGAAAGTTCAATTTCCTAAATTTCGGGGTTGCCAACCTATGAATACTAAATAACTATACTGTTATCCTACAAATACATCCTGTTACATATAATAAAATACAAAGAGCCGAATACCGCCAGTATAATAATTCCGCATGTTAATCATTGTCAAGCATTGTCGCGCGGCACCCGCTTTTGTATAAACGGACATCCATCATAATGAGGCGATAATAACTAAAAATTAATTCCTTACAAAGTAGAGGCTATGGCTCAACAATGGGCTACGCTACTATAGATAGAGAGGCGTAGCAGCGCACGCCGGGTATTAGCTAGTTTTTACATAAAGTAAATATAAAAATGAAAGATGTGTTTCGAACCCTGTATCTATTACCCAGATAATAGGAGCAATGTTATAAAGTGTTTTGCTATTATTTACATGACATAAAAATGGCTTCTCTTTTAATACGTGACTTTGCTTAAGATTTTTGCTAAGCGCTAGGAAACGGTGTGAGTCAAGCAAAACAGTTCGGGGAAATGAGGCACGAGCTGCGCATGCCAAATAGTGCACCGCGTTCTGAATTAAACGTAAAGGTTACTCTTTTATTCTCCTGGAAATCCAAGGAGGTTGTGCAAACATTGGCCACTATCTTCTGTTTAAAGCAATGATTATCTATCATAAGTAATGTCGCGAGTGATTTCCAATTTATCTAGAGGATTTGGAAATCAAGAGTGGCATTTGCTAGGACTATTTAACGAATAAAATTAAGCTGTTCACTCACAAAATCATTATTTAAATATAGTTATTTTAAAATACTTATATACTTAATGCAAACGGCGATGTTTGAAAACAAATGAAAAATGTTTGGTTATGTTTCATTTGTTCATCACTGCAACTTGATCGTACAATTTATTGTCAAATAGGAGTTTATATCCATTTGGTATTTAAGATTTTTTTTAAGACCATCAAGAATTAGATTAGTTTTTTTAAGTGTATATTTTTATTATAAATGAATTAATATATTTTATTGAGTGGGTATATGACGGAGGGGTCCCTTGAAAATATTAATAATTTTTACCACTGCAATAAGAGTTAAAAATAGGTAAGATGCTAGTATTAGGGTAATAACATTTGTAGGAAAATTATAGAGCTTGATTAATGGAAGGGCCATCGCAAATTTGTAAGAATCCACCCTCGTGGAGCAAAAATGAAACACATCAAACTGTATATTATAACCAACATTGTAGGTTATAAATTATTTTTTTAGGAAACAACTCAGTAAAATCAGTATTTAAAAACACAATATCATTGAGCACACATTTATCAAATGTGTAGTTCGAAGGAGTCTGTTCATTATTTGCTATATTCATCGTATTTGTTAGATAGTCAGTCACTGCAAAATAATGCTCTGACCTGTTCAGAATATTAAAAAGGAGGAGCTTCCTTTATGTTGGTAATCAAAATTCAAATTCAAAATTCAAAAATTCAAATATTTATCGAGGTGAAACACGACTGTGATTGGTTGTAAAAAAAATCATTGAAACGTGATTGGTCATTGACTCCCATTTGGGGCATGAGTTAAATAGTCTGACGAAAAAGAAAATCTCAACTTCTGTCACCGCTGTGGTCTCGAGGTTGCGAGTCACGGGTTCGATCCCCGGTCAGGACAAGTTTCTGGGTAAGGTTTTCTCGGGGTTTTTCCTCGCCTATAAGTCAGGATACTTTAAGGTCCAAACGGTCCCCGAGCATCTTCAATATCATACTCATCTCATTAGATTAAGTTTAGGATTAAGGTCTCTCCTGGCGCATCATTACCCATCGTCATCATCCATCATATTCATTGGGAGACTGTAACCCCGCGTTCCAGGCGCCCCAACCTCAGAAGTGGATTACAATACGCCAATGCCAGGAGGCAATACCAGAAATGTCGAAATGACAAACTAGTGGCATTAAAAAAATGATTCAATATAGGATAATCAATATGACACTACATAGAATCCATCCATCCATAGTAATTCTGCCCGAAGGTAGGTCTTTCACTGCAATTATAGCATTTTTCATGCTATGCTTTGCAGTTTTACTAGGGAATTATAGGTGTGGTAGCTTCCCGTTGCTTTCCACACCGGTCAAGGATGATGATGATGGCCGGATGATTCTCAGTGACCGTTGGGCCCTAAGCTTCCTGACATTTGTCTTACAGGTGAGGAAAATACCCTCACCCAGGAGCCTGTCCCGACCGAGAATCGAACGCAGGCCCGCTGTGTGACAAGGCAGCACGCTACCTCGAGACCACAGTAGTGAACCTACATAGAATAATGGGTTATTCTATGCCATCGTACTACCTGCGAATATACGATCGGATAACAAGTGACTGCTAACATCATGTTGGCCAATGTGATAACACATGTTCCCGCTAAAGCCAATTATCAAAATATGTTTCTCATTTAAGGGGATTCTATCATAAAAGTTCATCTACATTGATTGACATCTTAATATGATAAAATAGGCAAGTTATGAAATTCGGCATAGGAAGTGGGGATGGCTAGGACTTACACCTCGCCGACCTCCAGATGACCCCGCCAGGATGGCATTTGATAGGAATCCACAGGGCACTTCGCAAATTGGAAGACCCAAGATATGATGAAAACGAACTGTCTCACAGAAGCTAAAAAGATGGGGAAGACTTGGAATGCGATCAAGGAGCTACCAAGAATAGTGAGATGGAGAAGTTTTCTGAGAGCCTATGTCCACGCAGGAATGATGGGAGTTGTGATTGATTGAGAGTTAGATGAGCAAGTTAAGTGTTATTTTGAGCCAGTAGTGGGAGAAAATTGGCGAGTTAGTACACCATTGGTTTAGCGCCCACTTGCTTGTTAGACGGTTTTAGTGATAAATTGGCCACACTATCTGAGCAATGACTAATATATATTTTACATTGTAAATAAAATATATATTTCTCTCAGGTAATTATTCACATACTGTAACAATGAATTGTGTTTTTTTCACTTTTATTTGAATTTGTGTAGGTGACATAGAATCCCCGAATAATCAATAGTGTACCACAATCTGAATTAAAGGAAAAGATTACACTTTTATTACTACTACGAATCCAAGGAGCTTGTGCAAACATTGGCCACTACCTTCTGTTTTAGAACAACGACATTCTGGCAAAAAAATAAATAAATTTTATATATATATATATATATAAATATATATGAAATGTTATGATTCAATATAAAACAATCAATGCGTAATGCGCCAAAATGTATTAAATGACAATTACTGCAGTTATATGGATAAAAAAAGAGAAAATATATTTGAGAATAAAGTCCTTTCCTCCTTAATAATGTGTCTCCTTAATTATTATTTTTCCCTCAAATATCATCATCATCATAATCAACATCTGTAATGTCTCTTCCGACATTATGAACTTTTAAAAGCAACAATTCGTCCGGGTTTCTTCATGATTATTTCCAGTTATAATTGAAATATTCCTTGGTAGCATTTCGAGCGCTATATGCAGGATAAGGTCGACGAAAGGGCTGCTTTCTTAGAGCTCTTGACTAGTTGCTCTGTGTACGAACTTATGCTCTCCACACATCCCTAACCTGATCTAATGTTTTCGAATCATCCCCTGTATAATATATTTCCCTTAAATCGTAGTTAATATTATTCTCCCATCTCATTCTTGGTCTACCAACTGAGCGTTTGCCCTCTGGTTTTCCTACAAGAAGCTTCCATGTACCTATTTCATTCCCCAATCGTGCTACGTATCGTTTTCATAGAGTGAAAAGCAGAATTTTCCACACTGTATTGTGAGGAGCATTCAACTCCCTGCTCAGGCGTCGAGTTTATGCGTTAGGACTATCACTGGCAATTTCAACCTGCTCCACTGTTTCTGCTCATATGCGTGGTCTTCTATGACATACCTCATCATACACACTGCCGGTATTTTTTTACGAGCAGATGAATGTGTGCCTTTGTTGGGGTTGGTTTACGGAATTTATGGGTAAATTCAGCTCTGGCGTCTTCATATGACAATCCATGTACCCGTACACAAACAATGGTAACCCGTTCTTCCGTTCTAAACATGTTATGCAAAGAAAATTTTAAAAAAGTATTTTTTTATGGAAATGGATAATGACTTTAAAGACACTCTGTACAATTTCGTAATCTAACATTATTTTTTCTGGTTTGTGTTACAGGTAAGCTGAAACTGCGATTTACTAATCAGAATTCTGTTACCTCCATCCAGATGAGTCAATACGTAAGTACAAAATTTCTAACGACGTAGTAAGTGAAACTTTATAACTGCTATGGAAAACTCATTGTTTGGTTCCTTAATCACTACAGTTCTGAAGTGATATTATGTCAAATAAAATGTAATTTTTACATTTAATTGATTCTTTTTTTAGCGTAAATGTATAAGGATAGCAGGGCACAACCGCAATACTGATGTTAGAGAACAATTAAAAATATATGAATTAACAAATAAATATTGACAGACAACAAATTAAAATGGTTTCAACATATAAACCAAGTGCAGACATCTCGTCTATCAAAAAGGTTATACAATATAATCCAAGAGGTAAACGTTCCTTTAGACGCCCCATGACCAGATGGAGGGATATGCTTTGAGTCGACACAGGATTATAGCCTAATCTTGAAGAAGAAGAAGAAACGTGTAGGTATGTGTATATATATAATGTTATGATTAAATTTTTGACATTGAGCATTGCAAACTTAATATGACATGATAAGAAAAATAAATACCTGGACGGGATTTGAACCCGGATCTCTGGATTGGTACTCCAGCGTGATATCCATTACACCACCGGGAAAATCTAATACAAACACTTATTTTTCTTATTATATATATTCTCCATTATTACGAGATGAAGACCGAGTTCTCACTTCATCTCGTAGTAATGGAGAATATAATTATAAAATAAGAAAAATAAGTGTTTGTATTCGATTTGTCCGATGGTGTAATGCATATCACGCAGGAGTACCAGTCCAGAGATCCGGGTTCAAATCCCGCCCAGGCATTTATTTTTCTTATCATATATATATATATATATATATATATATATATATATATATATTGTCCAATGCCACCAGGTTGCCTTTTATGACATTTCTGACTTTCTCTCCTGAAATTGGCAGAATTGTAATCCAATTTCTTATGTTGAGGCACCTGGAAGCCGGAGTTACGTTACCCCCGCGTTACAAGATAATGAAACGACAGGAGAGTTCTTAGCCTGAATTTAACCTGAATTTCAGACCGTGAGCAAATAGGCCTATAGGAAAAATTCACTTTAAGGAAAATTTCTATGGTCTGACTGGGAATTGAGCCCGGGACCTTATGAACTGTAGTCAGAAAGTGCCTTACCACTAGCCCATAAAACTGATCGTGTAAATTAATATAATTTTGAAAGAGAAAGCTGTTTTTGGGCTCCAAATTTAGGGATCTGTATGTGAGCCCAAAATGTTTTTGGCAATTAGAATTTTATGAAGCACGAGTTATCAAATAACAAAATTATTAATTAATTTAATTAATTAATTAAGGGTCCCTAGCCAGGGTTACGGTGAAGACCCCAATGACGGATGCAGCAGAGTAGGAGACCTACGATTTGGTACAGACGGCGGATGAGGCAATAAAGGGTGGATCAGGCTCTTAGCTGCAGTGAAAGCAACTGATCTATGGTGGACTCCAGAAAAAGTCTCGGTCCTCCAGGTTGGGGTTGATGCTATGGACCAGCTCCTCATACATTGTAAAAAAAACGTAATGCTTCTTCTTCTTCCTTCCAAGTATTAGGCCAAGGCCTGTTACGAATGCTAAAAAAACCAAGAACAATGCATATAGGATGTTAATGTGAAGATACAAACTATATGGGTAGGAAACTAGAAGAAGAAGAATACTCAAGATGGGGCTTAACAATCAATTATAATAAAACAGAATATATGAGCACAGATCTTTCCGAAGAATCAGAAATAAATGGAACAAAGATTAAAACAGTGGAATATTTTAAGTATTTGGGATCAATAATTCAAAAAGATGGATCATATGAATTAGCCATCGAAAAAATAATAATAGAGACAAAGAAAGTTATTGGCATATTAAATTATATTTTATAATCAAGATGACTAAATTATTAATATATAACACATTTGTGAAGAGTATTTTATTATATGGTGCGGAAACATGGACGTTGAAGCAAAAACAGAAATAAATTGTCACAGAAATGGACTTTTTAAAGAAGATCGGCAAGAATATCAACATTAGACAAAATAAAAATAATACAATAAGGGAAATAATTAATGTTGAAAATGATATTTTACAAGAGATCGAAGAAATCCAACTAAGATGGTATGGACATATGATGAGAAGAAGGAACAAGAAACAAACAAAGAAGTACCTCCTGAAAAAGGGAAACATGGTAGACCAAAGCAAACGTGGATACAGGCACTGCGCTACAAACCGGAAGGTTAAGGGTTCGAGCCCCGATGGGGTCAATATTTTTAAACTTAACTAAACCTTCTGGAGGCACCATGGCCCTTGGGTCGACTCAGCCTCTAACGAAAATGAGTACCAGATGCTTGTTCTAGGGTAAAGGCGGCCGTCACGTAGAGCTGACAACCCGGCTGACATCATGTGCCGATTATCTAGAAAAAAAGTGGGAGCCTTAACCTCCTACTACCCCGAGGGTCTCGCATGGCCTGTAGTGGAATCACTTTACCCTTATTAACACTACTCGTATGGGCTATATTCGATCCTGAAGCAGTAATTTTAGACTCGTCACACATAAATACGTTTTGCTTACTCTTAAATTCCTTTTACGACACGTTATTTTAAGTATAAACTTCTTATTGTAAAGAAAACATCTCACATACCTCACATTGTCAAATTTTTTTTCGGAAGAAAATTGAATGTCGCGCGCGTCGCCAGTAATATTAACTTGACGTCACGATAACAGAATATACTTAATGAGATGTACTCAACATAATTATATCGTTATGATAAATTAATATACTTCGCGTAAAAAATTCTTGTCTTTATCTTTTTATTATTCATAGTTCTTTATGGGGGTTTAGAAACTTGGTTAAAACATATTAATCTATCTATTCCGACATTACAGATAAATTTAATGAACGATTCAAGTAAATTATTCAAATATATCACTGGAGATAGAAAATGGGAAATTAATGACAAATGAGGGAAATTTTAAAGAAGTGCCTGAATTCAAATACCTAGTAACAATAATTACAAACAGGAATGAGGTGCAGAAAGAAATTAAACATAGACTCAATTTTGGAAATGTTCTACAGGGACTCTTGTCCCAAAAAAAAAAACTGAAAATTTTCATTCTCCCAGTTATATTATGATTATATGGATGCGAAATACGGACTCTTACTTTAAGGGAGGAAAAATGCTACGAATATTTAAAAATAAAAAGTTCTTAGGAAGATATTTGGACCTAAGAGAGATGAATAGAAAGGCGAATGCAGAAGACTATAAAACTGGGAGCTACATGATCTGTATAGGAAAACACATGTAATAAGAAGAGTTAAGTCTCGTAGACTGAAATGAGAGAGCATGTGGCGGAAGTGGAGATTCAAAGAAGGGCATGGAAAGTTCTTGTAGAAAAACCAGAGGGAAAGCGCCCGTTAGACAGGCAAAGAATGAGGTGGGAGTATAAAATTAATCATGATTTGAGGGATGTAGATTATACAGGGGATGATTATAAAACATTAGCTCAGGTTAGGGATCTGTAGAGAGCTTACGTCCACGTGGCCATGAATCTACGAGGTCGATGGTGCCAGTGAGTTAGAATTTGTTGTTATTATTATTATTAAGTAAAGTAAAGTGATCCCACAACAGGCCCGGAGGCCCTTGAGGTCGTAGGAGGTTAAGACTCCCACTTTTTTCTAGACAATCGGCACTTTATGTCAGCCGGGTTGTCAGCCCTGCGTGACGGCCGCCTTTACCCCCAGAACAAGCGTCTGGTACTCATTTCCGTTAGAGGCTGAGTCGACCCCAGGGCCATAGTGCCGCCAGAGGGTTTGGGTCAGTTTAAAAATCGTGACCCCAACGGGACTTGAACCCTCGACCCTCCGACTTGTAGCTCAGTGCCTTAACCACTACGCTACGGCGTATTATATTTTATTATTATTATTATTATTATTATTATTATTATTATTATTATTATTATTATTATTATCATGAATTCTAAGTTCGACTCTCAGAACTAACTTCTATTTATTGTATCATACCTACAACTAACGAGGAAAGAAATGAAATGCAGAACTAAGTTACATACCCTGGCACCTGGATCATTACGAACCATTCAGGCGTACACAGGTGGAGTTTCCTCGAAAAAAAGAGAGGCTAGCTTATTACATGAAGAAATGTAATTAACACAAAATCATTCAGGGAAACACCCTTTTTCAATTGATTATGAGGAGATGGGCGGATAATTTAGGGATGTTCAATATTATTAATGATGTTGACAAGTAATTCAAATAAAATTAGTACATTTACGTCCAACACACTCAATCGCCTGCATAATATAAACACTATTTTTATTTTTTATCATATCTTTAAGAGACGCATGCCGCGCCTTACTCTAGTTAGTTACGATATTTATTTATTTATTTATTTATTTATTTATTGGTTTTACTTATTTATTTAGCCTGGTGGAGTTACGGGCAAGTGGTCTTCTCTTCCACTCACCAGGACGAACATGTGTTACATTAAAATACAAAAACCACAATAATATTATATACTAAACGATTCTTGGCTAAACTGAACAATAATAAAAATAAGCTTTAATGATAGTATGCATTTAAAAATAATTAAAATTAAAACTAATAATAGAATTTATGGCGGCTCCGTGAAGCAAGCGGTAAGACGCTCGCCTCTCACCGCTTGGGTCCCGAGATCTAGTCTCGATCATTCCATGTGAGTTTCGTGGTAGACGAAACGGAGCTTGGGCAGTTTTTTCTCGGGGTTTTTCTCTCGTTTTCCCCTGCCACAATTTCATTCCACCATTTCACCATACTCATCCCATTCATTTCGTTTTATTTTGTTCATCTGCCCTCTTGATGCTGCGCCACTACATAGGGGCTCATCTTATCTCATCCCTCGACCCAACCCTCAGTTGGACACGAGTTGAGGATATATATGACATAATTTATAGACACAGGAAGAAGAGCTCGTATCCACTATACATGAATAACAATTACAAAGAAAGTAAAAACTGTATGGATTAATCCATCGCTTATATACAGTATAAGACATTAGGTAGAAATATTGAATAATCTGACAATTTTATTAAAAAAGAAAATGAAATTATTAATTGTTAAAAAATAATATTAGTGAGACATTAATGTTAGTTAATAAAAATAATTTTAGTTTGTTTCTAAAAGATAATAAAGTTTGGACATTCCTGACATAGGGTGGAAGATCTACTTCACAAGTCTAGAAAGCCGATGGTGTCAATGGTTTGATTCCCAATTGAGTTTGGATTCGAGGGACATATACTTTAACTAGTACCACGATATATGTTTTGGGGATAAAGGTGATCGACACCCATCTGAAATATATTGTGGATTGTCTAGAGTCTTCAAGTCATAGTAGTGCAAGATGTTTTAAGGCCTGTAGTGGGATCACTTTACGTTTTGTTTTTGATACGTGGATATAACAATAGGATACTGAATTCAATAGCTCACTTAATAAAAAATATTCTGATAAAGGAAACAGTTTCAATCCAATATGATTTATTCGGATTTTTTAAATTTTATTCTTTTTCAAAACTAACTAACTCAATGGTTCTATCCAACCGGTAGTATCATAGCCGCACGCAAATAAACCCTATATATATCCCTATCCTGAGATCATGATTTCCAATCATCTCCTGTATAATTTACCTCCCCCAAATCATGGTTAATGTTATTTTATCACCTCAATCTTGATCTACCTACACGGCGCCCTCCCTCTGATTTTCCTACAATGAATTTCCACGTCCCTCTTTCATTCCCCATGTGCCACATGTCCTCTCCATCGCAGTCCACGAGACTTAATTGTTATTACACCTGGTTTCCCATAAGATGATGTAGCTGTTACCGAGTCTTCCCCATTCACCTGTCTGTTCATCTCTCTTTGGTCCAAAAAAATTTAAGAACTTCATTGTCAAATACTCGTAATATTTTATACTCCCTTAAAATAAGAGTCTGTGTTTTGAATCCAGTTTCATATATGTTTAGTCTAACACTTTTTTAAAGAAGTTGGGATAACAAGAGTCCCTTTAATACGTAATAGATTATGTTTCCAGAGTTGAGCCTATGTTTAATTTCTTTCTACAATTCATTCCTGTTTTGTAATTATTGTTCCTAACATGTTTGAATTCAGTCACTTCTTCAAAATTTCCCTGATTTCTCATTAGCTATCCACTTCTATTGTATATTGGATATAAATAATGTTTTTGTGTATTGGCAAAGTGGAGTAAAAATTTCCCATAAACCTCTCGGATTTTATAAAATGAATACTATACTGTACTAGTCCACCCTTCGGCGCTGTGGTCTCGAGATAGCGTGCTTCCTTGTCACACAGCGGGCCCGGGTTCGATCCCCGTTCGGGCCAAGCTTCCTGGGTGAGGTTTTTTCCGGGGTTTTTCCTCACCTGTAAGACAAATGTCAGGACGTTTAGGGCCCAACTGTCCCCGAAAATCATCCGGCCATCATCATCATCCTTATCATTATCATCACCATCCTTCACCGGTGTGGAAAGCAACGGGAAGCTACCACACCTATAATTCCCTAGTAAAGCTGCAAAGCATAGGATGAAAATGCTATGATTGCAGTGAAAGACTTGCCCCGGGCAGAATTACTATGGATGAATACTGTACTATGAGATTCTAAGAAAATAAATCTTACAAAACCAGCCTACTCTTTCTGAGACTATTGCAGGACGGATATATTTTTATGTCTATAGCTATACATTAAAAAAAAGCCAATAAGATATTATAGCAATAATTAAAAACATATACTTTAGAACGAGAAAATTACCACGCCTTCCCACATCTGGTAATATACCTGGGATGTAAGAAAACAGAAATTACAAGAAGTTCGATACCTCGCAGAAGGCCACACACTGTGATTTTAGAAAAGGTCTTACAACTTCATCTCAATTCAAAAGCGGCTTAAGTAAATACAATAGTAAGTAATGAATTATACGTCTGTACTTGGTACGTACTGTACATTTCTTGGACACGTCACGAGAGTCAAGTTTTATTATATGTAGGCTAACAATGTTACATCCATACTTGATATAAAACATCCTATACCAGAGCTACCACTTTTTGAAAAAAAAAATCCCCTAGTTGCGTTACATATATGAACTGTTAAGGAATAAAGAAGGAGAACAATGTTTTCATTTAATGGAATTCAATAACGATTGTGAATTTTTTATAATTATTATTTTACAAGTTTCTTTTACCTAAACCAGATTCATAATGGAATCGAGATGGTCTTGTTTCTTTTTATTAACTATTTGTAGTATCTGACGAGAAAAATACAACAATTTGTCTTCCTTTATGTGAACAGAAAAATGAAAATGAAAGTAAATAGATACTAGAATTATAGCATAAAGTTTTTATTAGATGCTATTAACAGTTTCCAAGTTTTTTTAAACAAAAAATATTTATTTCTTTATTTATTTCACAGTCCTTGAACACGTAATAGAATTGCTATAAGAAGTAATAAATTTATCGAAAACATTAGAATTTAATGTATCCACTGGAACAAATCAAACTTGTGCATTTTATTTATCTTCACGTTATCTAACTAACTAACTCATTGGTAATTTATATTTCCTTGCATGGATATTAGATACATACAATTTAATATGAACAAAAGAGATGTATTCCATAAACTAGTAAAATATGATTTAAATTTGACGAATACTTCAAATATAGATTTTAATTCTGGCAATAATTACCTGAATTATTAAAGAGCTCTCTTTAACGATATATGAAGTGTATATGACACACATTATTGAATAGCACTATGAAATTGGGGCTGGAAGTAAAACTAAATAGGCATATATGTTCACACACAGAAATGCATTATATAATGGAAATGGAACAATAATCACAAATAGGAATGAGATGCACAAAGAAATTAAACATAGACTCAATTCTGAAAATGCGTGCTATTATGCATTATAGGAACACTTGTCGTCCCAACTCCTTTAAAAAAAACATTGAACTGAAAATATATGAAACTGTTATTCTCCCAGTTATATTACATGGATGCGAAACATGGACTCCTACTTTAAAGGAGGAGAGAAAATTGCAAGTATTTGAGAATAAAGTTCTCAGGAAAATGTTTGGGCCAAAAAAAAAAGAAAAGAGATGAACAGTCAGGTGAGATACATGATATGTATAGAAAGCCTGATATAATAAGAACAGTTAAGTCTCGTAGACTCGATGGGCAGGACATTTGGCATGAATATGTAATGAAAGACGCCCATGGAAAGCTTGTAGGAAAACCAAAGGGGAAACGCCCAATTGGACCAAGAATGAGATGGGAGAATAACATTATCCATGATTTGAGGAAAGTAGATTATGCAGGGGATGATTTGAAAACATTAACTCAGGATAGGGATGTATGGAGAGCTTATGTCTGCGCGGTCATAAACCTACAGGTTTGATAGAGCCAGTGAGTTAGTTATGTGACATAATGGTGTATGTCTGTTTTTTTTACAAAAATGAGTAAGTACATGGTTGTAAAAAAGAAACTGCATACTGTATTTCAGATACATCAACAATAATTAACACCATCACTTAGGATAATAAATATCTCCATGATTATCAATATTAAGATAACTTGATTCTTTGAACACTGACTAATAAAACACTGTCTTTTTCTCAAAATGAAGAATAATGACTTACAACACTGCGTCATGTGCCCCGTCATATACAGAAACAATTAGAAACAGTATTCTAAAAGTATAATTTATAATTAAAATAAACTATGTAAGAATATGAAACTAAAGTAAAGTGAAAATACAATAAATTCTAATCTTAAAATGTAGCCAATGAATGCTTTTGATTTGAGGAAAACACTCAAATTTCGCAACAACAAAAAAATACATATATAAAAAAATTCTCTTAGGCTAAATTTAGTGATAGATTTACAATTTTTTCGTTGGAGTTAATTTCAGTGTTAAGAAAGTGTTAATGTTAATCACTTTTTACAACGTTTATTAAAAATGAGTTATTCAGCAATAAGTCTTCACTCCAGTAAGTTTAGGTGAGTACCATAAGAATTATTAGGCCTTGGCCTACATTAAGTAGCTCATAGATATTTCATCTTTTTTTTTTTGTATTTTAATTCTATGTAGATCAGTTGTTTCGTGTGATTCCGGGATTTATTGAATGCAATTAGTTACAGACCATCTTCAAGATCATCATAGTTACAGTATTGTTTACCGTTGTAATATTTGTTTTAAAATAGTTTATTTATATTAAATATATTTCGTCATCCACAAATGTTATGTTTATATCTCTTCCGAGTATAATTCGAGTTGTAATGTAAACAGACCAGTTGTTGGACTGCATTTTCATTAGTCGAATAATGGTTTTGCCTTTAAGCTTGTAAGAAAATGTACTCGTATTTCGCTCTCCAATGCTCGATATAAAGAAAATAAAAAAATAATAAAAAAATATACATTATCTAGTTATATGGGAGAATCTTAAAATATATCATTACAATTTCATTAGATTAAATACTCATTGTTTTATTCTTACGCATGCGCAATGTACAATTTGTTTGAATTTCAATTGTTTCAAAATGGCAAAATAGCTATAGAATTTCTTAAACAGTGGAAAGAAAATCATTTAAAAACGGGGAGAAATAAATTATTTTGAATATTTTCAAACAGTTCAGTGAAAAAAATCTCACATTAACTATTGAGAATATGATATAAATAACAGCAGAATTTACAGGTGAGTCAACATGGAGCATTAATTCTGCTCATAAGAAAATTGTACAGGTAAATAAAGACTATGTATTGATATCATGGATAACCGTAAATATCTAATTAGGTAGGCTCATATATAATTTAGTCACAAATAAATAAGGAATGGAAGTTCCTAATTATTGGTACCATCTTATGTTATATACAGTCTCATCATCATCTGCATTCATGGATTAGGTCTGTTGATCCGTTCCGACTTCAGCCCATCTCTTTCTAGGTCTGCCCACATCTCGGGTGCCTTTAGGTTTGTATTTTGTTATTTGTTTTGGATATCTATCTTCATTTATTCTGTCTATGTGTTGCTTCCATTTTTGTCTATATGTATCTATTTTATCAGTTATTGCAAATATTTCAAGTTCCTGTCTTATTTCTGTGTTCTTGATTCTGTCTTCCTTAGTACACCCTTTAACAGATCTAAAAAAAATCATTTCTGCCGCCGTTATCCTACTTATATCTTGTTTTTTATGTATCCAGGCTTCTGATCCATAGAGCAGTACCGGTACTGCCAACGTTTTAAAAAATTTCTTGGGTCTCATTTCATATAAAATACGATGTTGCCTAAGAACAATGTTTCTATCCATTACAGTACCGTACAGTCATATGGCGGGAAAAAAGTAGTACCAAGTTCCCAAATAGACGGAATCGGCGGAATAATAACTTACATAAGTTTGTTTACAATACGAATGGAACTTAGCTCGGAATTAGTGTAGTTAAATTCATCAATAATACTATACAATATGAAAACGGGCTAGCAACCCATTTTAAGGTGTATCTTATACATTGCTCGCAGTCCCAAGGATCAAGCCTCGGATCAAAATGCACATCCAATACGTCTTCTTCCGAGGAGTGATTTTGGAAACAAACAGGATGAAGATCCTACAAATTATGTTTAAGAAGAAGAGAAGACTACACAATAATCGGACGACTCCGTGGCGCAAGCGGTTAGACGCTCGCCTCTCACCGCTGGGGCCCCAAGATCGAGTCTCGGTCGCTCCATGTGGGTTTCGTGGTGGACGGAACGGAGCTTGGGCAGGTTTTCTCGGGGTTTTCTGCCCTTTTCCCCTGCTATAATTTGATTCTACTATTTCTCCAAACTCATCTCATCAATTTCGTTTCATTTCGTTCATCTCCCCCTGTGATGGTGCGACAGGCGTTGTCGGCCTGCACTCTGTCATTCACAGACCTTTATATAAATAGGCTTCATCCCTCGACTCGACCCGAGTTGGATATGAGTTGAGGATATTAATCTACACAAGAAAGATTTCCAAAATTATTGATAAATTATAAACCACACGGAAGGAGAAATGTTGGACGCCCACACAGAAGATGGTCTGAACAATTTTAACAATTCTAGCTTTCATGGAACCGGAACGAGCCAACAGGCTTAATCCCTGGATGATGATGACAATAATCGAAGACATTATTTTCATTAATTGATTTTATTATGTATGAGCACACTCTTCCATAAATTTCAAATTATAATTCACTATACATGTTTAATTATTCGCAAATATTCAGAGTCGCGTATTTTCAAGCCAAAATGCGTGTCATTTTCCAGTAGTACTACTTTAGCAGATCACTGGCAATCAACAGCTGATCATAAGAATCAGATAGGGTCGGCACCCTGCAAGAAGAGATTAAAATTAAATTAAATTAAATACTAACTAAATTATAATTGACTTTTCATCATCGTCGTCGCTCCAAGGATTAGCCAATTGTCCTTTCCGACTTCATAATGAATCAGCCCAATGTTTTCTAGGTCTTCCGACATCACGTCTTCCTCTTGCTTGATACTTTCTTGCTAACAATGGATATGTCTCCTTACTCATTCCATTCATGTGATCAATCCACCTTTGTCCATAATTCGTGACTTTATCCAATAAAGGCTATACTTTTAATTCTTCCCTTATAACCTCATTTCTAATTCTATCAAGTTTTGTACATCCTTTAACTTGTCTGAAGAACTTCATCTCCGCCTTCTGTATTTTATCTTTCTGTTTCTTCGTTGGAGCCCAAATTTCGTATCCATACAATATTGTGAACTTTATACATTTTTAATTTTGTTTATTTTTAAAATTTTATTTTTGAACGTTCTCTGTATTGTTTCACATACTGTCTGAAATTTATTTATTTTAGAATCAATGCCTCTTTCCATATTGAAGCTAATATCGCAGCCTAAATATTTGAAACTAAACACCTGTTCTATACTTTGGTTTTCTATAATGGGGTGTTTATTTAAGAATTATGTTCTCCTGTGCTTTGTAATATTAATTAGTAGTTTTAGAAGATCAAATTTAATTTATTTATATATTTCCTATTTTCCATCGCAGTTTAACCTCTCACGTTATAAGAACTTTTACTTGCCCACACTGCCCCGACCTTAAAGTGGCACGACGAATAGGGAAAGGGATTTAAACTTGGGATCACCTACAGATATCATCATAATCATCATCCAGGGATTAAACCTGTTGGCTCGTTCCGGTTTCATGAAAGCTAGAATTGATAAATTGTTCAGACCATCTTCTGTGTGGGCGTCCAACATTTCTCCTTCATTGCGGTTTATAATTTAGCAATAATTTTGGAAATCTTGCTTCTGGCATTCTATCTATATGTTATTTCCAGGCGTTCCTATATTTAATTATTCGGTCTGTAAGTTTGAAAATATTTAGTTCCTTTCTTATATCTTCATTTCTTTCCCTATCCAGCAGAGTATATCCTGCTATATTTCTTAAAAATCTTATCTCATCTGCTTCTAATCGTTGTTCTTTCTTTTAGTTGTCCAACATTCTGATCCATACATACGGGGAACAGCTATTACTTTATAAAATTTCATTTTTGTTTCTTTTCTTGTGTTTTTAAGGGTTCTTTTAATAGTACCACAAATTAAATTAAATTTATTTATTTATTTCACAGATATTTGACAACATATTCCACATCATTCTTTGAGAATTTATGAGGTTAGAAGGGGTAGAAGTGATTTTTTCGAAAAAAAGAGTTAGGAGCATAATTTAATTATTGGAACATAATTTTATTTTTAGTGGCAAAGGGATATAAGTGCATGCGTTTGTTTTTTATTTATTTATATTCATTTATTTTACCTGATGGAGTTAAGACCGCAAGGTCTTCTCTTCCACTTCACCAGGGTTAAATTATACATACGATAAGAATTATGATTTATCTACCTGTTGATTTATGATACATTATAATATAGGCTACACAATATAAAGTTGACAAGGGAAAGAAAGAAAAAATAACAATAAATAATAATAATAATAGTAATAATAATAATAATAATAATAATAATAAATAACCTATAGGGCCTAATTAATTAGGAGTAGATAACGAATGATTTTGTTATAATATCAATTACCTATGATTTTCTTATACAACTTCAACTTTTTTTTTCAGTACTGCAAAACTTGCACTTAGGCCTCTTTGCTTCATACTGCCTCAAATAGCCTATATTAGATAGTGTAATACCGGGCTAAGGAATGTGCTTTTTAATAAGAGAACCAAGAAATTTTCTTACACAATCTCAACTTTAAATCTGTTTTTTTTTAATACTGCAAAACTTGCACTTACATTTCTTTGAATCAAATCGCCTCAGAATTCTAAATTCAAACCGCGCACTTGCAAATATTGCCCTTGCGCTTTATAGACTGTCATAGCGAACCTACGGAGTATTGGATATTGAAGTAATTTAAACTCAAACACGCACCAATGCAACGTTGTGTCAAAATTTCAAGTCAATCGACAGAGCACTTTTCCAGTTTTGCGAACACAAACATACACAAGATCAATATATAAAGATATGCAGTATCCAATAGGTACCTAATACCTTGCGATTATGTATGGTTTGTTTTCACTGCATTCGACACGTTTAAATAAGTTAGCACAAGAAATTGTATTTCCCCAATTGAGATATTAACACAAGAAAGATAGAGAGCGCAGAATTAGTCAGTTAACCGAAAATGCAAATATATTATTTTCTGTAGCTTACAACTTCTAAAAAGAAAAAAACTACCGAAATTGTTTCCTAAATAGCAAATTATCTCAAGCAGTAGTGTTTGATATTATATTCTGTAGGTTCTGTATTCAACCCCAGTTTCAACCAATCTGGTTATTTACTTGCAACCATGTGCACTGGTTAACTGACTTATACCGCATTCTGTATATTCCGTAAATCGGCAAAATCTGACCATAACTTCGACTTGCTGAGGAATTCGCTCCTGCGTGACGGAATGTTTGTAAAATCATAAAGTAATGGAATGAGGCACATGGTAGTACTTGTAATATAAGGAGATGTTTATGTGCTGCATAGAATTAAAATTATCAGCTAATTGCTAAGGATTTAGATAAAGTCGAAATCAGAACAAATATTTATTCAAACTCTACGCAAAAAATTAAGTTAAGTCGTTCTTGCATTAAAAAGATGTGAAAATATCCAGCTTGGCCCATCTCCCTCCCGTAGTGCCGGCCAACAATCAATCAAGATATCGATTAATCGAAATCGTTTTACTAGAAATAATTGACGTATATGATTGGTCAGACATGTGCTTATAGCTTATACCAGTATTTATAAACGTTCGTGATTAATGAAAAGTTGAAATGTATCATTCTTAAAAGACAGTTATTTAATAATTAATTTAGATTTTGAAGCAAGTACTTGGGTTTAATAATGACAAAGTTTTAAATAAGAATATTAAGTTTGTTGTGTAAAAATATTGACGTTAAGCATGAGGATTTGTTGATTTTGTTCGCCGTTGCCTTGGTTACCATTGCCGACTCTATTTTTATTCCAAGTTTGACTAGCATTAAACAACAGGGGGCCAACACTAAGAACTAGACCCCTGTGGTTATAGGACAGACAAGACTCTAGGAAGTGAATAAGATATTCAGAAGAAAAATGGAATATGTTCATCTCATATCGTTTTAATTAAGTCTTTTTTTATGTCATCCAAGTTTAAAAAATTATAATTTATTCTTTACCTTACACTTACCGAATATAAGTGAAAATTAACCAACAATACAAATTTCATAATTCATAAGAACAGTTTAAACGAATTATAAAAAAAAGCATTTATTGAGAAAAGGTGGTTTCATATCGCAAATGGTTAGACACTCGCCCTCCATCTCTGGGTCCGGAGTTCGCGTTTCGATCACACAATGCGAGGTCCGTGGTTAACAAGACGGAGGATGGACAATTTTCATTCGGCGATTCTCTCGCTTTCTTCTACCGAATACTTCATTCCACGACTTCTCCATTTCGATCTATTTTATTTCATCTGCCCCTGCGACAGGTCTGATCAACCGCCATGCTTGTATTATCGCCTCACTATGATGGTTGCTCAGCGGCTCGGTTTGTTTCCCCGCAGCCATTATATATAACTAAATACAAATATTCCGATGGAAGTGAGGTATGGACAATCATTAAGTACTATAAGAATATACTAATAGCTCTAGAAAATGATTATTTAAGCAGAAGTACCAGAAAGTCAAAATTAGAATATGTCACAAAGAAGGAAATTAGAAACATAATGGAAGCAGAAGAAAGCTTAATTGAAAGAAATGAGGAGAAGGAATTGAAGTGGTTAGGACATGTTTTAAAAATGGAAGATGAGCGATGGCCGAGCGATGGCAACCGACCAGAAAGAAGAAAAGGGAGACCAAAGTTAACATGGAAGGAAAAACATGATAGTAATGCAAGAGGGCTAAGCAATGAAGATGCCCAAAAACGTAGGCTTTGGAGGTTTGGCACGGGGAGACGGCAACAGCTGTAAAAACTCGAAGATAGACAGATGACAAAGATTCCGACTACCGCCACTATAATAATTCCGCATGTTAATCACTGTCAAGCATTGTCGCGCGGCACCCGCTTTCATATAAACGGACAACCATCATAGTGAGGCTATAATACATCAGAGAATTTGAATAATAGAAACTTTGAAGATCTTGCAGAAGATTTCCGGGCTGTTGGCCGTGGTCTTGAGGCTTGTAGTTCCCCAACGTTTCGCCAGAGACTGCGTCTGGCATCCTCAAAGGGTTGTCTTGAGACTGAGGATGCCGGATGCAGTCTCTGGCGAAACGTTGGGGAACTACAAGCCTCAAGACCACGGCCAACAGCCCGAAAATCTTCTGCAAGATCATCATAGTAACTCCGGCCGTGAAAG
Source organism: Diploptera punctata (assembly GCA_030220185.1). Classification (NCBI taxonomy): domain Eukaryota; kingdom Metazoa; phylum Arthropoda; class Insecta; order Blattodea; family Blaberidae; genus Diploptera; species Diploptera punctata. The sequence goes on from JASPKZ010008883.1 coordinate 615,007, forward strand.
CCTAAGTCAATATAACAAAAACTTATCAAATCCCTCGACTTAGCATTACGACGGACTGCATAATACAGTTTTTTATTGAAAAAATGTAGGATTTTAGAGATATAATACGCTGTTTTAAGAGCCGATTATAGGTTAATGGAATATGGAACAATCAAATTAATATTACTGAGCAGATTGACTCAAACGGTAGCATCTGAGACTCATATTCTAGAGGTCACATATTCAATCCCCGCTGCCGACCAATATTATTACAGTTTCCCTTGCTTTTCCTTATTCATCAGAGTAAATGACACGTTCAAATTTTATTTCCATGACGCATATAATCATAATCACAATTGCATAGCATTATTTATTTATTTAAGCCATTGCTCAGACATTTTGTGGGACAATTGCCATTTTTCTTACTTCCCAATATATATGTCCATTTATCTCATTCCAAAATTTCAGGAGTGCACTACATTTTCTCAAATGTTCAAAGTTCATGGCAGTGTTTTTCTTGCACAACATGCAGTTTGGCGATTTTATTACATGCATGTGGGAGAGGTGTTCTGCAAGACAATCATGGCCCATGTTGCTACTGCTTCTCTTCTAGATGACTGTGCTTATGTATTTTGAAGAAGTGAGGCCTATTTTTTTCCTTCGCTTATTTTCTGTAGAAACTCAAATCTTTGTATTCGATGAGTAATTTTGTTGAAAGGAAGGATTTGCAATTTTTTTTTTATAGACGCACATATTTCTATTCCTTTCTTCGCTAAAAAATCAGCCTTCTCATTGCCTTTATTCATATCTATGACTAGAGCATGGAACTCACTTTCCAGTCATGTCAATCACTATCATTATTTAAACCCAAATTAACTGTTATCTTTCTTTCGACTCAATGAAAACATTCACTGCATAACAACTACCGGTATACCGGTAGGCCTATATTCAGCTTTTTGTAAATATTCATCTAGTAAGCTTTACTTACGTAATTTTATTTTATATTATTTTAATTTTATTATATTCCATGCTTTGTTAGTATTAGTTAGCATCAGATCTCATCATCATTGTCTTTTGTTTAGTCTATACTTTAATTATGTTTTAAACTTGTAATAAGTAGGCCTATGTAATTTTTGTATAATTTTACTATTCGCTAGTAGAGTGGAAGAGAAGGCCTTATGGCCTTAACTCTACCAGCTAAAATAAAGCATTATTATTATTATTATTATTATTATTATTATTATTATTATTATTTGTATTATTATTATTATTTGTATTATTATTATTATTTGTATTATTATTATTATTATTTGTATTATTATTATTATTTGTATTATTATTATTATTTGTATTATTATTATTATTTGTATTATTATTATTATTATTATTTGTATTATTTGTATTATTATTATTATTATTATTTGTATTATTTGTATTATTATTATTATTATTATTATTATTACTATATGAGAAGGAATCCATTAGAATGTAATTATTTTACCTTCATCTTTCAGGTTTCTGATTGTTTTCTTATTTCTCTGACTTTTAAAGCGATATTATATTTTAGCAAAGTTATGGCTTGTATAGCTAAGATCGAATCACAAAATACAGTGAGTTTCACTCGACTTGCGGCCACTGGCGTGCACACTGCTTGGGCAGCGCGAGTTGGTGACTCAATGCTTGCAGTCACTTTTCCCGCTATCGGTCGCAGTTCGAGTGAAGCTCACTGCTGCTCTTGATAATGAATATAGTCTGACACAGAGTTGGGAGAGTACTATGCAGATTGCGTCTAGTTCAACATTTCATAACATCATTATGAAAATCAAATCAGTATGTTTTAGAAAAATGTGGAGAACAGTATAATAGATACTATAATCTATTTAATACATATAACTTTCGATTTTAAAACTTTTACAAAACAGGATGAAATAAGAAGTTACGAAAATATTTTTTTAATTAGGATTTTTTTCTATACTACAAAGGATTTTGCATCAATCCAAAGTAATTTTATTGTTCCAAAAAAATCTGCCTTGCGCATCTTTCTTCAATTCCATTCTATTTATACTCCTGATCCCATCCATCCATTGTTACTGTGGTTTGTCTTCAGCATTCTATTCCAAAATAATTTTCGGGGTTTTGTCTTCTGCCATTCTTTTAACGTGTTCAAACTATCTCAATATTTCATTCTAAAATTACCGATACTTCAATAATATTCTTATCCAATTTCACCATCTCTCTAATTCTTTGGTTTCTAATTTTATCCATTCTTGATTTTCTTGCTGCTGTACGCCAATAGTCCATTTCTGTGGCCAATAATTTACTTCCATCTGGCTTATGTAATGTCCAAGTTCTATATAACATTACACTTTGAACTAGAATAATGGATTCAGTTCTAGATGGAAATATATTATACATAACACAAAAATAATTGTATTGATCATTATCATTTCTAAACAATAAAGATGTTAGGCCATGTTAATCTCTTACGATTTCAGATTTGTGGGGTTCAGAGCAAATGTGAACCAAGACCATATTTTATATTACTCTTTTGAGAAAAATTGATATAAAGTCAGAGCCATATATTTAATTTCAGATAAAGAATTAAACAATATATATTTACAACGAAAAGGAACAAATAAAATATTTGGTTCACTATTGCTCTGAAGAATTATAACATTTTGAACCCATATTCACACATAACTAGGATTTCCAATTTTTGACTTGGTCCACTTTTTATCTGAACTCCTCATTTCATCTAAGATTCTCTATCTCGAATTGCTTGCCTGCAATACTCTATAACCATATTAATTTGTTCGGATTAATACATTTACACCCTGTATATTCATGGATAGAACAAGTCTGCTAGTTGGACAACGGCTACCTCACATCTACAAATAATATTAATGAGGTCAAATGCAAGGCCTACTTTTAATTATAAAGAAGTAAATGAGGATCAATGTTTAAACAAACGTAAGGAATCGTGCAGATCGTTGAGACCTTAAGAAATTAAAAATCAGGATAAAGATGAAAAATCAAAGTACTTTCACTTGGCTCCACCTATGTTAATGTGGGAAGTAAATTATACACAGTTTTAGGTAAAAAATTCTGATAGAGGTGGTGTACTATACATTCAACATAAGCGTGAAGAATTTTTCAATCGCAAAGTTGCACACACTGTGGGATGATGACGCCTTCACTCTCCAGTTTATTGTCAAGTCATCATCATCATCTTCATTCATGGACTAGGTCTGTTGACCCGTTCCGACTTCAGCCCATCTCTTTCTAGGTCTGCCCACATCTCGGGTGCCTTTAGGTTTGTATTTTGTTATTTGTTTTGGATATCTATCTTCATTCATTCTGTCTATGTGTTGCTTCCATTTTTGTCTATATGTATCCATTTTATCAGTTATTGCAAATATTTCAAGTTCCTGTCTTATTTCTGTGTTCTTGATTCTGTCTTCCTTAGTGCACCCTTTAACAGATCTCAAAAATTTCATTTCTGCTGCCGTTATCCTACTTAGGTCTTGTTTTTTATGTATCCAGGCTTCTGAACCATAGAGCAGTACCGGTACTGCCAACATTTTATAAAATTTCAGTTGGGTCTCTCTTGTTGTTTTGTTATTTAGTGTTCGTTTTATCGTACCACATATTCCCTGGAATTTTGCTATTTTATTATTTATATCATTATCATAATTAAATGAAATGTCACATCCTAGATAATTGAGATGGTTCACCTGTTCTATGATTTTGTTTCCTATTACTATTTTCGATCTGATTTGATTTTTCCCTTGGAATGCCATTACCTTAGTTTTTTCTATGGATATTTTGAGATTATATTGTTCACATATATTATGTAGCTTAAAAATATTCCTCTGAAGTTCGTCTTCTGTATTTGCTATTATTACCTGGTCATCAGCGTATAATAATGTTTTCAAGTAGTGTGTTTTATCTAATTTTATTCCTTTATTTGTTTCTTCGTTCCATTTTTTTATTATATCATTGATGTATAGGTTAAATAAAACTGGAGAGATACTGCATCCTTGTTTAACTCCTTGATTAGTATGAATTTTATTTTTACTTACTTCATTTCTAGTTTTTATAACAAAATTTGTGTTCCAGTACAAACTCTTTATAGCTGCTATTAAGTGTTTCGGAATTCCTTTTTCTTTTAAAATTGTCCAGAGTTTTCCTCTGTCTACTTTATCAAATGCCTTGACAAAATCAATAAAAGCTATGTGTGTTTCCATGTTATATTCTCTTCTTTTGTTTATAAATTCTTTTATCGTAAATATATTATCCATACATGAACGCCCTGGCCTGAATCCACTTTGTTCTTCTGTTAACATTACCTCTGTTATTTGTTTTAACCTAAATGTTAAGATTCTTGAGTATATTTTATAGCCTGCAGTTAAAATGCTTATTCCTCTGTAGTTGTTGCAGTCTTTACGTTCTCCTTTCTTAAAAATAGATTGTACTATTGCTGTTGTCCAGGTTTCTGGTATTGTTGCTTGTTTCCAACATAAATTAAAAAAATGTAATAATCTCAGTTTTAAAAAAATTCCTCCATATTTTATTAATTCCATATTAATTCCGTCTATTCCAGCTGCCTTTCTGTTCTTTGTTGTTTTCAGTACTTCTTCTAATTCTTCCATTGTTATCATATCTATTCCTATCTCACACTCATATATGTTATCTTTAGTTATTTTATTTTCATTATACCACAGTTTTTTATAATGTTCTTCCCATTGTTTCTCCTCAATTGCATTGATCTGTATTGTATCTTTTTCTTGTTTATTTAGATGTTTCATTACTTTATAGGCTATTTTTTGCTGCCCATGTATATCGTATTCTAGTCTGCTTATATATCTATCCCAACTGACTTTTGTGTGCTTTTTTAATTTCTCTTTTGGCTATTGCACTTTTATTGTCAAGTCCTACGTCCTACGTCCTACGTCAAATAAATGTACAAATATGTACCCTACAAAGTACTCTGCCGACTAAGTTGTTTACTAAAAAAATAGATATAGTACAAAAATGTAGTTTTTTTTGTCTAATAACATCAGGTTGTCTTTTATGACATTTCTGGTCTTCCTCCATGGGGTTGGCAGAATTGTAATCCATTTCTTAGGTTGGGGCACCTGGAAGGCGGAGTTACGTTACCCTAATGATATGATGGGTGATAAATGATAATGAAGCTCCAAGAGAGTTCTTAACCTAAATTCCAGACCATGGGCAACCACAGGAATAATTCCCTTTAAGGAAAAATCCTATGGTTTGACCGGGAATCGAACCCGCGACTTCATGAAGTGTACATTATTAGTTGCATCTTGGACTGCTTTTAACATTTTTCCTGATGAACCGTGAAAATAAATTTTTCGCTAATTTATATTTTTAATTCACATATGAAACTTGCACCCAAAATTGCAGAATATAACAATGTTGATTTATCGTGTCTTTTTTTCTCTCCAAAACCCACATCACTCTTTCTCTAAACGTATCAACTAAACATCTGTTTTTGTAACTAGTCGTCTAAATAACTATTAACAATTAATATTTATCATCATCACCCAGGGATTAAGCCTGTTGGCTCGTTCCGGTTTCATGAAAGCTAGAAATGTTAAGATTGTTCCGACCATCTTCTGTGTGGGCGTCCAACATTTCTCTTTCCGTGCGGTTTATAATTTAGCAATAATTTTGGAAATCTTTCTTCTGGAATTCTATCAAATGTTCTTTCCAGGCGTTCCTATATTTAATTACTCGGTCTGTAAGTTTGAAAATATTTAGTTTCTCTCTTATATCTTCATTTCTTTTCTTATCCAGCAGAGTTTATCCTGATATATTTCCTAAAATTCTCATCTCAACTGCTTCCAATCTTTGTTCTTGTCTTTTAGTGTTCGTCCAACATTCCGATCCATACATCAATACAGGAACAGCCATTACTATATAAAATTTTATTTTTGTTCCTTTTCTTGTGTTTTTAAAGGTTCTTATAATAGTGCCACACATTAGATTAAATTTATTTACTAATATTTATCTTAAATAAATTGATTTGGAGCGGGATAATTAAAAAATCTAGGAGCAAAAATTACAACCACGAATGAAGAGTAAAAAAAAGCATAGGATTAACGCTGGACTCTTGTCATTCGAATGAAAAATGAACGACTATTCTTACATTTATACTATATGACCCCTTACTTCAAGAGAGAAGAACATATTGACAACATTTGAGAATAAGCCAGTTAGAATTATTTATACTAAATAGAGACGATCAGACAGGTGAATGGCGAAAACTACTAGGTACATAACTAACAATTATCTATAAGATTTTAATGAGAAACCAGATGTAATAAGAACAGTAAATCTCATAGACTGTGATGGACAGGAAATGTGAAAAAACGAAAAATTTAAATGATATAAAACTGTTATTCTTTAAGTTATATGGATGCCAATCGAGGGGAATAAGTTACGATTATTTGAGAACAAAACGCTTAGGAAAATTAAGGATCGAAAACAGAGACGAACAGGCTGATGTATAGAGACAAATACATAACAGTGAACTACATGATCTTTACGGAAAACCAGATGTAATAAGAACAATTAAGTCTCGTAGAATTCAATAAGTAGGACATGTGACAAGTATAGGGAATGAAAGAGGGGCGTGAGAAGTTCTTGTAGGAAAGCACCCCAGTAGGTAGGCCAAGAATCAGATAGATTAATATTAACCATGATTTAAGGCAGGTGAATTATACAGGGAATGGTTCGAAAATAATAGCTCAGGATAGAGATGTACGGAAAGCCTATATCCGCGCGGCATGAAGCTCCGGGTTCTATACCGTCAATGAGTTATTTATTTATAAGCTGTCTTATTTTCTTTAAGTTGTATACTATTAATTTTTAATGATAATTTTAGATACATCTTAGCGTATTAATTTTAAGTTGGTAGCGGAATCATCCAGGTAGAAATAAAATTACTTGTTAGCAGATTTGACTACAACACAATAGACAATGGAATTAATGAAATATTTTAAAATGCTGTCCCAGCAATATTTTAATGCTCTGCAAAACATTTTCAGAATATTCTTAAATCTGGGGCAGCTTCATATTTCTATGTTTAAATCGCTAGTTCATCAATATAATTTATAACATTTTGCATTTTATTTATTTATTTATTTATTTATTTTTGTTGTAGATCTAAATACATATTGCTCACGTAAGCACTGTTAACATTAAAGTACAGAGTGCCCATAAAGCCCCTATACTTCGAGGGAAAAAGTAAGTGTGATTATTTCCAAATTAGGTCCAAAGAGGACAGATACAAGACTAAGATTAATCAACATCACCTCAACAGCTGCTCTGAAATACGGAAGTGAAATTTGGATTTTAAGTAATAGAAATTCTCATAAACTTAGAGTAAGCCAAATGCGTTTCTTATGATCATTGTTAGGAAATAATAGACTGGATCACCAAAGGAACACTATTATTAGAGAAAAACTTGGAGTATCAAGTTTTAATGAAGATATAGAAACATACTAACAAGAATGGAAAAATCATCTGAGAAGAATGGAAAGAAATAGACTTCCAAAATTGGCATTCCAATATACTCCAACTGGACATAGGGACCAAGGAAGATCAAAACATCGGTGGAAAGATCACGACTACAGGCAACATGGCCTAAAACGATTTTGTTTATGATATGAGGTCCAAAGAAGATAATTCCGAGTGTTTACAATTGCTTAAATAATCACAGTGTCGTTTATGTGGTAAAAGCTGAACTGCATTGAGTATTTTAGATAAACTACCAGAAAAAGCACCTACTATACTTCTTGTCATATGACTTAGTTCACAGACGGTCTCAGTCGTAAGCCTTTTCATGGTGTTGCATAATTACGAACTATCTGTTTCTTTCTTTCTCTCTCTCGAGGTGCAGCTTTCAGTTCATAAAAGAAACCAGAAATAAGACAGTGAAAGAAGAAGAATAATGATATAAAAAGGAGATAAAATAAATATTTGCTTAAATAAGTATTCTACTCATTTATTCTTATAAGATCTCTATCTTAAAACGGAGCTGATACATCGAAATACAAACGAATTAATCAATTTTTTTTGGAGTCCCTAGTATTTATTGATACAGTAAAATGGAAAAATTGGTATGTTGTTAGAGATGTCCGTTTAGAATACAAAGCGCGATGACAGCGCGTATATGTTATCCCGGACATGGCCAACTTTATGCACTTGTTTCAAGTTACAGATGACAACAGAAATCTGCGCACCTCGCATTCAAATGTTCCATTTCATGTTTAAACATATAAAGAGCTCAAAATCTCATATCATTCTGACATTTTGCGCCAACGGAGAAACTCAAAAGTTGATGGCATTTATTATTACTAATAATAACAGTAATAATAAATATAAATAAATGTCTTCTTCTTCTTCTTCCTTTCTAGGATTAGGTCAATGCGACCTGTTCTGGTCTCAAGTCCATCGTTTCCTTGGATCTTTTTCCATGCGGTTTGTAGGTGTTGATCGTTTTGGGTAATCTTGTATTGTCCATTCTGTCTAAATGTTCTTTCCATCGGTGTTAGTCCTCTTCTAGTTTGTCGCGTATTGAAAATATCTCCAGTTTATTTCTTATTGATTCATTCTATGCATGTACAACTTTTTACGGATCTTAAACATTTCATTTCAGTAGCTTGAATTTGTGAGATATATATATATATATATTTTTGTAAGTACCCAAGATTCAGATCCATATAAAAGAACAGAAACAGCCATAATTTTTATAACACCTGAGCTGAGTTTCTCTTCGAGTCTTTCGGAGGGTTCTTCTTATGGTGCCACACATAATTTGATATCGTTTTAATTTATTATGTATACCCAATCATAGTTATGTGTTATATCTGAACCAAGATAGTTAAAATGTGCTATCTGTTCCATTATTCCATTTATTTATTACTATTTTTGCTCTGACTGGCAGTTTATGTGCCAACTTTAATAAGTCAGTTAACCACTTCGCATAGTTGCAAGGGAAAAAATCAGATTCGTTGAAACAGAGGTTTGAATACGGGACCTTCAGAATATAATCTTTCCGATTGAGGGTCTTTCCACTATTCAGCGGTTGCCCTTTTACCAGCCGGCTGCTGGCCCTTCACATCCACATGTGTCAATCACAGAGGTAGATGATCAACAGCCAGTGTAGGGGTGACATGTGGTTAACATGTCGAGTCCCCCAGCCGTTATAGCTGGTTCCTCAACCTGGAGCCGCTACTTATTGTAGCTACCCAATTGCCTCACGATGCTGGGTGGGCACCGGTCCCATACTGGCCGAAAACCATGAGAAAATTTCTTCCCCCATGGAGACTCGAACCAGCGCAAGTCCCGTAGCTCTGCGCCAAGGCTTCCTACCTTAACCGCTCGGCTACGGCGCGGGACAGAATATAATCTTAACACTACTAATAAGTAGTGTTTGAGATTATATTCTGAAGGTCCTGTATTTAAACCCCAGTTCCAACCTAAGTAGTGTTTGAGATTATATTCTGAAAGTTTCATATTCAAATCCCAGTTTCAACCAATTATTTTTTCCTTGCAACCACGTACAACCAATCTAACTCACTGGCACTATCGAAACCGGAGGATTAGGTAGGGTGGACATAAGCTACAAATGCATATCCTGAACTAATTTTTTCCGATCAACCGCTGTATAATTCAATTCCTTGGTTAATGTAATTCTCCCATCTCATTATTGGTCTACCAACTGGGCGTTTTCCCTCTCGTTTTCCTACTAAGTTTCCATGCCTCTCTTTTATTCCCCATTCGTGTCACATACTCTACCCATCACAGTTTACGAGACAACTATTCTTATTATAGGCTATGTGGCTTCTTACAAAAATTATGTAGCTCACCGTAAAGTAATCTTCTCCATTCGCCTGTCTATCCATCTATGTTGCGTAGCTCATTGTTGAGCCATGGCCTCTCCTCTGTTATGAGTTAGCAGAGGTACTATACCAAGTTAATTTTTAACTAACTAACTCACTGGCACTATCGAACCCGTAGGTTCATGGCCGCGCGGACGTAAGCTCTCAATACATCCCTATCCTGAGCCAATGTTTTCCAATCATTCCCTGTATAATCTACTTTCCTCAAATCATAGTTAATGTTATTCTCCCACCTCATTCTTGATCTACCAACTGGGCGTTTTCCCTCTGGTTTTCCTACAAGAAGCTTCCATGCACGTATTTCATTCCCTATTCGTGCCACATGTCCTGCCCATCGCAGTCTACGAGACTTAACTGTTCTTATATCTGGCTTCCTATAAAAACCATGTAATTCACTCTTATGCAGTGTTCTCCATTCACCTGTCTATTCACCAAGTTAATTTTTAGTTACCTTATTTGCTCATAGCTGTCATGAATAGCAAACGGTTAACACACCGACGTTTATCTCTCTACAGTCCAATTTTATTGCCTAAGAACTTATTCTCTAATACTCGAAATCTCCTTTCTTCCCTTAAAGTAAGAGTCCATGTTTCGCATCTATATAATATGTACATACAGCATTAATTTTGAATACAAGATAAATAATTATTGAGAAAGAATGTAAGTACAGTGTATGTGCTGTAGGTATATATGAGATTGGAAGTGATAACCCAGGAAATGGGGACCCTGAACCCAGAGAGGGGTTTAACCTTGGGCTACACATAAGTATAATTTCAGGTGATACAAGGTCTTGGGGGAGGATTATATCAGTCGCCTTGGAAATGAGGTTAGCATACAGATCTGCTCCAGTACAAACAACACTGTTTCTACATAACATCACATGTATATAACTCTGTGTTCTGATCCATCCACTCTTTCACACAACATAACTGTAATCTATTATTCATCATTCTTAGTTTCAGATGCTAAACCTTGAAATTCTCTCATGTTCCATCAGGGAGTGTGGGGTGCCATCAGAATTCAAAATGACATTAAAAAATAGCCTATTTTTATTACGATTAATTTGAATTAATTAAATTATCATAAGTAATGCCACGAGTGATTTCCAATTTATCTAGAGGATTTGTAAATCAAAAGTGGCATATTTAACAAATACAATTATATACGCTGTTTACTCACAAATCATTATTTAAATACAGTTATTTTAAAATACTCATATATTTAACGTAAACGGCAATATTTGAAAGCAATGAGAAATGTTTGGTAATATTTCATTTGTTCATCAATGCAACTTGATCATATTATTTATAGTCAAGTAGGATCGCAATATTGTACGAATGCACCCTAGTGGAGAAAAAATGAAGCACATCAAACTGTAGATATATTATAACCAACATTATAAGTTATTAATTATTTTTTTCGGAAAAAAAACTCAGTAAAATCAGTATTTAAAAATACAATTATTGAACACACAATTATCAAATGTATAGGTCGAAAGAATCTGTTTATTATTTACTATATTCAACGTATTTGTTGGAGAGTCAGTCACTGCAAAATAATGCTCTGACCTGTTCAGAATATTAAAAAGGAGGAGCTTTCTTAATTTTGGTAATCAAAATTCGATAATTATCGAGGTGAAACACGACTGTGATTGGTTGTGAAACAAAATTCATTGAAAAGCGATTGGTCATTGACTCCCATTTGGGGCATGAGTTAAATAATATTTTTAATTCTGCTTCCTTTTTGAAAGTTTGGAGTAGTGAAGATATATCATCAAAAAATACTTAGAAATTGGGATTGGAAGTAAACATTAATAAAACCAAATATATATTCACACATGGAAGTATATTATATAATGGAATCTTCCCTCAAATCATGGTTAATGTTATTCTCACACAACATTCTTGGCTATCAACTGGGCGATTTCCCTCTGAATTTCCTTCAAGGAGTTTCCTTCCCCCTCTTTCATTCGCAGTCCACGAGACTTAATTGTTCTTTTCATGTCTGGTTTCCCATAAATATAATGTAACTCACTGTTATGCACTCTTGTCCATTCACTCGTCTGTTCGTCCCTCTTTGATCCGAAAATTTTTGTAACAACTTTATGCTCTAATACTCGTAATATATTCTCCTCCCTTAAATTGAGAGTCCATGTATCGCATCCATATAACTGGCAGAATAACAGTTTTATATTTTTTCAGTTTAATATTTTTTGAGAGAAGTTGGGACGACATGAGTCCCTATAATGCATAATAATGAGTTTCCAGAATTAAGCCTATGTTCAATTTCTTTCTGAATTTCATTCCTGTAATTATTGTTCTGGGTATTTGAATTCAGCCACTTCTTCAAACTTTTCCTCATTTGTCAGTAGAATAAATACTTTAATGAACTGTCTAAATTTTATTTTCCATCATTCTTGGTCTTCCAACTGGACGTTTTCCCTCTGGTTTTCCAACAAGAAGCTTCCATGAAATACGAGCATTGAAGCTTCTTGTAGGAAAAGCATAGGAAAAGCGTCCAGTTGGTAGACCAAGAATGAGGTGGGAGAATAACGTTAATCATGATTTGAAGGAATTATTGGAAGGCAGTGGCTCAGGATAGGGATGTATGGAGAGCTTATGTCCGCGCGGCCATGAACCTGCGGATTCGATAGTTATATTACTAAAAATAGCACTGACGAATTTAATATATTTGGGAGTCAGACACAGAAAAAATATGAATGTATCTTTCAAATGTAGACATTACATAATTCCGTGACGCTATCGTAAACATATAACAATCGTAACCTGAGCACTATGGCGTGTCCTTTGATGTAAACATATATAGAATGTACACAATTATTCATAACTGAAATACGTAATTAATTATCCACGCACCACCCCATCATTGCCATTATCCTTAACATTTGCTGTATTGTGGATAACATTTGTGAATAAAAGGGATTCGCCCAAAAGAAAATTTCTTTTTTATCTAAATGATGAAGCGGTTTTTGCTTAAGAATTCGTTGGATTATTAATGAGGGTGCCAAAGAGTTCAAACACCGTACCCGTACACCCACTCACATATTTTTTTCTCTCGCTTTACCAAAGAGCATAATCGCTGGTTTTATATGGTATTATCGTTGGCGTAGCATTTCTCAATAATGGGTAGTACTCTCCATTTATACCACTGATTTATTACAACTGTTTTCTCAAATGGGCGTCTCTTTTTTCCAGCCATACATTGACATACAAATTAGTATTCGAAATGTACAATCTCCGAAACTTCTGGAATTGAAGAAACCTATAGACGTATTTAACTCTGTGATATTACATTTATTGAGAACAATAGAAATCAGAAAACAAAGAAAGCTGAATTTATCGTTTGTTTTTTTTTATGACGATGTAAGTATTGTAGGAGGCCGTAAGTATTATGACGAGATTAATACGAAACTTTATGTACTTACTTGCATTTCATAGAGTTTTAAACTCGTGTATATTTTGGACCTATTGTTCGTTTTACAGCAATCTTTACTGGTTTATTAGTGATTTATATCAGAACACATAATAAAACATGTATATTTAAATTTTATATGCATTGATAATGCGGACATTATAATGAACTTAGGTAATTTATTACATTGTTTTAGCGCATTCGATAAAGTAAAAAATGAAAATAAAAACTCCCAAATTTGACGAGTGCCACATTAATGTTAATGCTGAAAAGGTTACATTGCACAGTTATAGGGCACAGATGAATGCAACGCATTACAAATTACGAAAATATCTTTACTCTTCTCTTAAATGATATCATCATTCCCTACAGCACAGTAGTTAAGGTTCGTCAACTAGGAACTGCGTAAACTAAAGCAATAGAGCCCGGAGATTTGTGTGCGAAATGCACGTTTTATTTTACGCATTAAGGGTCGGTTTCACCAACATAGGTAACTGTATTACGCCAGTTTAAGCTATGTATTATATATGGGAAAAACTGGTGTAATACAGTTACCTCTGTTGGTGAAATTGACCCTAAAACGTATGCGGAAATGATTTACATGTTAAGAGTTTCCTTCACAGACATTTTGAGAGGTATTTATAATGCATAGAAATGCAGATTTCGAGGGAAAATATTTAGTTTAGACTTTTAATGCATAACTGAATATTTTAATCCTGAATGCGGTATTAAATTATAATTTTCCCTTCAGCTAATTACGTAATTGATTATTTATTAATATTTTTAAATTAATAAAGTCTCTGCAATCAATTGGATATAAGCGTAACGTGTATATTTACATCTGTGTAAGAGGGGAATACCCGTGAGACTTATGAAATAATATTACGGTATTGCTAAAATCGCATTTGATAAGTTTAGCGAAGCATTAAATAAAAATCCTGGTTACAATAGAATTTGTCAAATTAGCAAAATGCTCTCTGGTGATAGTGAAAAAACTGTCCCCGAAGAGAAATTCACTGAAGAAGAACTGTGGTGTTTTTCACATACACTTGTGACATCATGTGATGTAGAAAGGACTTTTTATTGTACAAAACCTTCTTCACTGATAGTTAAAGGAGCTTCACACAAGAAAAACTCACGAAAACCTTCCTTATCTACTGTAATAGCAAGGAATAAGCTAAGATTACCCACAAAGCAAATCATTTATTTGATTTTATTACAATCTGTTTTTCCATATTTAGGGTGTATATTTTCTACATTTTTCATAGATATTTGCATGCATATTTAGTACTTTATTTTGCATACAAATCCGGGTTCTACTATGCAAATTCCTCTGTCAGTCAAATTTACGGTCTAATTTTGCTGGTTCACGAAATATACCATTCTCAATTTCCGATGCCAGCTTATTTAAAAGTGTTGAACCGCAGTCAAAATTAGTGATTTTTAATTTCGTGTTTTAGATAAAACCCCACTTCTAAAACTCGGATTTCGTTAATTTTTGGAGAACACCTTTCCTGATTTATTGGATTAACATAAAACGAATTTCGTTCCAAAACATATAAAATTACGAGAGCTAGAGCAATTTTTTAATTTAAATTTTTTAAAGTTAACGAACTCGACATTACTTTTTAATGTATTACTAAATGTCATGGAATAATTTGGAACACAAATATTACAAAGGAAACTAAAATTAAAATTTATAAGAGCATAATACGAATATTTTGTCATATGGAAGTGAAACTTGGTCCTTGACGAAATTACAAAAGAATAAAATTAGAACAGTTGTATTTGATTATCTTAGAAGAAGCCTCCAAAAAACAAGACAGGATAATATAAGTAATTAATTCATTTGGAGATAAATGAATGTCACTACATCTGTTGTTAAGAGGATTGAAAATCAATGGCCATGGTATAGCCATTTTTCTAAGAATGGAAAATGAAAGATGGCCAAAAAATATATATCAACGGTCACCCCATAGAAGAAATAAACGTGGCAGACCAAAATGGAAATGAGAAACATACGTCAGAACCACAACGGATGATAGGAATTTGGAAGAAGTACATTGGAATTATATAAATAAATGGAAACTGAAGACAGCAAACCTATAAGTGGGGAAAGCCGAAGAAGACTAATTGTCAAGTTTGGTTCTAATAAAACAAAATTCCGGCCAAAAGAGCGTTAACAGTGTATTTATTATGGTTTAGGCAGCGTAAACCATTTAAGCGTCCATAAAGCTTTTTTTTTTTAGCTCCGGCCCTATAGTACTTAGTGTATTATGTTATATATGTTAATCGTCCCATAAAAATTCTCTAAATGATGAACAAAACATTCAAATCGGTCAAATAGTTTTCGAGTCCATAAAAAACAGACAGACAGACAGACAAACAGACTCACGCTCATTTTTATATCTATATATCTATCTATCTATCTATAATGGCGTTGCCAAGTGTTGAGCCAAAGCCTCTCCTTTGTTAAAAGTTAATAGACCAAATTCATTTAGTTTCCTTATTTGTCATGAGTAGCGACTCAATGAGACATCTAGCAGGCAACTAAGGTATTACTAGGATGTTTGAGATAAGTAAATGTTGCGTAGAGGCCTTTTTTATTCAGGCTTAAGAGTCTTTTACGAGCCTGAAAATCTTCAGGCTCTGGTCCCACGGCTTAAAGTCTCCCCCCCCCCCGGAGGACTTGCTCCTTGGATTTTTCCATCCTAAAAAAATAATGTTTTAGAGTAGTTGATTTAGATTTTATTCTATTGTATCATATACTGTATTTGTTCTGGTGAGTGGAAAAAAGGCCACATGTCCTTAACACCATTAGGATAAATAAATAGATAGAATAATAGTATATTACAATGCGAAATTAGGAAGTGGTTTTTACAGAAGCGAGGGTATGATTAAAAACCCAGCGATAGCTAGGTTTTAAATCATATCCTCACTTCTGTAAAACTCTTCACAAACGTGCGTTGTACATTATTTTTGCGCGATGGTGTTTTCAAAATAATAAATAATAGTAAAATAGTAACATATTTGTTGGAAACAACCAACTAACGTTAACAGTGTGGCCAATGTTTATTAGTTGAGACTACAGCAGGCCGTGACACCAATAAGTGATAAAATGGCGGCAAGTATGAATTTATTGTTTTATATTGTTTCAAATAAAGTTCAGTTCATTTAAAATTCGGTGATATTTTTCGTATAATGTATATCAACACTACCTTTTGAATATATTTTTGTATATACATTGTACGTAGTATACATAAAGGGCAGCGGTTTTACTTCCCGCACGAGGTAGGTAAAATATGTAATATTACTGTATAGTTAGTTAGGTTGGCAACCCCGAGATTTGGGAACTTGAACTTTCAATCATGGTCGTCATTGCTGTAAGTAAGACAGAGCGCACTATCGCCCAAAAAAATTAAATCATATAGTAAATTCGGCTTGCTCAGGGATTTGGATAGTTTACGCAGTTCCTGCGCGACGGATTCTTTGAATGATTGAACCAATCATTAAGAAGTTCCACTGTAAGAGATTGTATGTTAATATGAGCTTTAAAGCATGAATATGTGATTAAGTGCAAGAAGTCTAGAATATGACGTATTTAAAGGGCAAAACGGCTTTATTGTGAAAATTCAATTAGAAGAGCAGAAGAATGAATGGAGGGGCGCGATCAATCCAGTCATCTAATTATAATAGATAGTTATCAGGGAATAAACACGGCCGACAAGACAATGCAGAGCGCCAAGAGCAAGGGCGACACAATTGCAATCTTATCAGCGTTCAATATCAAATCTTTCCTTCTGAAAAATGTTCTTCCTTCCCACTTCACATATACATTACTAATGCATTGTAGTGCATGGGCTACAGAAACACTTTATCAGACCTTATATCATACAGTCAAGCCTGCAGCACTCTTCTGAATAATATCCTTACTATAATAATAATAATAATAATAATAATAATAATAATAATAATAATAATAATAATAATAATAATAATATTTTTATTAGGAATATTCCACAATACAGTGTTTCTTCTTCAACCCAAAGTGATTTGTCACCAGAGGTCCCTGTCAAAAGCATCTTCTTCCCTCAAATCTCTAGCTTCCATACTTCTCCTCACTTCATCTATCCAATGTTCTAGGTCTGCCTCTTCCACTTCTTCCATTAGCTTTCCAATAAGAATCTTCTTTGCTATTCTCTCTAATTCCATTCTTATGAGGTTTCCATACCATTCCAAACGTTTCTTCTATTTTTTCTGCTTTTTTTTCAACTTGCATAATAATAGTAATAATAATGTTAACAATGATAATAATAATATAATCCCAATTACAATAATAATTCAAATATTTATAATAATAATAATAATAATAATAATAATAATAATAATAATAACTTAATAGTAGAAACTGTATTAAAAATTACTAAAACAATAATAAATAAATAATAGAAAAATATAGGAATAATAAATAATAATAGTAATTAAATAATAATAAATAAATAAATATCCACAACTCGTGTCCAACTCAGGATCGGATTGTGGAATGAGATGAGATGAGTCCCCTATATTTATAGAGGTCTGTGAAGTACAAGGGTGTCTGCCAACAACGCCTGACGCAGATGAACAAAATGAAACGAAATGGATGAGGTGAGTATGGAGAAATGATGGAATTAAATTTTGGCAGGGGAAAACGGGAGGAAACCACGAGAAAAACCTGCCGAAGCTCCGTTTCGTCCACCACGAAACCCATATGGAGTGACCGAGACTCGATGTAGGGACTCCAGCTGTGAGAGGCGAGCGTCTAACCGCTTGCCTATAATATTATGTATAATAAAAAAGCATGTAACAAGTATATATATATATATATATATATATATATATATAAGTATATCAACTATCTGATAAAAAGATAACATTTTCAAAACCCAACTCAGAAAAAAAAATTGTCACAAGTCACAAACAAGGTGTAAGTTGGTAATGACGTCACTCAGTCTACAATATGAGAAATGTAGTTAACAAATTTACATTATGTCAAAGCTTGATATATCGAAAAATGAGGTCTGTAAAGCTTTTTTCAAATTCCAGAATAAATGAATATTAAGAGAGTTGCAGAAATGTCGTGTATTATTACTTGTTATATTTGACGAGGGAAAGAACTGAGCAACATCCAGTCAGTTCCGCTGCTAAAAAGCGTATTAAGTTCTGTCACGTGCTACTATTCGTACGGTTTCTTTGATAATAACAATCCGGGGGCTTTCATAATAAAGTGATAAACAACACAAACTCAAAAAGCAAAACCATCCAAGATCAAACTTCACCAATTGAATATGAAATCAAAGAGGTCTCATTTTACGTCTTGTAAAGGTCTATATTCAGCTTCTTGTAAGTGTAGGAAAACTCGTTAAGTGCAAGAAAAATAAAGAAAAATGCTCACTGGAAAATTGGAGCTTTCGGAATTGACAATTTTCATCCTAAAGAATGTTAATAATAAATAAATAAATTAATTAATTTTGAGAATTTTCCTCATCATTGGGGGCTTTCTCCAACCAATCTTTATAATTAACATGAGTTTTAAAAAATACATAAATTACTACGGACTTATAGACTATCAGTTTGTAACTTATTCACATATTTGCCTTAATTAAAGTTCTTCATCTTCTCTGTCGCCCGTGTCTTCATCCGTTACACCAAATTTCCTTATTGAATTCTGAATATTATTCTTCCAGGTTGTTCTTGGTCTTCCTTTTCTGCTCCTTTTTCAATTTTTCATGCATAGACGGCCTTTGATAGTCTTCCATCCTGCATTCTTTTTACATGTCCATACCTTTTAGCCTTCTGTGTTCAATCTCATCCATTCTGCATCTCTCTGCATTAATCCATTTTCTAGTTTCTGTATTTCTAATTCTTTCCAGTCGCGATTTTCTGGCAGTTCTTCTCCAAAATTCCATTTCAACTGTAGTTATTCTGTTGGCACGTTGTTGTGTCATTGTCCAAACTTCCGATCCATATAACATTAAACAATCTAGTATGTACTTAAAAATTAGTTTTGTTCCGTTAATTGTGTTTTTACTCCATAGTATAAAGTTTAACATTCCTATGGTTTTCCTTCCATCACTAATTCTTTTTTGCTATATCTTTATTTGATGTTTCATCTTTCTCTATAATAGATCCCAAATAAGAGAAACTATCGCTTTTCTTTATTTTTACTCCATCAATATATAATTAATTTGGGCCATTTGTTAAATGTAAATAAAAAATAATAATAGCTTTACTTTACTTTACCTGGCAGGGTTAAGGCCTGATAGATAAAGCCTATCTATTACTCAACTAGTTAGAAAAAATTACTCTTACACATAAATAATGATAAAATTATTAATAGTATATTCTAAAGGGTCTTTCATATTTATATTGCGCAAATTTTAACAATTCAATAATCAAATCAGAAATTAATCGAAATAAAACATAATATTGTTTTATTATTTTCATATATATATATATATATACACTCCTATTTAAAAATTATATAAGGGATATGTCCAACTCCACTGTCTCGGCAGGCAGTTACTTGGTCTATGAACTTCGTGATGACCCTTTGTTGAAACAAATTATGGCCTGTTCTGGTTGAAGTGGATACAGCCAATATGTGATTTCAGCAGGACGGTTTTATCTGTCACACATCCCGCGAGACAATTACCTTAATCCATGAAAAATTCCCTCAGTCTGCGATCTCAATTCGTGGCGACTTGGAATGGCCTCCCAGATCTTGTGACCTTACTCCATGTGACTTATTTTTTATGGTGTTATGTGAAGTCCAAAAGTCTACGTGAACAAACCACAACGAGTTATCCAACTTAAGGAACAAATATTAAACGTGTCATCAAAGACGTCAACAGAGATGTCCATGAAAGGGTAATTTCGAACTTTACAGACCGAGTAATTGCCTGCAGACATAGTGGAGCCACATGTCTGATATAATTTTCCGCACTTAAATGGGAGAGTGTATAGATGAAAATTAAAAAAAAAATATTTGAATGCATTTTTGACTTAATTATTGCATTTTTAAAAAAATTACAGAATATATTAAAGAGTCTTTACAATACGTGGCACGCCTTAGCGTAGTGGTTAAGTCAATGTGCTACAAGACGGAAGGTCGATAGTTCGAGTCCCGGTGGGGTCAGGGTTTTTAAACTGACCCAAACCGTTTGACGGCACTACGGTCTCTAGTACCAGACTCTTGATCAATGGGTAAAGGCGACTGGCACGTAAGGCTCACAACCCGGCTGACATTAAGTGTCGATTGTCTAGGAAAAGTGGGAGTCCTAATAGCCCAAGCGCCTTGCAAAGCCCGTAGTGGGATCACTCCATCTTTTTATATCTACAATACAATTATTATTTTCAATATATTTTGATTTATTCTAGATTTAACGAATGAAATATAAAAAGTAAAATATATAAAAATGGGAAATACATTACAACATGTGATGCGAAAAATTGTTCCAAGTTCCAATCATACACCTTGCGCATGCTCCAATAAACGCGAAGCGGTTGACACTATAGACTCACAGGATCTAGCCAACATATAAGTACATGATATTTAACGAATCCAAAAGCTAACCTAACGCAATTTAAGTACTTTAACCTGCGAAAGACCAACCTAAAAACTAACCTAACGTATTTTAAGCACTCTAACCTGTGAAAGAATGCAACGCCAAAAATAAATAGTAAATTCTGAAATTCTGAAATATATGTGTACAGTTAATTAGTACCTAATCTATGTTGGCTACACTGGAACACGCCTTGTTGTTGCAGAGAATATTCGTTAAAACCAATATAACTGCCACGTCTTCATGCTACGTATGTAGTAAAATACCTTAGCAAAATATATTAAAACTAGCTAATACCTGGCGTTGGTTGCTACGCTTAAATAAATGAAATATTAAAGATTAATTAAATTGTATGGCATATGCTGAGACGAACCTAACATGGCGGTTCCTAGTCAGTTTTTAATTTCGGATTTCAAGTAAATTAAATCTCCGCTTCTAATCGTCGCATTTCCCTCATTTTTTGACAATACCTACCTCGGTTGTTTTAATAGGATATATTGAGCTTCGTTGTGAAACATCGAAAAATGTTATCGCTAGAGCGATTTTTAAATCTTTACTTCAAATGAACTCCTACGCCTAATGGTTTTAGAGGGTCCATTTGGATTCTAAACCATCGAGGGACCTAATCAGACACAAAAAGTCATCAAAATCGGTCTACTCTTTAGGCAGTTTTTAATTTCGGATTTCAAATAAACCTCCACTTCTAATAGTAGCATTTCGCTCATTTTTAGATAATATAGGCTATACCTCAGTTTATTTTAATAGGAAATACTGGTTTCGTTGTAAAACATCGAAACATGTGACCGCTAGAGCGATTTTTAAATTTTCACTTCAGGTGAACTCCTACACCTAAATTTTCACTTCAGGTGAACTCCTACACCTAATGGTTTTAGAAGGTCCAATTGTAAACTTAAATCATCGAGGGGCCCAATCAGACATACACAAAAAAAACATTAAATTAGGTCCAGTCGTTTAGGAGGAAATCAGTGACAAACACAAGTACAGACGAGTTATATATATATATATATATATATATATATAAAATAATCGTTAAAAAACATGTAAAAATCATTGTAAATGGTGGGAAATAATTTAAAAATGAAACCTAAGGATAGAATTTAACAGGAGTTTATGAAGGTATTAAAAAAAGTCGCGTCACAGGTTGAAAAGTTTAGCCTCACATTCAGTTTTACATATAAATATTAAGAAAATCTAAGGCATGTAGCATTGAAATTAAAGTATGATTCAATACAACACATGTGATCCAGTTAACTTTATCTGAAGTTAAAATTACAGGACACAGACGTGGCAGTCACTGATACATTTGTCTTATTGCTGTACTCTGTTATTAAAATCTGAATGTGATCTCGTATCTGCTCCTATTTCACTTTCTCTTGTTTTATATCTCGAGAGTCATCTGTCTGACGTATCAAATCGCTCCAAGTTACAAGTATTTCAACATTAATGCACTTACAAACTTGTAATTCGGCAAAATTATTGCGAAAAAAGTATAAATTATTTGCTCTTATCTAGCTGGCCCGGATTCGTATCCCAATTTATATAGCAATGACGTAGTTGAGGACGTTATTAACAGTCCAAGTCGGTTTTTGCCCGAGATTTGCGGAAGCCAAAAGTACAGGTCGACACTGGTCACTTATCCTCACCTCCCAAAATCATTTTTTTTTTCTCTCACTGATTCTAAACATAAATATTTATGATATACTAGCGGACCCGCTAGACGTTGTGCTGCCCGAACGTTTAATTCTCGTGTCATGACTGGACGATAAAAATATGATTTACTCTCTTTACCGTAAAATTAATTAATTAATTGGTTCGAAAAAAACTCCTCACTGTCATCTGTCGTGGCTCAAGAAGCTTGCATTATGACGTCACACTGTAGTCGCGCGGAATATGTCGTTAATGCAGATGACTACACATTTGATATAAAATATCCTATAACCCGATCGCAGCGCCATCTACCTGATCCACTTGTGAATTTAAACCCTCCAGGGATCCACTCAAATACACACAAGAAATTTAATCAAAATCGGTCCAGTCGTTTGGGCATTTTTAAATTTAGTATTTCAAGTAAACATCCACTTCTAATTGTATGATTTTGCTCATTTTTATGTAATACCTTCCTCGGTTTATTTTAATATGATATACTGAGTTTCATTGTGAAACATCGAAATTTGTGATCGCTAGAGCTATTTTTAAATTTTCACTTCATGTGAACTCGTACACCTAATGTTTTTATAGGGCCCAATTGTGAATCTAAACCATCCGGGAACCCAATCATCCCAATCAGACACACATAGAAAATTTCATCAAAATCGATCTAGTCGTTTAGGCAGTTTTTAATTTCGGATTTCAAGTAAACCTCCAATTCTAATTGTCCGATTTCGCTCATTTTTGGGTCATATCTACCTCGGTTTATTTTAATAAGGTATACTGATTTTATTTGTGTAACATCGAAAAATGTGACCGCTAGAGCGATTTTTAAATGTACGTTTCAGGTGGACTCCTACAGCTAATGATTTTAGAACATAATTGATAACTCGCCGCATCTGAAAACCTGTGTTTACAAATTTTCACAAAGATCGGTTGAACGGTTTAGAAGACTATAAAGGACAGATAGACACACATGCATTGATTTATATATAGATTATTTTAATTTAATTAAAAAGTATCAAAATTAAATATTTGGGAGTTGAAATAAATGAAGATGGAAACAATTATTTAAAATAACAAAAAGAATAGTTAGAGTCGATCTACCTTAGCAATGTTGAATGGAATTTTGTGGTACAAAAAAATTAAAATCCATATTTATAAATCAATAGTAGGATTTTTAATGACCTATGAAGCATAAAAGTGGGCTATAAATGCCAAATTAAAGTCAAAATTTCAATCTATAAAAATGTATTTTTTTAAGAAGGTCTGCACGATGCTCTAGATCAGACAGACCAGAAACAGTATTATCCGAGAAAAATTAACTTCAATGAAACAATTATACAATTTTTTGGGAAATAATTATAATGGACACGTGAAGAGGGTGAATGGAGATAGATTGCCAGTTAGGAGCATGGAGTGGATTCCAAATCGGAAGAAAATAATAGGGAAACCTAAGAAAACATGGATAGAGGGAATTATGAATTTGATGAAGGATATGGGACTGCAGGATGGTAACTGGAAGGATAGAGTCAATACTAATAAAATTCATTGTTAAAACCGTTGAGGTGGAGAGTCATAAAATAAAATAAGTTAAAATACCTTCTTAGGTAAAATCCGTCGTCCTCAACTTTTAAAATATGTGATCTTTATGCCTGCAGGTCTTTCAGGATATCCGCCCCATCTTCAGCAGTTCATTTTTCGCTACAGCTTCCAGGTTGATGTTACATGCTGCTGGTTCTAATGTGGCTTTGTCGTGACTAAAGGTTCTTCCTGACGATATCGTATAGTGGGTTGTTTAGTCTGGGAGTGCTTTCATTTATTAAAAGCTTGTTGTCTATTTCCTTGATAATTTCCATGTCTTCCAATATGTTGATTCTAGTTGGATTTCCCTCTTTGTGTACTATTGTAAGGGTGTCTTCTATTGAGTTCATTCTATGGCCGGCGTTTATTATGTGCTTAGCGTAATTAGACTTTCCATATGCGTATACGAAATCGTTACGATGTTCTTTAAATCTTATGTTGAAGCTTCTTTTCGTTCTACCTATATAGAACTTGTCACAGTCTTTGCATGTTAATTTATATACACCCTTGCCATTAAATTTATTATGTTTTCCTATTTTGTTACTTATTACATTATTTAGTTTATTATTAGTTTTGTAGGCTATGTTTAAGTTTTTACTTATTTTCCTTAATGTTTTTGCCAATTTTATGGTTTCGTGTCCTGTGTAGGTTAGTGTAATCCATGTATTATTAATATCCGTTTCTCTTTCCTGTTTTGTTATTTTATTTATATCGGTTCTCCGCTTTTTGTTTTCTTACAAGTTTCTCTATAATTTTGCTGTTGTATCCATTGTTTTTAGCCATTTTTTTATGTACCGCAATTCTTTATTGTAATTAATTTTGTTTAATGGCAGTTTTAGCATTCTATTAATTAGACTCTTGAATACGCTGATTTTTTGTTGGTACGGATGTCTTGATTTATTGTTAATTGCAAGCATATTAGTTGTTGGTTTTCTGTATATATCTATTTCAATTTTTTTTTGTTTTTTATATTTTTAACCATGTTAAGATCCAAAAAATTTATTTTGTTTTGTTCAATTTCTTTCGTGAATTCCAATTTATTGTGCATATTGTTTAATTCTGATAGAATTTCTTCTTTTCTGTCTGTACTTTCATAAATGATTATAATGTCATCCACGTATCTAGCGATTAATTTTATGTTGTATTTTTGTGTTAATCTTGGAAAAACATTACGAAAAATAAATAAAAACTTAAACATAGCCTACAAAACTAATAAAAAAACTAAATAGTGTAATAAGTAACAAAGTAGAAAAACAAATGGCAAGGGTGTATATAAATTAACAGGCAAAGACTGTGACAAGTTCTATATAGGTAGAACGAAAAGAAGCTTCAACATAAGATTTAAAGAACATCGTAACGATTTCGTATACGCATATGGAAAGTCTAATTACGCTAAGCACATAATAAACGCCGGCCATAGAATGAACTCAATAGAAGACACCCTTACAATAGTACACAAAGAGGGAAATCCAACTAGAATCAACATATTGGAAGACATGGAAATTATCAAGGAAATAGACAACAAGTTTTTAATAAATGAAAGCACTCCCAGACTAAAACAACCCACTATACGATATCGTCAGGAAGAAGCTTTAGTCACGACAAATCCACATTAAGACCAGCAGCATCAAACATCAACCTGGAAGCTGTAGCGAAAAATGAACTGCTGAAGATGGGGCGGATGTCCTGAAAGGCCTACAGGCATAAAGATCACATATTTTAAAAGTTGAGGACGACGGGTCCCGCGCCGTAGCCGAGCGGTTAAGGTAGGAAGCCTTGGCGCAGAGCTAGGGGACTTGCGCTGGTTCGAGTCTCCATGGGGGAAGAAATTTTCTCATGGTATTTCGGCCAGTATGGGACCGGTGCCCACCCAGCATCGTGAGGCAATTGGGTAGCTACAATAAGTAGCGGCTCCAGGTTGAGGAACCAGCTATAACGGCTGGGGGACTCGACATGCTAACCACATGTCACCCCTACACTGGCTGTTGATCATCTACCTCTGTGATTGACACATGTGGATGTGAAGGGCCAGCAGCCGGCTGGTAAAAGGGCAACCGCTGAAAAGTGGAAATACCCTCAATCGGAATCGGAGGACGACGGATTTTACCTAAGAAGGTATTTTAACTTATTTTATTTTATGGAAGGATAGAGATGAATGGAGGAAAAGAGTCAAAACTTAATATTGGGCACAGGAAGATGTATATACATTTAAAACCCGTTAAAAAAAAGCGTTAGATAGAACAGCTTAATCTCTTTGGTAAAACAAGCTCCAGCGACCTAATCGGGTAATTAAACTCCAACCCAGTTATTGCCTAACGATCGAAGAACACCAAGAGTTTAGTCAGGTTGGTCAACCCCGCGATTTGAACCTGGGAAGCCCCATATACGAGTTTTAAATACTACAGCTGAGCATTTATATTGTTAATGTTAGTGTTTTGTTTTTGCACTTTTTTTAAGTGAAAGAAAACAAATGAAAAATCAGGACTCAACATTTTCTTAAAATGTAGTTGTTATTCAAACTAACAAAGTAATAAATTATCATAAGTGTATGCTTGTATTGTTTAACGTAACTTAAAAAAAATTAAACATAAAAATAATTAATATGTTTTGCATATACGTCTAGAGTTTATCACTAATTCCTTTAAAAATGTTCTAGTCTTGTAAATTAAATAAACACGTAAATTTCTCGTATTTTTTTAAAGACACAAAACATTATTTTGCTATCACAGTAAACAGAAAGTAGACATTTAAGATCCGACATTTGATTTTGTCTAGATAATTAGTCCTTGAAGTTACTTTACAAATTAACAACCTTCGTTATCTTCTGTTTTTGTGTGGGAGTAGCTTTTAGCGCACTTGTTAATTGGTAGGTATTCCCTTTAATATACTTAAACCTCCTCTTTTATTTTCTTCATTTATTTCTCCCCCTCACTCCCTTATTTTTCATCTCCTTATACATCGTTTTCTGTTTTATTTTCATCACCTTCTCTCTTCACCTCTGCCTCATTTTTTTAACTTCCCATTATTCTCTCATTTATTAATAAAATAAAATAAAATAAAACTGTTAAAGTTTCATACGATTTTCGTATTTATTTTAATGCATATTCACTAAAGCTGTTTCAGTACCTTCTTCAGACGAATTATTTTATTTTATTTTATTAATAAACATAATGGATTTTCATCAAGTAAACATCAAATCAATTATATTTGAAGAGAAAAATTATACGCTCAGACCGGGACTTGAACCCGGGACCCTTGGTTCTCTAGACCAAGTGCTCTACCAACTGAGCTACCTGAGCAAGTACCGATCTAAACGCAAATCTCTCTCTATATACATTGTAATTCCCATCCACCAAATGCTGTGAAGCATGGCTCTACCAACTGAGCTCCTGAGCATGGCTTCACAGCATTTGGTGGATGGGAATTACAATGTATATAGAGAGAGATTTGCGTTTAGATCGGTACTTGCTCAGGTAGCTCAGTTGGTAGAGCACTTGGTCTAGAGAACCAAGGGTCCCGGGTTCAAGTCCCGGTCTGAGCGTATAATTTTTCTCTTCAAATATGATTTATCCATCATTGAGATGTACGAAATCAATAATAAAAATCAAATCAATTGATTATTCTCTAATTTGATAATTAACTTTCCCCTCTTCCCCTTCCTTTCTTCTTGATCTTTTACTTCTTTTCTTTCCCCCCCCCTTTTCTTGTTTATTACCCGAGCTAAGATTTATATAATAAAATGGCTAAATATGTGTACATATAGACTAAAGATCTCAAAAACTGGAGCATAAAATATGGATTAGAATTCTTTGTATAAATGCTGCAAACTTTTTTTTTGACAGTCATTACAAAAATTACTTTTACCATTTGTTGCTGTACATCATTCGAGATTCACTTACATACAATTGTAATTGTACTGATGATGATTTACGATATGGTGATATTCTAATTAGGCATATTTAATACCTATGGATAATAATTACAAAGAGGAATGAGATGCACAAAGAAATTAAACATAGGCTCAATTCTGGAAACGCGTGCTGTTATACATTACAGGGACTCTCGTCGTCCCAACTCCTTTCAAAAAATGTTAAATTGGAATCATACAAAACTGTTATCCTCCTAATTATATTATATGGATGTAAAACATGGATTCTTACTTTAAGGAAGGATACAATATTACGAGTATTTTATAATAAAGTTCTCAGGAAACATTTTGGACCAAAAGAGAGAGATGAACAGACAGGCGAATGTAGAAGATTACGCAACAGTGAGCTATGTGGTATTTTTAGGAAACCAAGTATAATAAGAACAATATTCAGTCTCGTAGACTGCGATGACCAGAACATATGGCACGAATGCGGAATGAAAGAGGAGCTTCGAAACGTCTTATAGAAAAACTATAAGGAAAACGCCCAGTTGGTAGACCAAAAAAGAGATGGCAGAATAAAATGAACCATGATATGAGAAAAGTAGATTATACAGAGGATGATTGGAAAACATTAGCTCAGGATAGGGATGTATAGAGAGAATATGTTCGTACCTCTGAACCTATGGGTTCGATAGGGCCAGTGAGCTAATTTGTTAATATACAATTAACAGTTATATAATCCACAGTGAAGATCATGGACGACAGTTGAGTTGGTGAATTACTATATTGAACACGTTTGAAACCATAAAATGTGGAACATGTTTAAAATGAAACGTTCAGTTATGTTAACATATACGATGTTTTCTGAAATATGTATAAATATGTTCTAAACCCTGAAATATGGATAAATATGGAAAAACAAAAAATATTGAACCACTTCAAGTACCCTAATTCGTAAAATAAATACATATCCTCAACTCGTGTCCAACTCTGGGTCGGGTCGAGGGATGAGATGAAGTCCCATATATTGAGGTCTGTGAATTACAAGGGTGCCGGCCGACCACGCCTGACGCACCATCACGGGGACAGATGAACAAAATGAAATGAAATGGATGAGATGAGTATGGAGAAATGGTGGCAGAGGAAAACGGGTGAAACCTCGAGAGAAACCTGCCCAAGTTCTGTTTCGTCCACCACGAAACCCACGTGGAGTGACTGAGACTCGATCTCGGGACCACAGCATTTAGAGGCGAGCGTCTAACCGCTTGCGCTACGGAGCCACCCCTAATTCGTAAATATATACAGTAACGAATTTTTTATTTTAACTAATGTAAAAACAAACGTATTGTATTAATATAGAAATCCTAGCTCTTTCCTTCTCTTATTCAAAAATTCTCTCTTCTCCATTCTTGAAATTCTCAATTTCCTCCTATCATACTTAATATTCCTCTTTTTCTTCTCCTCTAGTTTTTCCCTTTTCCTTCTTCGTCAATTTTTTATCTTCTTCGTCTTCTTCTTGGTCTTCATTTTCTTTATCGTCTCCTACTTGATATTTTTAGTCTTCTTCCTCTTCTACTTTTTTAATCTGCCTCTCATGCTCAGTCCTGAAATGCAATACCAAAATTATTAATTCAGCCCCTTAGCGCTTTTTGACAATAGTAGGCTATGTAGTGGCACCGGGATTTCACTTTCGCTTCACCATCATTCTTCATACAACACACTTTGCACTAAACAAACACAAAAACATGATAGTAGGATTGTTAATTATAGTTATTTTAATATATTTAGCGTGGAAGAGCTTTTTACCTTTATCTTTAAATTATTTATTATTTTTTATGGGTTTAAAGCTTTTTTTTTTATTTTCCTTATTATTTAGTGAACATATTTAAGTAGTCACAAAGTTAAAAGAGGAATTTAACCAATCCTCCCTGTACACAATACAGTAATACATTAAATTCGACCTACGAAAAGTGGTCATGCAGAAGTGTTGCAAACATTTAACAAAGATCGCATTAACGCCATCTATCCACTCAGCGCGGAACCTGAGTATGAAAAGTGCAGTGAGATGCATTAAAGCACACACAGTAAAATTCTAACTTATTTTAGTCTTTAGGAATCTACCGAGCACTTTTTTAACAAAGAGAGGCAGTTTAATGCAGGAAACTTGATAACAGTGATATGTATGATCTTATGGGAAACCAGATGTAATAAGAACAGTTAAGTCTCGTAGACTGTGTTGGACAGGACAGGTGGCACGAATGGCGAATAGAACAGTGGTATGAAGTCTTCTTGAGGAAAAACCAGACAGATAATGCCGAATGACGTGTGGGAATAACATTAACCGTAATTTGAGGGGATGAAGGATGTATAAAACTAGATCACATAACAATGAAGAAATACAGAGGAATTAGATTGTTTAAAATATTATAAACAGCAGTGGGAAAAACATCTAGAAGGAATGCCAACTACAAGATTAACTAAGCATATATTGAGCTATAAAGTCAGAGGAAACAGATCAGTGGGTAGATCTAGAAGACGATGGCTGCAAAAGAACTTCAAGACGGAACGGGCCATTATATATCTATATCTTGATGTGAAGATGGTGATGATGATTTGAGGGATAACGATTATGCAGGAAAACATTAGTTCAGGATGGGGATATATGGAGGGCTTATGTTTGCGCAGTGAAGAACCATCTGGTTCGACCGTACCAGTGACTTAGTTATAGTGGGTGAGATGTAAGCGTGTGATTGACATTTATAAATGGGCGGCGTTATGCATCAACCGGCTATGCGCCATTATCAAAGTTTCGTTTAAAGTTTAAGTCAATCATCACTATTTATTACAGCGTCAAACTAACAATACTGGATATTTTAAGTTATTTTCCTTGTTTGACAATTAAGCATCATGAATCTAAGAGCGCTTAGCTGCATTATGCAAAATTTAGATTAGCATTTATGAAGGTCTGGTTTCATAGCCGTTTGTTGCGAGTCTGGCATTTACATTTTTCTTTAATAATAAGGCTATATAAAAAATTTAGCACTAAAAGTGTGCGTACAATTACTTCATGAGAAGTGCATCAAAATACCTTTTTTTAAATTATCAGTTGATGCATAACATCGTCCAAATATCACAGGCTGTGACCTACATGATTTGTATAAAAAACCAGATATAATAAGAACAGTTAAGTTTCGTAGACTGCAATGAGCAGGACATGTTGCACATATGGGAGATAAAAGAGGTGCATGAAAGCTTCTTGTAGGAAAACCAGAG
This sequence comes from Diploptera punctata, assembly GCA_030220185.1. Lineage (NCBI taxonomy): Eukaryota > Metazoa > Arthropoda > Insecta > Blattodea > Blaberidae > Diploptera > Diploptera punctata. The sequence goes on from JASPKZ010008883.1 coordinate 646,350, forward strand.
GGAAAGTGTCCAGTTAGTAGACCAAGAATGAGGTGCGAGAATAACATTATCCATGATTTGAGGGAAGAAGATTATACAAGGGTAATAGGAAAACGTTAGCTCAGCATAGGGCTGTATGGATAGCTTATGTCCGCGCGGCCATTAACCTACGGGTTCCATAGAGTTTAGTTTATCACTTTCAGTGTCCAAAAGTATTTTTGCGTGATAGTACGTTTTGTCGTACTTACAGCAATATCGACCATGATTGAAAGTTCTACTTCCTACATTTTGGGGTTGCCAACCTAAATAACTGTACTGTAATATTACATTTACACCCAAGTGCGGGAAGTAAAACCATTGCCCTCTATGTATACTACGTACAATGTATATACAAAAAATATCCAAAAGGTAGTGTTAATATACATTATACGAAACAAATCACTACATTTTAAATGAACTGTACTTTATTTGAAACAATATAAAACATTAAGTATGTACTTGCGGCCATGTTATCAATAATTGTTCTCAAGGCCTCCTGTTGTTTCAACTAATAAACATTGTCCACACTGTTAACGTTAGTCAGTTGTTTATAATGAACGCAAATATTTCCAACAAAGATGTTATTATTTTGCTATTATTTATTATTTTGAAAACACCATCGCGCAAAAAATAATGTACAACGAACGTTTGTGAAGTGTTTTACAGAATCTTGGAAATTAACCATTTTTCCTGGATTCTGTAAAAACCACTTTCCAACCTCGTTATATACTATTGTCACTACAAGATATGATACAGGGATGATGTTAGCATTCATTCGTAAGTCCTTGGTCAAATATCAAAAAGTTATTGTTCATCCGCCAAATACATATGAGCTGTCAATCTCATACTTCTCACGAATATGGAAGTATATTTGCTTTTGGTGCCAATCAATTAGAGTTCGCCTATATTTTCCTGATTGAACTTTAATTTTGATGGAGATATATTGGTTGACTGTAGGAATGACAAATGTAGGCTATATGTTGCAACATGGGAATTGGAATTTGCTACGTAGCGGCACGTGCCCCTCGCATCAACACGGAAGAATATCTACTGCATCTCCAATTACGTTCACCTTGCGCAATTACTTTGTTTAGCAGCAGTCTGCATTTGGTACATCCGTGGGAGTCACTACTTGTTGATACTACAGCAACCGCAAGCTGCAAATTCATTAGATCGTCCACACAAAACTTTTAAACTTACAGTAGACGTAATAATAAAACTAATAATAATAATAAAATAATCATCCGGTATCATGATAGCTGCCGCCGTCTTTCGGAAACCAAACGCCATTCCTCTCTGTCCATCCATTGATCTTTCTCCAATCCTCTGATAATCATAGGCGCTTGCACACCGTATCCAGGTTTTCTTTGGTCTTCCTTTCTTCATCCTTTCCATTGGGATCCATTCCATAATAAGTTTTGGCAATCTTTGCTCTGGCATTCTTTTGACATGGCCATACCACTTTAATATTTTATTTTCTATAATGTCTATGATACCCGGCTCCATTTGTACGCCCATAATTTCCCTTATTCCTTTATTCCGTATTCTATCCATTCTAGACTTTCCAGCTGATCTACTTAAAACATCCATTTCTATACTTAAAATTATTTTAATTCCCCTGGTAGGAATTTGCCAAACTTCGGGACCATATGTTAAAATAAATAATAATAATAATAATAATATAATAATAATAAATAATAATAATAATAATAATAATAATAACAACAATAATAATAACAACAATAATAATAACAACAATAATAATAACAACAATAATAATAATAACAATAATAACAACAATAATAATAACAACAATAATAATAATAACAATAATAATAACAACAATAATAACAACAATAATAACAATAATAATAACAATAATAATAATAATAACAATAATAACAACAATAATAATAATATGAATGGAAAACACTACATAAGAGTGAGCAACATGATCTTTATATGAAACCAAATACAGTAAAAGCTCCTTATTCGCGTGAGGTATGTTCCGCAAATATGCCGCGAATACAGAAACCGCGAATATGAAATGATAATTTGTATGGGTATATAGGGGATACGTTCCAAGATTACAGAAGAAAATAAAAATTATCAAAATAAATTCATTTAATGAGAAATTTTGAACAATTTATATTAATTATTATTGTCAGGTTTAGGCAAGGACTTAAAGATCTTAGTAATTTTTCCCTGTTTTGCCGTTTTTAAAAGATCTTTCGATTAAGATTCATATTTAGCTGTGAATTTTTATTTTGTTTTCGGATTCGTTCATTCATTAATATTGAAAACGCGTGATATAGACGCAAACGACTCGCCAACGCGTTAAAACGGTCAAGCATTTCAATTTTTTACTTTAAGCGGCAACACTATTTTTTTTTTTCTCTTCGCTACTAATTTTTCTTTCCTTTTACTCGACAATATAAACTGGGTACAAAGCACAAGAGACACATGTTATTCAATCAAAATTATTGCAACGAATGACAAGCTGAAACAATAATGTACCGATCGTGGCGATGGAGGCATTTATCAAAGTGCATATCGGCACATGAAATACGACAACAGCTTTTAATAATGAACTTTAGGGTTAGTGACCATAATGTTTGTTTTGTTTTGATATTTATTTATCCATTTGGTTTGAATCACTATTTGTAAAAGCCGCCTTGGCACCTGCCTGCAGGGGAAAAAAACTGTTGATGGTTAATAAAGAACACTAATCCTTCTAATATACCGACTGGATCCGCGAATAAAGACATTTTTAGCCGCGAATACAGGAACTGTGTCGCAATTTTTTAATCCGCGAATAATGAAAATGCGAATAAAGGAACCGCGAATAAGGAGCTTTTACTGTGTAATAATAGCAGTTAAATCTCGTAGACTGTGATGGGCAATACATGTTGCGAATGGGGAATGAAAGAGGATCATGGAATTTTTTTTTGTAGGTAAACCAAAGGGATAATGCCTAGTTGGTAGGCCAAGAATGAGGTGGGAGAAAAACATTAACCATGACTTAAATGAAATATATAGGAGATGAACGGAAAAAATAGCTAAGGATAGGGATGTATGGAGATATTATGCTGTTATTATATTATATGTTTATTTTATTATGATTATTATCATGATTATGATTATTATGATCATGATGATGATTATGATGATGATTATTATTATTATTATTATTATTATTATTATTATTATTATTATTATTATTATTATTATTATTATTATTATTATTATTATTATTATTATTATTATTATTATTATTATTATTATTATTATTATTATTATTATTATTATTATTATTATTATTATAGTCGACCGCTGTGGTCTCGAGGTAACAAGCTGCCTTGTCATGCAGCGGGCCCGGGTTCTATCTCCAGTGTGGACAAGTTTCCTGGGTAACGGTTTTTTTCGGAGTTTTTCCCTCTTCTGTAAGATAAATGTCAGCAAACTTTAAGGCTGAAACGTCCTCGAACACCATCATTAGCATATTCATTAAGTTTGGGATTAAGGCCTCTTCTGGCGCATCTTATAGGCAGTAAAGGTATTACTAGGATGTCAGTAAATTTTGGTTAGAGGCCTCTTCAATCAGGCTTAAGGGTATTTTACGAGCCTGAAAATCTTTAGACTCGGGAACCACGGCTTAGAGTCTCTCCCGGAGGACTTGCTTCAATGGATTTTTCCATCCTAAAAAAATCATCGACCGCGACTCTCGGGACCAGAGGCATGGAGCATAACCACTAGTCCACCGCGGCCGATATTGAATGCTAAAATTCATTTAATTCATAAATAATAGAGTATCTAATTCTAGTCTATTAATTAGATTTCATAGCGTCATCGTAAGATAAAATAGTGGTAATTTGTTTTATTCAATGCCACCACTTGTCATTTCAACATTCTGACATTCTCTCCTGGAGTGGCGTTATTATAACCCACTTCTGTGGTTGGGGCGCCTGGAAGGCGGAGTTACGCTGCCCAGATGATATATGATGCGCCAGGAGACGCCTTAATCCTAAACTTAATGAATAAGTTAATGAAGACTATTTAACTTATACCCCAAATGAAAGTCAATAAATAATTATGTTTCAATTAATTTTGTTATACAACCAATGGCAGTCATGTTTCACCTCGCTCTTTATTGATTTCTCTTTACCAGCTCCTGCTTTTGTGATAAAGAAAACTCCTCCATTTTAATATTCTGAACAGTTCACAGCATTATTTTGCAGTGACTGATTCTCCAATAAATACATTGAATGTAGCATATAATGAACAGATTTCTTCGAACTACACATTTGATAATTGCGTGTTCAATAATTGTGTTTTCAAATAATGATTTTACTGAGCTGTTTAGTAAAAAATAAATTAATAACCTATAATGTTGGTTACAATATAGTTTCCGTTTAATTTCTCTCCACTAGGGTGTATTCTTACAATATTGCGATCTTAGTGGGTTATCGCTGATTGGGAACCCATTTGGCAATAAATAATATGATCGAGTTGCAGTAAATAAAGAAAAATGAAACATAATACAAACATTTCTGATTTATTTCCTAACATGGCCATTTACATTAAATATAAAAATATATAAACATTTTAAAGTACAGGTAACTATATTATATAATAATTGTTTAGTAAATACCTTAATTTTATTCGTTGAATAGTCCTAACAAATGTCACTCTTGATTTCCAAATCCTCTAGATAAATACACTCGACACTACATGACTCGAGAATTTATCGATAATTTGGAAATCACTCGTGGCATTACTTATGATAATGATGACCAGATGATGTTCGTGGACTGTTTAGGCCTTAAAGTTTTCTGGCATTTGTCTTACAATTGAGGAAAACCTCCGAAAAAAAAACATCACCAGAAAACTTGTCCCGACCAGGGATCGAATCCGGGCCCGCTGCGTGACAAGGCAGCATGCTACCTCGAGTCCACAGCGGTGGACGTAAATTGAAATTAAAATTTCATCTAAAAATTTACATTGATAGACTATATTGAGAATTAAGTACCAGACAGATTTAATAAACGACGAAAGAAGCTAAGAAAAAGGGACATTCTTCTAGGAACGAGGAATGTACAAGGTATTGGATATAAAACTGGGGAAAAATGAATAACTTAACACAAATAAAGAAAGTTTTTTTTCAGGATTGTTTCTGTTATTTATACATGTATCCTCAACCAATTTTTTTTTTCACACTTCCTGGTCTTGCGTGTCTGCTTCTGTCATATTTCTCTTCTTCATGTTGTCTTGAATTTCCCTTAACCATGTTGGCATTGGTCTATCACGTTTCCCTTTTCCAGGAGGTATCCAGTTCAATATTTCTTCTCATTTGCCCATACCATCTTAGTTGGATTTCTTCAATCTCTTTTGCAATATCCTTTTCTACATTCATTATTTCTCTTATTGTATTATTTTTATTTTATATAATCTTGATATTCTTGCCGATCTTCTTAAAAAGTCCATTTCTGTGACTAATAATTTATTTATGTGTTTTTGCTTCAACGTTCATGTTTCCGCACCATATAATAAAATACTCTTCACAATTGTGTTATATATTGATAATTTGGTCCTCTAGATTATATGCTTACTCCATAAAATATAACTTTCTTTGTCTCTATTATTATTTTTTCGATGTCTAATTCAGATGATCCATCTTTTTGAATTATAATAATAGATTGTTTATATTAGACTTTCCATTACAGCATGCGCCTCGGTGTATACAGTAATCCGGGCCGAAGTAGCAAAGTAGGTCGCAGACATCTGAGATTTATGCAGATTTTTATAGTAGACTTACGCCTGCCGATAAGAAAGTGTGCTCATTAATTCTGCTTTATTACTTCACGTATAATAAGTTAGTGGTACGTTTTACAACAGAATATGCAATATAAAGTACGTCACACAACATCTCCATAAAATAAGCGAATTCCTCAAGTCGAATTTTGCTAGTTTTTCGGAATGTATATTTTTCTTAATTAAATTGTCATCAGCACAGCATATGTCACGAATTAGGCCTTTGTAGACCTGTTTCGGCCCCATCTAGCAGTCTTTTAAGAGGTTTTCTTGGTCAACGATGCCCTTTGTTTCTTTATTTATTTCTTTAGCCTGGTGGAGTTAAGACCATGTAGCCTTCTCCTTTACTCACCAAGACAAACATATATTACATCAGAATATAACAATCACAATTAACTCTTATATTAAACATTAAATGAAGATTTGATCAATAAGATAATATATATTATATTACGATCTACAATACAACCAATTAATGATAGTTAAGATTAAGACTAAAACTAATAATAAAATGTATACAAGCAAAATAAATTAAATTGTTGGTAGACTATCCCTGTCTGATGTATATAACAAGTAAAGAAAAATAATGAGATATAGAAAACTAATTTTACGGTCGTACAATATTTAAACAAATGAAAATATTTGCTAATCTTAACATTATTTTCAAGTACCAAAATGGCTATAGAAAAGTAAGATCACGTATATATCCATTATTTAGCATAAATTATTATTAGAAAAAAGAATAGAATTTCATTTAGAACCCCATACAGCTTTTACAGATTTTGTAAAAGCTTTTGACAAACTTCAAAGATACCTTTTGTTTGACATATTACAAGAAAAAAAAATTACCGAACTTATTATTAGTGAAATAAAGTGATTCCACAACAGGCCCGGAGGCCCTTGGGGTAGTAGGAGGTTAAGGCTCCCGCTTTTTCTAGACAATCGGCACTTTATGTCAGCCGGGTTGTCAGCCCTGCGTGACGGCCGCCTTTACCCCAGAACAAGCGTCTGGCACTCATTTCCGTTAGAGGCTGAGTCGACCCCAGGGCTATAGTGCCGCCAAAGGGTTTGGGTCAGTTTAAAAATCCTGACCCCAACGGGACTCGAATCCTGGACCTTCCGGCTTGTAGCTCAGTGCCTTAACCACTACGCTACGGCGTGCCCCGAGCAAACTTATTATTATTATAAATTATAATAGAAATCTACACTGACAATAATTAAATTGTTAGATTATAATTATACTGTCCATCATTGTGGTCTGGGAGTAGCGTCTCTGCCTCGTATGGAGCAGATCCGGGTTCGATTCCCGGTCGGAGAAAGTTTCCTGGGTGATATTTTTTCGGGGTTTTCCTCGCCTGTAAGACAGAAGTCACGAAACTTTAAGGGCCAAACAGTCCCCGAATATCACCTGGCCATCATAATCACCATTATCATATTCGCCATGTTTAAACTAATAAAAATGCGCAAAGGAAGAACAACTCCTTTCTACTACACATTATAAAATACAAGGAAAACTAATTAAAAAGTAATGAATTATTTCCAAGGGAAAGATCAAATCAGATCGAAAATAGTAATAGGAAACAAAATCATAGAACAGGTGAACCATCTCAATTATCTAGGATGTGACATTTCATTTAATTATGATAATGATATAAATAATAAAATAGCAAAATTCCAGGGAATATGTGGTACGATAAAACGAACACTAAATAACAAAACAACAAGAGAGACCCAACTGAAATTTTATAAAATGTTGGCAGTACCGGTACTGCTCTATGGTTCAGAAGCCTGGATACATAAAAAACAAGACCTAAGTAGGATAACGGCAGCAGAAATGAAATTTTTGAGATCTGTTAAAGGGTGCACCAAGGAAGACAGAATCAAGAACACAGAAATAAGACAGGAACTTGAAATATTTGCAATAACTGATAAAATGGATACATATAGACAAAAATGGAAGCAACACATAGACAGAATGAATGAAGATAGATATCCAAAACAAATAAAATACAAACCTAAAGGCACCCGAGATGTGGGCAGACCTAGAAAGAGATGGGCTGAAGTCGGAACGGGTCAACAGACCTAATCCATGAATGAAGATGATGATGATGAATTATTCTATCGGTTATATATTTATAAATATTAGGTTGAAATATTGAAAATCTTAATACTATTTTCATTAAATAAAAGAAGATAAATTATTAAATGGACCGCTTTTGGAAAATGAACCACGTCACGAGATAACTGATAAAAATACAATTAAAGTTAAAAAATCACAAATTTAAATAAACATTTACTTATTACTTCAACTAACAGAATATCAAGGAGCTTCTATTTTATGAGAAAGATGGTAACTTTTTTTTTTTTAATTCTGAGATTTCACACATTTTTGTTGTTTGGTTCTTTCTGCAGAAAACGAAGTGTGGCATATTCTATCAGTGTTTTCTTACTTGGTTCGTAGGTGACTTGTGGTCCTGGTCCAATTGTTAAAATAATAGTATTAGTGATTTTTTTTTCCTCCAGGAGAAACTTTAAGTTGTATGTATCAATTCAGAAATTTTCGGCTTGTATAAGAACCTTACGCCTAAATTATAATTTCTCAGCAAAATCTAATCAGTCTTTCCCATTAATATAATATCTCAGTACTATATCAGTAATCAAATCAAGGGTTTTACTGCAATTTTGACTATTATCTAATGTCTCGTGTTTTTCAGAATCACCTTAAATTAATAATTTTAAATTTCATATCATTAACATATACGGGAATTCAAACGCAAAATCTAGCAAAAACCATTAAAACACGACAAAAACATATAGAACAAACAATAAATTAAATAATACAATCTCAAATAAAATAAAGAAACAGACATTTACAAAAACAAATGTGTTTATAAACTAGAATGTAATAATTGAGAAAATGTTTAAATTGGCAGAACAATAAGAAATGCTAGTACAAGATTTAATCAACATTTTGAGGATTTTAAATATAATGAGAGTAAATCTAGTTTTGCCAATCATGCAACAGAATCAGGTCACCAATTCAATATAATCGAAAAGCTGGTTCCTTTATGCATAAAGAAAACAACTCGAAAATCAATATTCTGGAAGAAATCGAAATAATAAAATAAGCCATAAATGCACAATTACTAAATGAGAACATACCTATTGACCTGAACTCTCTATACAAAATCCTGACAAGCAACAGTTAAAATCATTCCGGAAGCTGAAGATGAAACATGTGCTTCGAAAGGCCTCCAGAATATTTGAAAACAACATTTAATAGTTGAGGACGACTGAGATCTCAGATATCAATTTTATATTTTTAACTTTTACATAGTGACCTCAACGGTGATTCGTAATGAAATGTAAAAGTATAAGCTCTAAATACAACCCTATCCAGAGATAATACTTTCCAATTATTCCTTGTATAATTCACCTCCCTCAAATGTTTGTTAATGTTGTTCTCCCTCCTCATTAATGGCCTAGCAACTGGGTGATTTCCTTCTGATTTTATTGCAAGAAGTTTCTACACCCCTATTTCATTCTCCATTCGTATTACATGCCCTGTCCATCGCATTATAAGAGAATGGTTTTCCATAAAGTGCATATAGCTCACTGTTAATTGGACGATGTTATGCACCAACCGGCTAAGAGCCTTTCTTTTAAATTTGGATTTTGATGCCAACTGTTCACTGGTTCATCAAGTAATGTAAGTTTTGGAGACTTATGAAGAGATGTATTTTCCTCTTTGAAGTTCTAAAAGGGTATCTTATTTTTGGTTTACAAGACCAATATTTTATTTAAATTATTAGAACTAATATTATTAATATTTATACCTTTTTATTTATGCATAATTTTGTTTGTGCATTTACTCACACGTTTAGCACCAAATATTTAAATATAGGTTTATTATTAAAGAAACATATAAACGCCATCAGTCCTATCACAGGTTCTACGTTTTTCAACAATCGGTTATGAAACCAGATCTTCATAAATAACGTACTACTCTAAATTTTGCATCGTGTAGGTAAGCGCTAAATGTTCCCCGCTCATAGATTGTTGATGCATAACTATCAAACAAGAAAAATGAATTGCAATATCCAGTATTGTTATTTTGGCGCTACAATAAATATTGAAGATTTACCTAAACTTTTAACATATTTTCCTCGATATTTACATAATGGCGTATAGTCGATTGATAAATAATATCGTCCAATTACTCTTCTCCATTCACCTGTCTGTTCTTCTCCCTTTTCTCCAGATATTTTCCTAAAACCTTTATTCTCAAATACTCATAATCTTTTCTCATCCCTTAGAGTTAGTTTCGCACCTCTATAACTGGAAAAATAATTTTTTTGAGAGAAGGTGGGACCAGAATCCCTACAACGCGTAATAACATGCATTTCTAGAACTGAGCCTATGTTTAATTTCTTCCCATACCTCATTTTTCTGCTTGTAATTATTAGGGCTGGGAAGTTGAGAAAAACTCCTTTTATATTTTACGTCTGAAGACGAGGCCCAACATTCCATCCATCCATAGTAATTCTGTCCGAGGGCAGGTCTTTCACTGCAATCATAGCATTTTCACGCTATGCTTTGCAGCTTTACTAGGGACTTATAGGTGTGGTAGCTTCCCGTTGCTTTCCACACCGGTGGAGGATGATAATGATAAGGATGATGATGGCCATATGATTTCGGGGACCGTTTAGACCCAACATTATATATATATATATATATACATCTTTGTGTGCCTAAAGTTTTTATTTTCCTTCTTCACTCGTCTTTAACCATCCACTCCATGCCCTCCCGTCCTCTTGTTCTCATTCCAGTTCTTATTTCTTACATCCACGAGTTTCGTGGCCTTCCTTACATATATATACAGTTTGGGTTAGCCCATAAGCGAGAAAATTGTGAGTTTTATTCGTCCTTTTTTTTGTTTATTATTCCTATTTTTAGTCTTTTTTTGCAACTTTATCATTTTTTGACTACATTTATACCATTTGAATAATTTATAAATCTACAGACTATAATCTCAATTCCAACCTCTCTTAAAAAATACTATGTAGTTTCATTTTCCTAAAGAATTTTCATATTGCAAACACTTTTGTTCCGCGAAAAACTATTCAACGTTTACAAATACCCCGTTATTTTTAACCACCAGCCTACTGACCACAAGATATACTGTATTACGACTTAAAATATTTAAGAAGTTACTGCTTTGTAAAAATTACCTCGAGCAGGGGGTGGAGGCAGCGACATTGTCTTATCCGCTAGTTAGCAACTGCATCACTTTTTATGTCCTTTTTCCATTTTTTAATGTATTTTGTAGGATATCTTTACGTATTTTTAAAGGTCTTTTATAGGCATTTTTAGGTCCTCTTCCGAGCCCCAGTAATTATTTTTCTCGGGTATCGATGTTATGTCTTTTAAATTACAATTCTGACTTTTACCCCACATAACCACAAATATATACATACATATAAGTATAATGTAATTCATTTTAACAGATACACAATAGTGGGCTTGACCGTTATAATTTATTCTCTGAGCTTTTTACAAGAGAAGATAAAATAAGATACCTTCTCCTCCCGTATCCTAATATTTTTCGGGTAATGCGTACGTAGAAAGAAGGGGGGGGATTTCTGAAGGCGTGATTCTTAGGTCAAACCCACATATAATAAGAAAAAAATCGTCCATCTTTTGTCTTGTCTGTTACGTCGTCTAGGTGTCAAGACGCGTGGCGCATGCGTATGACTCATTGGGTTAACCTGCTTAAAACCGCAGTGCAATAATCATATGGTAATGTATCCTTAAAAGAAAAATCTATATTTTGTCAATAGGAGGTGGCCTCTCTTTTGTGTTCTGAGGTTTGAAACTGTTTGGGCGATGGATTCAAATGCGCACAGTCATTACAAAAATAATGAAATTCAAGATTTATTTTTTATTTCCGAACCACGCCATCTGTAGGCGCCAACTTCAAATTTTGCATTTCTTTTTTCTTTACCATTTCCTCCTCCTTTCTCTCTCTTTTTTGATTCTCCCTCTTTATCTATCTACTTAATATACTACTCCCAGCCTAACGTACCAGATTTTAACCATTTGTTCAAGTTCTATAATGAAACGGAGCCAATTTGTATATAAAAATACAAACGCGATATAAAAATTAAAAGATGTAATTTACAACTTGTATATCTTAAATTTTTTAATCTATTTTTTATTCTTTGTTTTTGTCAATATTAATAACAGACTAAATTTAAATTTTTCATTGTTTAGACTATAATTTAACAATATTTTTAAATTATGTAATTTATATGAAACTTTTTATTACTTTATTTTTCTCTGGTTGAGTGGGCCAAAGCTTTATATTATAACCTCAACTATGCCAGCTTAAATAAAGCATTGTTATTATCATCTTTATTATTATTATTATTATTATTGTTATTATTATTATTAATGGGTGCCACTTGTTAGAAAGAGAAAAGGACGGCCAAAAATAACGTGGATTGATGGAGTTTTAAGAAGCATGAAAGTAATTGGAATAACAGCGATATGGAGGAGAATTATAGTCGATTAATTGGGCGCAGGAAGGTGTGAAATATTGTGGAACCTACTAAATAATTATATTATAAATTATATTTATTATCAAGAATAACGGCTTGTGAAATGAGATTCATGCGCAGAACAGCGGGTTACACCAGATGGGATCGGAAAAGGAACACCGATATCTTAAAAGAATTGAAGACTACGCCAATTTTGTTGGAATATATTAAACAGTACCAACTAAATTGGAAACACCATCTTAAAAGAATGAGTTCAAATCGGATCCCAAGCTGTTTATAATTATATACCAAGAGGACGAAGATCACTGGGCCGTCCTATGAAACGCTGGACGGAAAATTTTCTATAGGATCGTAACAGGCCTTGGCCTAATACTTGGAAGGAAGAAGAAGAAGAAGAAGAAGAAGATATTTATCATCATTACAAATACTATTACTATTATTATTATTATTATTATTATTATTATTATTATTACTATTATTAATTATTATTATTATTAGTGTTATTATTATTGTTATTATTATTGTTATTGTTATTGTTATTATTATTATTATTATTATTATTATTATTATTATTATTATTATTATTATTATTATTATTATTATTATTATTATTATTATTATTATTATTATTATTATTATTGCTATTATTATTATTATATTATTATTATTATTCACTAAAGGTGAATATTGAAAAAAACCAAGTATATGGACATAGGAGACATTCATCAAGATGTGTTACTTGAAGATGAAATGGGGGTAATTAAACACATAGAGGAATACAAATATTTGGGAGTAAACATTACAGAAGATGGGAAGCAGGGAAAGGAAATAAGATCAAAGAAAAATTTAGGAAAATATGTAATATCTGACCCTGAACGGAATATTATTAGATAAACATATCAAAAAAATCTAAAGTCAAAATTTTTCAAACAATAGAAGTATTATGACTTATGGTTCAGAGGTTTGGACTATAAATTATCAGATGAAAAGAAATTAATGGTAGCAGAAATGGACTATTAGAGAAGATCTGCTAGGATATAAAGGAGAGAGAAAATTAGAAATGATGTTATAAAAGAGAACATGAATGTGCAAAACTCGATTTTAAAATGTATCCAAGAAAAGCAACTAAAATGGTACGGGCATATTAAGCGAATGGAGGATGAAAGATTACCAAAAAAAAAATAATGGAATGGACACCATCAGGAACGAGAAGGAAAGGATGACCAAATCTCAAGTAGATCCAAGAGATTAGAGAAACTTTGAAGGACTGGGAAATAGAGGAAGAATTGTGTTATAATAGAGACGAATGGAAGAAAATTATAAAACGAATTTAAAGACAAATCATTGTACATTTTAATTAACTCTCAAACTAATATTAACTACTACCAACATTAAAATTAACTTTTATATGAAAATACATTTATTTCACAGTGTCTCACTTCACATTCCTGCGCTCAATTAATCTACACAAATACAATAATGAACAAGGATCACTTGATGTTCTGCGCTGATCTTCAGAAAATAGTTGGAACACCATTCCAAATTGCTGAATATTATTGGGAAGCCCGCAAGCGAATGATGACAAATCAAAAGCTTCATAACATTTGAATACTTCTACTACTACTACTACTACTTAATCTATTGTCATTTTCCTCTACATCTCTCTGTCATTCCAATATCCATCGTCAAATTATTTTTTCCTCATGCTGCTAAAAAAATCAATTCATGTTAGTTTTGGCCATTCTTTACTTATTCTACTAAATGGCTGAATTTAAATACCTAGTAACAATAATTACAAACAGGAGTGAACTGCAGAAAGAAATAATTTCTTAAATAATTATTAAACATAGGCTCAATTCAGGAAATGCTTGCTATTATGCATTAACACGGACTCTTGTCGTCCCAACTTCTCTCAAAAAGCATTAAACTGAAAATATATAAAACTGTTATTCTCCCAGTTATATTATATGCATGCGAAACATGAACTCTTTCTTTAAGGGAGGAGAAAAGATGAGTGTATGAGAACAAAGTTCTTATAATTTTTTTTGGACCAAAGAGAGATGAATAGACAGGCAAACGGAGAAGACTACATATCAGTGAATTAGTCAACATGTTCATTAATAGGAAATTGGATATAAGAACAGTTAAATCTCGTAGACTGCTAGGGGCAGGAAATGTGGCACGAATGGGAAATAAAAGAGGAACATGGAAGCTTCTTGTAGGAAAACCAAAGGGAAGACGCCCATTTGATATAGACCAATAATGAGGTGGGAGAATAACATTAACTATGATTTGAAGGAAGTTGATTACACAGAGGTCGTTAAGAAAACACTCGCGCAGGAGAGGGATTTGTGGAAAGCTTATGTCCGCGTGGCCATGGACCTATGGGTTCGACAGTGCCAGTGAGTTAGTCAGTTAATTCACTAAACTAAGACAATATTTATAAATTGTAGGAAAACCAGAGAGAAAGTGCCTAGTACGTAGGCCAGGATTGATGTGAAAGAGACAATGTTTCGCATCCATATAAACTGGAAGATTGATAAAATTTCAAATTGCATTGTCCTTGGTGCCACTCTTGCATGTGACAATTGGGCAGGCCAATTCTAACGAAGTCAAGATGGAGGGAGGATCTGTCATATGAAATTAATGATACTCGTCTCAAGTCACAGACACATAGAGAGAAAGAGAAAGAGAGAAATTTGTGATCGAGTCAACGTGCAATTCAATTCTTCTTCTTTTTTTTCTGCATTTATAAGAAGAGGGGCACAGTCAAGTATGTGCCTGTTTTGGGAGTGACGAATTTAAAAATGTGTAATATATGGTTCTTGTCCAATATGAAGTATGTGTGTGTATTGGACAGATATATGAAGTGCGACATATGTAGGAGTGCTAGATTAATCTCCACATTTCATTTAATAATCTGTCAGGGTATTTTGCTTTCAGCTATATACTGAGATGAGCATTCCATATTTGTAACATGGAAGTACCATAACACAAGCAGGCGTGCCAAGAATAGAATAAATGCGCTAGAATATGATTTTCAATTTTATAAATTCTCACCATGAATTGTTAAAATATTGCTGCAACCACTATTACTTTTTCTTTAAGGAATTTCTCTACAATTCAATACTTTCCTACAACCTATTACTCATCCATTCACCTCTGTTCTCTGCATCACTTTCTGCTAATCCTCTCGATACCATGCTCCTATACACTTCTTGAACCCACTTTTCTTTCTGTCTTCCCTTTCTTCTGTTGTCCTCCGCTTAAAAAATTAATATAATCTTAGGTATCCTATCATCTCACTTCTCTTTACGTAGCCAAACATTTTTAGTCTTCTTTCTTAAATAACTTGTACGACATATTTTTGAAAATCCATTATTTCTCTAATTCCAGTGTTCTTAATTTTGACCTTCTTTAATTTCTAGAAGCTCTTTTCCAAAAGTAGGCCTACATCTCTGTCATCAATAATTTATGTGATGGCTCTCTGCATAATGTCAATGTTTCCGCACAATACAATAGTATACTCTCCACTAAAGAACTATAACTAAGTACGAATATTACTATTATAATAACAATAATAATATAATAATAGTAATATTAAAACAAATTACAAAAAAGCAGTCACCAGATAATAAATTAAAGGATTTAGTTTTTAATTTTTTTTTTAAGTTATTGGTAATATGTTTTAACATTAGTCATCACAAGAAGATCCAACATATTAATGTTTAATAATACTAATAATAGTTACAGCATTATTATTATTATTATTATTATTATTATTATTATTATTAAAATAGAAATAAAACTAAGTTTTATTTTTATTCAATTAATAAATATGGATTTTCATCAAGTAAACACCAACTCAATTGATCATTATTGTTATTATTATTATTATTAATAATATTATTATTACTATTATTATTATTATTATTATTATTATTATTATTATTATTATTATTATTATTATTATTATTATTATTATTATTATTATTATGTATAAGCTCAATTCTGGAAATGCATGCAATTATATATTACAGGGAATCTTGGTATCACAACTTCTTAAAAAAAAGGTTAACTAAAAACATATAAAAGCATTATTCTTCCAGTTATATTACATACATGCGAAATATGGACTATTTCTTTAAGGGCGAAGAAAACGATTACGAGTATTTGAGAATAAAATTCGTAGATTTTTTTTTTGCGAAAGAGAGTCGAATGGATAAGTGAATGGAGAAGACTGCATAACAGTGAACTACATGATCTTTGTGGGAAGGCAGTTGTAATAAGAACGGTCAAGTCTAGAAGTCTAAGCTTACTAGGGCATGTGTTAGGGACATTGTAACTCATTGTAAGAAAACCAGAGGGGAAAAGCTCCTACAAGGTAGGACAAGATTGCAATGG
The DNA here is from genome assembly GCA_030220185.1 of Diploptera punctata. Lineage (NCBI taxonomy): Eukaryota > Metazoa > Arthropoda > Insecta > Blattodea > Blaberidae > Diploptera > Diploptera punctata. The sequence goes on from JASPKZ010008883.1 coordinate 663,143, forward strand.
AAATAACATCAATCAATATTTGAGAGAGGTAAATTATATAGAGGATGATTGCAAAAAAATTACATAGGATAGGGATGTGTGGAGTGCTTATGTCTGCGTGGCCATGAATCTCTGGTTTCGATTGTGCCAGTAAATTAGTTATTATTACTATTAATATTACTATTATTACTATTAATATTATTCATATTATTATTACTATTAATATTATTATTATTATTGTTATTATTATTCAGGGATATTGATTCTTATCGTTCTCCATCTCCATCCTTCTCAGTGAAGGCCAGCTTCTTTAAATCCCTTTGAACGAATATTTTCTTCAACTTTTCAGTACAAGATATACAGTGTTTTATTCAAGAACACTTAATTTAGTCAACCAGTCATCTTCATTATAAATAATTAATAATAATAATAACACCAATGTAAAATGAAATTAAGTTTCATAGATTGCGACGGACAGGAAATGAGCCTTGAATGGGAAAAGAAAGGCATGGAAACTCCTTGCAAGAAAACCAATACCAATGCGATTGAAATGAGATGGAAAAATAGTATTAATCATGATTTGAGGTAGGTAATTTATCCAGGGAAATATAGGAAAATATACTAACTATGGATAGGGATATATGGAGAGCTTATTTCCACGCGAGCATTAACTTCCGAGTCCCATAGTTCTGAGGAGATCAATCAAGAGAGAGAGAGAAAATACCCACGAACTCGTAATACCGTACCTCAAAAGAATGCATTAACAAAATATCTATGACCGGTCTTCTGTTTGCTGTGAGAGATGACATGACTATTTTTTTTAATGGCAAGGAAAATATAAAATGGAACATTCCAATTAAACCAAAAATGTTAGTATTATGTTAATTTAAGGTTTTAAACCTTTTGCTTGGAATTAAATTTTATGCGTGTCTTTTGTGTGTATATTTAAAAGTCAGTGGTTCACCCAACTCACATCGTTGTGGAAGGGGTTGGCGAGTCGAAAAAGGTTTGGAACAGCTGATCTAGACTGATACTAAAAGTTGAGTATGTTTGGAGTATATAACGTAGGCCTATAGTTTGACATACATTATTAGTACGTGACTGATAGCTGCGACCGCAAACTTTGATTTGTTATACCTATTTATTTTTTTTAACTTACAAAGAAAACATGTCTCACTTCTTTTATGCTTGTGGCTTACCTACAAATATAGCTACTAGTAGTTAATAAAAGAGCGAGGTATCTCTCTATATGCTTTCATTTCGAGTAAGTACCTGTAATGGCAGCTTGTTTACGCTATTTTTCCAGGTTTATTATGATTATCGATTTTTTTAGTAATGCTCCACGAATTTATTAGGCCTACTTTTCAGGTTTTAAAAATTGTCTTCTTCTCCTTCTTTGGCTTTCTCCCACTTATCGTTTTGCCGTCTTCAGTTTCCATTTATTTCTTCACTCCAATCTCCTTCCAAATTCGTATCACCCATTACAGTTCTGACGTAAGTTTTCCATTTTCATCTTGGTCTGTATTTCTTCCAGGGGGAGACCATTGGTAGGCCTATATAATTTTTGGCCATCTTTCATTTTCCATTCTTTATATATGCCCATACCATTTAAGAGTTTGATTTTCAATCCTCTTAACAACAGATGTGGTGACATTCATTTCTCTCCAAAGGAATTAATTTCTTATTTTATTCTGTGTTGTATTTTTAAGGCTTGTTCCATGATAATCAAATTCAACTGTTTTAATTTTATTCTTTTGTAATTCCGTCAAAAAACCAAGTTTCAATTCCATATGACAAAATATTCTGTGCTATGCTCTTATAGATTTTCATTTTAGTTCCCTTTGTAATATTTTTGTTCCAAATTATTCCATGTAACGTCTTAGTTGCATTTTTTGCCTTTGGAATTTTAGTTCGTACATTTATTTCACATGTACCTAAACATGCAATTATTGACCCAAGATATTTTAAAAAATCAGTTTTTTATCTTCCCTGTTTCGAGTATTAGGTCATCCACATCCTTTCCCAAACACATATATTCTGTTTTCTATAAACTTATTTTAAATGGGCAAATGGTTGGTACGGCCTCGAGAAGGATACAGATGCCGACTATGTATAGGCTACCTTAATAAATCTCGAGTAATGCCACTGCGACTCTTTTAGCAGCTCTGCCAACCAATCCTAATCCTACGTTCTCGTCGTGCTCCCTGACTGCAGTCGTAATAGACTGTAGCTAACAGGATGGAACGAAATGCGAGTTCTTAGCGCCTTAAAACTGAAACCTGTTGGCCAAGGGAGCAATTCCTAAAAAAAAACTGGGTCCTCCATGTCTGGGGGTTGAGCGTCAGGCTGGCAACCTGGCCCTGGAAAAAGGTATACCGCTACATGCTTCAGTAAAATATGTCAGCCGGTTTAAAAAAATAAGAAATACAAAACAGTACCTGAGATCTCAATCATCCTCAACAATCAGCAGTGTAGTTTTGTAGGAGGCCTTTCAAAAACTTAAGTTTCATCTTCTGCTTTCAGTTTTCGAAAGACCTCCTATAAAACTACACTGATGATTGTTGAGAACGTTTTATATTTCATAAAATTTTAATATAGTGACCTCAACGGAGTTTCGTAATGTATTTTTAAAATCTTAGTTCAGGTTGTAAGATCGACGGTTAAAGTCCCAGTGGAGCCAGGATTTTTAAACTAATCTAAAACTTCCTGCGGGACTGGGGTCGACTCAGCCTCTATCAGAAATGAGTATCAGACGCTTGTTCTGGGGGTAAATGCGGCCGTCACGCAGGGCTGACAATCCGGTTGATATGTCGATTGTCTAAAAAAGTGATAGCCTTAACCTCCTTTTATATGTGTATGGATTTGTCACATAAAGCGTTTATCCATGGAAGATGCGCATCAAATGAAGTCTTTTAGTTGTGGTCCAGCCAGTCGCACACTTTGCATCATTAATCTCTTCATTATTGAGATGCAATCACTCCTTAATCTGAAAACAAGGGGTTGACACGTCCTCTGGGTGGTCTCTTTCAAACTACCAGGTCTTATCATTAACTTCATTCTCTTACCTTACTGTAAAATTTAAATACAATCATTTACAATGCACTAATTCCCAATCCAAGTACGCAGGGATCATCTGCTTCACCAACTATTATTTTTCCGTTACTTTTAGTTTTCATGTCTAAATTTTACAAACAAAACAAGAATCTTAATAGTTAACTATGTACTTTTTTGTATTTAAAATAGGTCCACATATGAACAATAGTCGACCAGCCACATGGGCTTAGTGGTCAGCGTTACTGATTTCTATCCATGAGGTCCCAGGTTCGATTCCCGGCCAGACAATAGGAATTTGTTCTTAAAGGGAATTATTCCTATGATTGCCCATGGTCTGGAATTTAGGTACCGGTAAGTTTAGGTTAAGAACTTTCCTGGCACTTCATTGTCATTTATCACCCATCATATCATCGGGGTAACGTAACTCCGCCTTCCAGGTGCCCCAACCTAAGAAATGGATTACAATTCCGCAATGCCGGGGATGAAAACCAGAAATGTCATAAAAGACAACCTGGTGGCATTAGAAAAAACAATAATTACAAACAGGAATGAGCTGGAGAAAGAAATTAAAATATAAATATCCTCTACTCAGGGTCGGGTCGAGGGATGAAATGAAATGAAGCCCCTATATAGAGGTCTGTGAAATAACAAGGATGCTGGCCGTCCACGCCTGACGCACTATCACAGGGGCAGGCAAACGAAAATGAGACGAAATTGATGAGATGAGTATGGAGAAGTGGTGGAATGAAATTGTGGCAGGGGAAAACAGGAGAAAACTGCGAGAAAAAAAACTGTCTAAGCTCCGTTTCGTCCATCACAAAACCCACTTGGAGTAACCGAGACTCGATGTAAGGTCCCCAGCGATGAGAGGCGAGAGTCTAAACGCTTGCGCCATGGAGCAGAAATAAATTAAACATAGGTTAAATTACGCATATGCATACTATTATGCATTACTGGGATTCTTGTCTCAACTCCTGTTAAAAAACGTTAAACTGAAAATATATAAAACTGTTATTCTTCCGATTACGTTTATAACAGGAAGGAGGGCGGTAAGTGCCTGGGCAAGACAAGTACTCTATATGTATCTCAGGGTTGTGGATTTTCACCGTGGGATAAGGCGAGGAACGAACTAAGGATAACTGAGTACTATCAGGAGGCTTACCAATACAACACTGATGTCGATTATATAATATTTATTAATTAACATGAAGCACAAGACTGTTACAGTTCCAATTCCAGAACATTGGATTTATTTGGATATATTCCGGTTTTCACTCGACCTAAAGTGTGATATAACACCAGCACACTGATGCTTTTAAAATGAATAACTTTTATAACTTGCCGTTCTTGGCCTAACACATTTAGTGTATCTAATGGGTCGCTTGCCTGCGACCGGCGAAATATACGAGTCCGCACTGCCGCGGAACTCCAACAATTAATCCTGCGCGGGAGTCTTATGTAAATTTTGTTCCTCACGGGAACGCTCCCCGGAGTAGACTACTCTCACGATATTCGGAATATATCCAACTCCATCTTACAAATACAATTTACAAAACCAATATTTTCATTGGCTGAACATATAATTAACATACATAAAAAACGCCTTACTAGCAGAATGATATTGACTTATGGACTCTGATTGGGCATTATGGTTCCCACTATAGTTAAACCAGAATCTCGGGACAATACATTGGTCATGTATTTCCAGAGCGTGTTTTTCACACGCTGGTGAGAAGTTCATTAATTTACTGAAAACAGATGGACATAGTTTTTGGCTACTGTCGCCATCTCAACAGGCGGTCTAGTGCTTTTCGACACTTAAGACTGACCGTCATTTATCTGTCTGGAAGGATGACTTCCGGAGCCGGACAAGGGACATTACGTCTCCAGCTGCGAGGCCGTATTATTAGGGAACGATTTGTCCCGGGTCGTAAACCAACTTACATGTGCCCATCTTCAAAGAACTTGAGATACAATGGACAGAAATGTCTTTATATATACTCAAGCGTAACAGATTGGTAAAAGTTTCTCACGAAACCTTTTTTTGAAAGTGTAACTACATCTTTAATAATAATGTTTAATAATAAAATTAATTAGTGCAGTTATTTCTGCTACACGTTATATAGATGCGAAACATGGACTCTTACTTTAACGTAGGTGAAAAGGTTTCAATTATTTGAGAATTAAGTTCATAGGACCAAAGAGAAATTAACAGACAGACGAATGGAGTAGAGTACTGAAAAGTGAGTTACATGATATTTGTATGACACCAGGTATAATAAGGACAGTTAGATGTCGTGGACTGAAATGGGCAGGCCATGTGGGACGAATATGGAATGAAAAAAAGTCATGGGAGCACCTTATAGGTAAATCAAAAGAAACGCGCTCAGTAGGTAGGCCAAGAATGAGGTGGGAGAATAATATTAACCATAATTTGAGGGGGTAAATTATACAAGGGTTGATAGAAAACATTAGCTCAGGACAGTGATGTATGGAGAGCTTATATCCACGCGGCCATGAACATTCTAGTTCGACAGTGGTAGTGAACTCTTCCTCTTAATGATCGATTTTGCTGGTTAACAAACTCATCTTATTTTTTTAATTTGATTCCTATATGCCGAGATAGGTTCCGAAAAACACGAAAACTGCTGCTGTCAGAGCATTAATACACATGCATACATAATATATACATATAATATTCTTTTTCAAGGTAGGATCGATGAAGGTATGTACAAATTTCTCCAAAATATGTTCATGATAACATTCTCAATTGATTCATTTCGTGGTAATTCGCTAAAAAATAGATGACTATTCTACCACCTGCGAATATTCCATTGGAGAACAAGTGACTGCTAGAGTCATGATGACCAATGTGATAACACACGTTCTTGCTAGAGCCAACTCCAACGTGTTTACTCACACATAAGGGGATCTTGTCCCAGGATTTCATTTACATTAGTGGGCAAGTTAGTAACAGTTTGGGCAATTTAGGATGAGAAAATGGGCGAGTTAGTATACGCCAGATTAATTGGCGGTTTTTTTGTGATAAGTTGGATACACTGCCTGAACAATAACTAATACATATTTTGTATTATAAATATGGCGATTTTAAGTTACTCAGAGCTCAAATTCTCACTTCATGTTAAGGAATTTATCTTTTTTTGGGGGATATCAACATCTAATATATATAAAAATGAATTTTTGTTTGTTTGTTTGTTCGTACTTTATGCGCGGCCATACCGTTGGTCGGATTGTGATGGAGGTTTTTGCAAAATGTTCAGGATATTCTCAGTATGAACATAGGCTGTAAGAGAGTTGAGATACTCAACTCCTACACCCTTAAAACGCCCTTTGTAGTGAAAAACGTGAAAAAGTCCCTTTTTTACCCTTAAATGGCTTACGCTGCCTAAACCATAACAAATACACAAAATTAATGTATATGGAATTGAATATCTCATAAAACTCTACAAAAAATCCTCGACAGCATCTGTTTATCTTTTACAGATAACACACAATAGTCATTTTGTGTCTTTCATTGATGCCAAGGAGATCGGGATAAGTAGATTCTCGAGCAAGCATGTGCTGTCATACTATTCATCCGATTGTCATGGGGCTTTTTGCAAAATGTTCAGGATTTTCCCGGGAATGTTATAATTATAAGAGAGTTTCAATGCTCAAGCCCTTCACCCTTAAAAATCACTTTCTGTAGTGAAAAAACGTAAAAAAAAAGTTGCTTTTTGTAAGCTTAAATGGCTTACGCTGCCTAAACCATAACAAATACACATTATTGTACAGAGAATTGAATATCTCAAACACCTCTACAGAAAAGTCCGCTACAGCATATGTTTATCTTTTAAGGACAACTCACAATAACCATTTTTGTCTTTCATTATGCCAAAAAGGTCGGGATAAGTAGATTCCAGGGCAAGCAGCGCACTGCGGGTATTCTTTTATGGATAACTCAAAATAACGAATTTTGTATTTCACCTCATTTATGTCAAGTACATCGGGATGCATAGATTCCCGGGCAATGCCGGATAATCAGCACGAGGTATCTAAAAATAACGATATAAATTTATATTTATTTTTACTGGACTACATCTCCAGATATCAGCTAAATTGGAAGGAACATGTCTCAAGAATGGCTAGATCCAGGATCCCCCAAGGCAATAATGAACTACTGTCCAAATTGGAAACGGTCACTTGATCGACCTATGAAAAGATGGCACGAAAACCGCTTTCTCAGGCCGTAACAGTTCTTCTAGGCAGGATGATGATGATTTATTTTTCCTTTTACTTATTCAACTAAATGCAAAAAAAAAAATCATTTATTTAGGTGTAGCAGCGCACGCCGGGTATTAGCTAGTAACATACTATTATGTCAGGTAATTATTCGCATAGTGCAACAATAAATTGCATGTTTTTCCTTTTTCATTAATTTAAATATAGGCCATGTAGGTCTAGGTGATACCGTGGCTTAGAAACTCCATAATCATTGTATCAGCAGTAGTTAAAGTAAAAAAATTAAATTAATTCTAAGCATTATATAATGATTGAATAACTTACTAATAGAAGTTTAATAAAGCTAAGTAAATGATAATGCAACTTAACACTTTGCAGTAATGAAGTTAAGGTCAAAGGTCGGATCAAATCGCTTTACAAATGCACAGTTCACTTGAAGTACAAGTACTCGCCTCCTACGTAATAATACGAATAAATACGACTTGACTTTCGATATAAACTCGCATTACCTTTTATGGGTAATCGTAATTAATAGCATAGCATTCATGCCAATACTTCAGATATTAAACCGTAAATGAATCAGATCGCGTTTCCTTTACAACACGTGTGACATTCGGTTGTCACAAAATCAGAAGCCGAGTTCAGAATTTGTATCGTTTGAACGAAACATAGCGAGGTAATACCTATAGAAGGATTTTTTAAATTTGTTTTTTAAATATTTATTGATTCAACTTAAGAAACATAAAGAATTAGCAAAACTATAATTTATGTCTATTAAGTTGGATCATTAAATATTTAAAAAACAAATTTATTTTTGTTACTGTTGTTAATTTCGGCATTTTAGACACAAGAGGACCACCATTTTTGATCATATAAATATATGAAACACGTAAATGCAATTTCATTTTAAGTTATTTCTTAAGGAACAAAATAGGTCCTCTTCTTCTTCTTCTACTTCATGAAATTAAGCCTTTTGGCCTGTTTTCACATCAAGTGGGGTTTAATGAATCTTCCCATCTAGTAAATGGTCGTCCAATACTTCTATCTCCTCTTGGTACTTTAATAACAGCTGAGGGATTCTATCTGTAGGCATTCTTGTAACATGTTCATACCAGTTGTTTCTCATATTATCAATTCGATTTGTTAAATTAAAAATATTTAAGTCTTTTCTAATATATTCATTTCTTTTTCTATCCAAAATTGTCACACCTGCTATTTAACATAAGAATATAATTTCTGCAGTTTCTACTTTTCTTCTGCCTAGACGATTAACAGACCAATTCTCACTTGCATATGTTAAGACAGGCACTGCCATAACTTTATAGAAATTTAATTGTGCACTCCTCAAAGTTTTATTTTTTAGTGTCTGTTTTATAGTGCCACACATTCTATAAAACAAAATAGGCTTTTTGCCTAAAATCCGAGGTCTAGCAACTCATTAATTGGTGTTTGGTAGGAAGATATCCGGGAAGCTTGGAAGTCCACGCTGAAAATAAACCTGAGATCAAATGGACAAATGGACAACAGGAATAGGAAGCAAACTTCTGGAAACTAGAAGTATGTAAACACGAATCTGGCAGTTGTACTAATATCGCTTTTTCACTGAATTGCTGATTCCTTAATTCTGTCTTGCACGTTATGAAATTGAGGGCGTAAAGTTTTGCAGTTAAGATGGCTTTAAGGTGTGACTTAAAATTCAGGGGGACACTTAATTTTGCCTAATACCTGCCATCCATCACTGAGAAAATATACTATTGGATGGATTAGTGTAAAATATTTTAGGGACTTTTTGAACTGTCTATAATAAAAGGACCGCAGCTGGAGATGAGACTCCCCCGCAGGGATCTTCCGCACGCACGGACTCCCACGCTCCTGACCCAGTCTTCAATTTCACGACCCCATCAAAAAACCAATTTTTGTCACAAATGCAAGTTAAGTGCCTATTTTAAAAGTAATAACAATGATGTCTATATATGTTCCTACGCTACCCGGTGTTTCAAAAACAGAGTACACGCTATTTACTTAATCAATCAGGGACGAACTTTTAGTTGCTAAAAGATACAAACATATACATAGTGTTCTGCCCAAGAGCAGGTCTTTCACTGCAAACTCAGCATTCTCCACTCTTTCCTTAACTCAGCCTTCCTTTTTGTATCCGCATACAAACCATTTATTTTAATATTCTCTATCATTTAATGTATATTTTCTGTCTCTAATCTTCCCTCCGTTGACCATTCCTTCTAGGCCATCCGTCAACAGGCAGTTTCTTCTTAGCCAGTGGCCAATCCAATTTATTTTCCTCTTCTTTATGAGTTCCAGCACTGTTCTTCCTTCACCCACTCTGTCTAGCACATCTTAATTTTATATTTTGTCTGTCCATTTTATTCGCTTAATCCTTCTCCATATCCGTATCTCAAAAGCTTCCAGTCGCTTTTCCTCATTCCGTCTTAATGACAAAGTCTCTACACCATACAATGCTACACTCCACACAAAGTACTTCACTAGCCTCTTTCGTAATTATTTTGCCAAAGGTCCGCAGAAAATGATTCTCTTCTTGTTGAAAGCTTCTTTTGTCTGCTTTATTCTTGACAGCAGTTCATGAACATGAAAGCAGTCTACAACCCAAGTATTTGAAGCTTTCCACTTGCTCAATGGCCTCATCTTTAATCCTCGTGTTTATCGTACTTCGTTAAGATAGCAACATAGTATCTTTGTACATAAAAATGAGAGTGTGAGTCTGTCTGTCTGTCTGTCCTTTATGAACTTAAAACAACCACTTAACAGATTTGAATAGGACTTTTACCATAATTTAAATACATTTTCTGGATTAATTAACCTATATAACATATTACCATATATACTGTAGGGCCGGAACTAAAAAAAAGGCGGGCATCGGTGCACTAAAAAAAAGTAGCTTTTGGACGCTTAAATGGCATATGCTGCCTAAACCATAATTACATATAATTAATGTACACAGTATTAGATATCTAAAAAAATTACAAAAAAGTATCCGAAAGTAAATGCCTAGACCTGTGTTTTACGGATAATTCAAATTAACAATGTTTGTCTTTCAGCTCATTGATGTCAAGAAGAGCGGGATAACGAAGGGCAACGACGGTAATCAGCATCGGGGTATCTATAAATAATTACGATATATATTTTTTTTTTTACTTATTCAACACAAAAACACATTTATTTAGGTGTAGCAGCGCACGCCGGGTATTAGCTTGTAATGCATAAAAGAGAAAGGAAAATGACTGCATGAAATTTGAGACCCCATGCAAAGCTGAAAACCCGGCTCAGGCAGAAATGTTGTCTTTACTTAAATTACCTTAAATTGGTTAAAGCAAGTAGCCTCCCCTAACTATCTCACTTGGACTATCGACCCCATAGGTTCATGGCTGCGCGGAAATAAGCTCTACATACCTATCCTGAGCTAATGTTTTCCAATCACGCCCTATATGATCCTTCCATCAAATCATGGTTAATGTTATTATCCCACCTCAATCTTGACCTGTGTACTGGGCGCTATCCTCCTGGTTTTCCTACAAGGAGTTTCCATGCCCTTTTTCATACCCCATTCGTGCCACATGCCCTACCCATCGCAGTCTAAGAGACTTGACTCTTCTTATTATATCTGGTTTGTTATAAAGATCACGTAGCTCACTGTTGTGTAGTCTTCTCTATTCACCTGTCTGTTCATCTCTCGTTGGTCCATAAATGTTCCTAAGAACTTTATTCTCAAAAACTCGTAATCTCCTTTCCTCCCTTAAAGTAAGAGTCCATGTTTTACAACCATATAATATGTCAGAGAGAATAAGAGCTCTATATATGTTCAGTTTAACTTTTTTGAGGGACGTTGGGACGACAAGGGACCACGTATTGCGTAATAGCATGCTTTTCCAGAATGGAGCTTATGTTTAATTTATTTGAGCATCTCATTCCTGTTTCTAATTATTGTCCCTAGGTATTTGAATTCAGCCACTTCTTCTACTAAATGAAACAAACCATAATAATAATAATAATAATAATAATAATAATAATAATAATAATAATAATAATAATAATAATAATAATAATAGATCTAATAATAATAATAATCCATCCATCCATAGTAATTCTGCCAGATGGCAGGTCCTTCACTGCAATCATAGCATTTTCATGCTATGCTTGCAGCTTTACCAGAGGATTGTAGATGTGGTAGCTTCCCGTTGCTTTCCACACCGGTGAAGGATGGTGATGGCCATACGATTTCAGGGACTGTTCGGGCCTTAAAGTTTTTCTGATATTTGTCTTACAGACGAGGAAAAACCTCACCCAGAAAAACTGCCCCGACCGGGATCGAACCTGGGCCCGTTGGTGACAAGGCAGCACGCTACCTCGAGACCACAACGGTGGACAATAATAACAATAGATCTAAGAATAATAATAATAGATCTAATTATCATAACTAGTCCAAACATAAACACCGATCAATGTGTGCTATGTTCTTCACCTTTTACATCAGTTACACAGTATTTACTATACACTCCTTATCCTATATTTAGTTATAAACTTAAATCACTATCTCGTCAAATATAAAAAAAGTAAGATAAACCTTTATTGTTCTAAAATAATGAAATAATGAATATAAATGTATACACTCTGTTCGTATACGCGTAATGCTAGGTCGAGGGATGAGATAAGATCAAGCCCTTATTGAAGATCTATGATAGCCTATACAAGGACGCCAGTTCACCACGTCTGTCTCGCCATCACAAGGGCAGATCAATCGAAATGGATTAAATGAGTGTGGAAAACTAGTGAAAATAAGTTCTTAGCGGGGGAAAACGAGATAAACCTAGAGAAAAACCTTCCCTTGTTCGAATTTGTCCACCACGAACTACAGATAAAATGACTGAGACATGAACCCAGGATCCAGAGGTGGAGGATGCGTGCCTAACCACTTGAGCCAAGGGGCCGCCACCAAATAAGGAATATTGCGCAATAATTGAGTAGGTGTTTGGGAGTGTTAATAATAATTCAGGAAGTAAAATGGTTTACAGGAGGGTATGTGTCTTAAACAAGAAGATACTTATAAAAATATTGCTGCTTTCTTCATGAGCACATTTTATGCGCTGTTTGAGTGTAAGAACAGCTTTCTCGAGGGAGGAGGGACACACACGTTCATACTTCATGTAGTAGTTACCTCTGGGGTCAATGGTGCTATATTATATTTTAAGACAACTTCACAGTTGTATCTAGTTCTAACTTTTATATGCCATTGTTAAATGCTGTAAGCAAAATGACTTTTTCCATTTTACATTGTCTTAGACGTTCAAAGAAATGTTTCCCTATCTCTTTAAAAATAAGACCTTTGAGGGATAAATTATACAGGCCGTGATACAAACATTTTGGCTCAGTATAGGGATGTATGGAGAGATTATGTATACCCGGCCATGAACCTACAGGTTCGATAGTGTCAGTAAGTTAGTATGTTTCACAAACTTATTCTCGTATAAATGTCTTTGTCATTCCAATACTTTTTCCATTTTACAATGTCTTAGTCGTTTAAAAAATCCCTGTTTCATTAAAACAGAGCCTTGAGGGTAATTACATTAGCCCTATAGTTGCAGGCGATGATAGGAAAATGTTGGCTCGTATAGGGATATATGGAGAGCTTCTTTCCAAGCGGCCATGAACCAACAGGTCCGATAATGCCAGTGAGTTAGTTAGCACGTTTCACAATGTTATTCTCCTACACATTTATTTGCCATTCCAATCTCTATCGTGCAATCCTTTTTCACTCATATTGCTTAAAACACCAAAAAATCCAAGTTACTTTTCACTGTCCTGTCCTTCTTCTATCAGGTAATGATAAAGTGATCTCTGTACAGGTTTTAGGAGGCCTATGAAGTAGTGAAAGATAAATAAATGCCCCCCTACTTTTCTACATAAATGGAGCTAAATCTCAGCCGGATTATCGACCCCGCCTTTATGGCAAGAACACAGTCTGGTACTCATTTCTGTTAGAGGCTCAGTCGATCTCAGGACAATAGCGCCACCAGAAGATTTAGCCCAGTTTAAAATTCCTGACGCCATCGGAACTCGAACCCCGACCATCTGGCTTGTAGAGTATTACTTTAACCAACTAAGCTACGACATGCCCCACTTCTATCAGATTGCACTCTATTATTATTATTATTATTATTATTATTATTATTATTATTATTATTATTATTATTATTATTATTATTATTATTATTATTATTGTCCACCGCTGTGGTCTCGAGGTAGCGTGCTGCCTTGTCACGCAGAGGGCCCGGGTTCGATCCCCGGTCGGGGCAGTTTTTCTGGGTGAGGTTTTTATCGGGGTTTTTCCTCACCTGTAAGACAAATGTCACGAAAACTTTAAGACCCAAACGGTCCCCGAAATCATATGGCCATCATCCTTATCATTATCATAAGTAATGCCACGAGTGATTTCCAAATTATCGATAAATTCACGACTCACGAAGTGAGGAGTGAATTTATCTAGAGAATTTGGAAATCAAGAGTGGCATTTGTTAGGACTATTTAACGAATAAAATAAAGCTGTTTACTCACAAATCATTATTTAACTACAGTTATTTAAAAATATTTTTATATTAAAGTAAACGGTGATGTTTGAAAACTAATGAGAAACGATAGGTAGCCTACGCTTCTACTGCTTCTTTTGTTTATCACTGCAACCAGATCATACTATTTATTGCCAAAGGAACGCAATATTGTAAGAATGCTCTCTAGTGGAGAAAAAATGAAACACATCAATCTGTATATTAATTCATTTTTGATGTCGTATACATTTAAGAAAGTGCAAACAGTGGTTTCTTTTTTTGGTGGTATAATCAATTGCTACAAATGTTGACATGTAAGCACTATTATATACAATCTGGTAGCCGTATTTGTTATAGGCTCAGTCACTGCAAAATAACGGTCAGACCTGTTCAGAATATTAAAAAGGAGGAGCTTTGCTTAATATATGATAATCCTAACGTTGATAATTATTTCGTGAAACACGTCTCTGATTGGTTTGTAATACAGAAATCATTGAAACGTGATTGGTCATTGACTCCCATTTGGGGCATGAGTTAAATAGTCATCATCATCCTTCACCGGTGTGGAAAGCAACGGGAGGCTACCACACCTACACAATCCCCTAGTAAAGCTGCAAGCATAGCATGAAAGTGCTATGATTGCAGTGAAGGACCTGCCTTCGGGCAGAATTACTATGTATGGATTATTATTATTATTATTATTATTATTATTATTATTATTATTATTATTATTATTATTATTACTGTCATAATCATGAGTTTTCAGGGATCTCTTCCGATCTCAAATCAGATATTGAGTTATTATTATTATTATTATTATTGCTATTATTATTATTATTATTATTATTATTATTATTACTGTCATAATCATGAGTTTTCAGGGATCTCTTCCGATCTCAAATCAGATATTGAGTTATTATTATTATTATTATTATTATTATTATTATTATTATTATTATTATTATTATTATTATTATTAACATTCAAGACTAAAAAGAGTACAAAACACTCGCTCTTACAACTCTTTTGTATGGTAGCGAAGTATGGACATTGAAATAGAAGGATATACAGAGACTTAGATCTGCTGAAATGAGATACCTTCGGAGGACTGTAAGATACACACTTCTAGCTCAAAAAAAATGAAGACATCTTACAAGAATTACAAATGGAAACTTAAAAAAAAAATTCTGATTACAAGTCAAGATGGGTGCAACATGTTCATCGAATGGAAGATCACAGGATACCCAAACAAATGTTAAGCTATCAACCTGCAGGAAGAAGAAAACCAGAACGTCCACTCAAAATACTTTTGGATGGTGTTTCTCTCGAGGCCCAAACAGGTCTTAAATTCGTGAATGTACTATGATTATTATTATTATTATTATTATTATTATTATTATTATTATTATTATTATTATTATTATTACAGTTTTTTAATACGAAAGTTAGTTTTAAACTCTTAGGGTCAATTTCACCAACAGAGGTAATTGTATTACGCCAGTTTTCCCCGTGTATGGCCTATAATGCATAGCTTAAACTGGCGTAATACAGTTACCTCTGTTGGTGAAACCGACCCTTAGAACTATAGAAAATATATAGAAATCTCATTGCTCATTTAGTTTCAAGTGAGTAGTGGTTGGTTGTAGAAACATCATAAACGAACATGCTTAATTAAGCTATCTTGTCATAAAATCGATGTTAAACTGCAGAGATAAGATACAACACAACAAGGGCGTGTGTTAAAAGATTAGTATTAATACATTCATCAACACCTCGTCAAAAATAACGTTCACTAACAGACTTAATGACTTGAAACATTTAAACCTACTATCAGTTTATTAACTTACTATCAGTTTATATAACTCATACTCCAAATGGGAGTCAATGACCAATCACGTTTCAATGAATTTTGTTTTACAACCAATCACAGACGTGTTTCACCCCGTTATTTATCGAATTCTGTTTACCAAAATAAAGAAATCTCCTCCTTTTAATATTCTGAACAGTCCAGAGCATTATTTTGTAGTGACTGACTCTAACAAATACGTTGAATATAGCAAATAATGAACAAATTCTTCGAACTACACATTTGATAATTGTGTGTTCAATAATTGTATTGAATAATGATATTACGGAATTGTTTCCTAAAAAATGAATTAATAACCAATAATGTTGGTTATAATATACAGTTTGATGTACTTAATTTTTTCTCCACTAGGGTGCATTCTTACAATATTGCGATCCTATTTGGCAATAAATAATATGATCTGGTTGCAGTGGATAACAAGTTGAACATAACCAAACATTTCTCATTTGTTTTCAAACATCGTCGTTTACATTAAATATATAATTATTTTAAAATAACTGTATTTCATGATTTGTGAGTAAGCAAATGTCATTTTTAATTTCCAAATCCTTTAGATAAATTGAAAATCACACTGGCATTACTTACGAGAAGAGAGACATTAAAACATCTTTAAATGCAGGGTCACAGTAATGTCTATCCTTACCTGCTTATCGTAGTTTCAAATTGAAATTATCAGGTCGCTGTGTAGTATTCGAATATGTCATACTCTTTATACAGATGTCTCCAATCTTTAGGGTCAAAATTATATAGACGATAGAGGATTCTATTTGGAGCAATTAGACATAAAGAACCAGTGGTCAGAAATGAATATTTTTGGATTCCACGACATCTTGATGATCATTTGCAAGCTATTTTCTTTTTTTTTTACAGTCATCATCAACTTAGAGCTCAGAGCAGTTGTTAGAAGTGGCAACCTCCTGTCTCAATATATGCATTACAACGGCGCATGACATTTTGTCGCAATCTCTCCAAAATCTCTGGTGTCGGTTGCAAATGACAGCGGCAGCTAGGACCTAGGAAGCAGTTCCTCTTCAGTTTCTACTGGAGTTTCATACACCAACGTCTTCATGTGCCCCCCAAAACAAAACAAATAACAAATGGAAATGCCAGGCAGTTTGTTATGACAATTAAAGCAGCTTACAGGAACGTTCTCGCATAACTTAAGATGGCATGGCGTCCAAAGTACTCATTTCCAACCACTGCACTGGTGCTTTATGTAAAAATGCTCCAAATAGAGTAATCTGTCGTCTGTATAATTTAGGTTGGGGACGTATATAACTATCTCACTGGCACTATCGAATTCGTAAGTTCATGGCAGGCGGACCTAAGTTCTCCATACATCCTTATCCTGAGATGTTTTTCAACCATTTCATGTATAATCTACTTCCCTCAAATCATTGATGTTATTCTTCACCTCATTCTTGGCTCACTTCAGTGCGCTTCCTCTCTGATTTTTCTACTGAATTTCTATAACCCTATTTCATTCCTCATTCGTACCACATGTTCTTCCCATGGAATTCTAGAGACTTATCTGTTCTTAGTATATCTGGTTTCCTATGGAGATCATACAGCTCGCTGTTTTCAGTCTTCTCTATTCGCCTGACTGTTCACCTCTATTTGGTCAAAATTTTTCCCTAAGAGTTTTATTCTCAAATAATCATAATATTTCCTCCTACAATAAAGTAAACGAGTCCATATTTTGGTTCGATATTATCACTGAGTTAAATTAGATAGTTTTTTTATAAAGTTCTTAAGAATTTGTTTGGGTCAAAGATAGATGAACAGACAGGCAAATGGAGAGAAGACTTCATACCTGTGAGCTACATGATCTTTATAAGAAAACGGATATAATAAGAAGATCATAACTGTGAGCTACATGATCTTTATAAGAAAACGGATATAATAAGAAGAGTTAAGTAGACTGTGTTGAGCAGGACATATGGGGCTAATGGGGAATGAAAAGCCAACATGGAAGCTTCTTGTAGGAAAACAAGAGCGAACATGCCCAGTTGGTAGACCATGAATAAGATGGAAGAATAACATTAACCATGATTTGAGGGAAGTGCATTGTACAGGAGATGATTTGAAAGCATTAGTTCAGGATAGGAATATATGCAGAGCTTACGTCCGCGCAGTCATGAACCAACGGCTTCGATACTGCCAGTGAGTTAGTTAGTTCTGGTGTTAGGTACTGGTTCCTATGCAATCTATTAACTGTGGAGATGACAGACGTTTTCTTATGAAATTAAAATTAAGAAAAGGAATTCTCTCGGCTAAAGATATTAACCAAAAATCGGATTAATTTGACGAGAGCAGAACTCGAAAATGATGTCTGGTCAGTAAAGGCAACATAAAAAAAAGTTACCTCATAATGTTATAGTACAGGTGACGGCGGACTGCGCGCGCATATAAATCACTCAGTGTGACGTCAGAGCTTGCCGCCATCTTGATGTAATTAATCAAACAGAAAAGAAGAGTCGAGATACAAAATAAAAAAATATATATATTATTCTCAATAGCCACGCACAAGCAGATATTTTCTCATTAGACATTGTATTTTCCCTTAATTTCTCTTTATGGCACTTTGATTGTGTCGGTGTGACACCGTATATATATACTGCGGAAAGGTGCTATAATAAATTCAAAATGTAAAAAAAAAAAGGAAAAAAGAAAGGAACAAGTAAAAGACCAAAGCAAGTGAATATAAAAAAAAGTGTTCTGCCTAAACCACTGTACGCAACAATAACCTACTGTTCACATGAAAAACATCTTAAAACAGTTGTTCACAAACTTTCTCACAAGGGAACTGTCAACCATTGCAAACCAAACTTATCTTGAAATTTATCCCAGAGAAGCGTTGCGATATACCAAGGCCGTGTCAAAAAACCTTCTTCTTCTTCTTCTTCTTCTTCCTTTCCAGGATTAGGTCAATGCGACCTGTCCCGGTCTCAAGTCCATCGTTTCCTAGGCCGTTCCAAAATATCTTTTTCCATGCGGTTTGTAGGTGTTGATCGTTTTGGGTAATCTTGTATTGTCCATTCTGTCTAAATGTTCTTTCCATCGGTATTTGTACTCTTCTAGTTTATCGAGTACTGAAAATACCCCTAGTACATTTCTTATTGACTCATTATGTATTCTGTTCACGCGTGTACATCCTTTTACAGGATTTAAGAATTTCATTTCAGTGGCTTGAATGTGTGAGATATATTTTTTTGTAAATACCCAAGATGCATACCCATATAAAAGAACAGTCATAATTTTATAAAACCTCGAATTGGTGATCTGGGTTTTTATAGACTTTGTGTAATACTTTATTATAGTTTAAATTAGAGATTTGGCGCTGGATCTTAATGCCTTGCAGTTAAAAACAGCATGCTATTTGGTCACGACTTTTGTACATCACAATGCTTATCTGGAAGAAATTTCAAGGTAGGTTTCGGCATGCAATGCTTGACTATTCCCTTATCAGTTCACGGTTCCTTTTCTGTGTTATAATTGATCCTCGGTGCCTGTAGGCATACTGTAACAGTTATAATGACAAAGCCTAGGTAAAAAAACTGTAATTGGAATTCGCAAATAATTTATGCTAATGAGTGTCATGGCTCTTAAGTAAAGGGCCCTCAGGAGGTTCTTGGTGTAGTGAGAGGTCAAGGCTCCCATTTTTCTAGATCAGGTGTATCAATAAGAAGAGGGGGGAAAAACTCATTTCCCTGTTCCAAACTAGAAAGGAGGGGACACGGTCTGTAGACTACCAAATTAAATAAAATTCTGAGAGATTAAAAAACAAGACCAACTTTTTTAAATCATACCTGGTTTATGGGGCTAATGGCCCCTCGTTTTGCGCTCATGTGGATAGTTACTGGACTGTCATGTAGGTGTTCCGGGTTCGAATCCTGGTCAGTTCTATTTTTTTAATAATACTTCGTATTTTTTCAATGCTACCACGTTGTCATTTCGACATTCTAGTATTCTCTCCTGGCATGGCGTTATTGTAACCCACTTTTGAGGTTGGGGCGCGTAGAAGGCGGAGTTACGCTGCCCCGTTGACATATGAGATGGTAATGATGCACCAGGACAGGCCTTAATCCTAAACTACATGAATATGTTAATGGTGGTCAGATGATTACTATTATTATTATTACTATTATTGTTGTTATTATTATTATTATTATTATTATTTTCATTCATGTTGCAATACAATATTTCTACTTTTTTAATATATGGTAAAATAATACTTGGTTACACATCCATTGGTCTCTATGAACACACAAATAGTTCTTTGTTTATCATTTATAATATTATAATGATATTGTGAAACAATATTGGAAAATGTTTATCCTTTACAATAAAATATTAGTTAATTAGTAATTTGTATAAAATATGAACTGTTCAATACGTTGACAAATGTGATGCACGTAAATAGATAACTGTAATTACAATATTAATTATTCTTGAAAGAAAAAATACTGACCAAGATTCGAACCCGGAATATCTACGTGGCAGTCCAGCACCTATCAATACGAGCTACGCCGTCACACAGTACGTAATTACTTCAATAGGGTTACCCAAAGGTAGTATGTTACAAAATATTGCTAATAGGCTATTTCCAAAACGAAGGGTCGTTAGTCCCCTATACCAGGTACGATTTTAAACAGTAGGGCTTATTTTTTAATCACACAAAATGTTATTACATTTGGTGCGCTCTCCTTGTATGTGACGTCACAGTGAAGCCCTGTGATAGTCCGTCTCAGATAACTACATTGTTTTGAACGAAATAACTCTACCTACTATTGACGTCCTTATCTACTTTAGTTGAATGAGTGGAAAATCTGATGAGGGTAGTAGCAAAATTGAACTAGCTATTGACACGGATGTTCTAGATAATCGATGTCAGCAGGCTTTTCAGCCCTGCGTGACGACCGTCTTTACTCCCAGAACATATGTATGGTACTCTTTTGTTCGATGATGAGTTGACCCCAGGAACATTATGCTCTCAGAGGATTTAGATCAGTTTAAAAATCCTGATATCGCCAGGATTCGAATTTCAAACAGAATAATAATGAATAAGGTTATAATTGTTATTATGAAGATTATTTATCTTGTAAATACAAACTTTTTGATTGGAAGTCAAATATACTTCCAGCTTATAGCATATTGCCTTAAACAATTACGCTACTGCGTACTCTTTATCGTGGTTCTTAGTTAGGAAATGTTAAGTTCAAAGTTCTAAATAAGCTAGTATGATATTTTCTTTTCCTATTTACGTAATATTCTATCATTTAGGAAGTATGTACTTATACAAAAGGCATCAAGTGGATAATTAGCAAAATAATTCATGGGGCTCCAACTGTTAAAGAATTCTGAAAAAAATTATGATATTGAGGTTGTTCGCATGAAAATATATATTTTAATTTTTTATTGATTTCACCGATTTCGATTTCCTCAAGGGCATTCATTTTAGAGTTATTATTCTCTTTGTGGATTATATCGATAACACGTTATTAGTATTATTATATTGGTCACCGGTTTCTATTACCTACATGTTTTGGCAAAAACTGGATCTACCCTCATTATATTTGAAGTCCTTAGAATGTTCATTGAATCGTGTATTAATATAATAAAAGCCAGGAACACACACTTACTTAAAGAGAACACACCCAATAACCTTCACCTCTGAACAAAATTCTGACTAGCAACAGTTAGAATCATTCCACAAGCAGAAGATGGAACACATGTTCCGAAAGGCCTTCTGGATATTTTACAGCATTTTATATAGTTGAGGACGACTGAGATCTCAGGTATTAATTATGCGTTTTTAACTACTAAACCTTAATTAATTTTCTGCAGGTGTTGAGATGAAAGCTCTGGAATGCAGTATTAGACATATTGCTATATTAGACCGCACATTTTGGGGAGTGTTCGTGATTGTCCATGGTCAACACGAGCCCTTCAGTAGCTCTTGTCCTTGTTCTCGTTACCTTCACCTCCCTATTTAAATAGTTTAGTTAAACCGCAAATTAAATTCACGACCGTGGGACACACTCTATCTTTTTTATAAGAAATTAATTACATGTTTATAAATACGTGCCATGTCTTGTATTGGTCGATTTCAACCACATTACGTTTACATTAAATTTCTCCGCTACTCCATGAGTCAGCTCCAATCTTACTTACACGGAAGTCAATTAATATATAGTTTACCCATCGATCACGAAACAAAATAAAATATTGAAAAACTACAGTAGGTCATGACTGGTATTCCAAAAAGTAATATAAAAAGGTGGATATCAATAACTTGTATTGTTGTCAGCCTAACTTTCTTCCCAAAAATGTAATTATGCCATTTCAGCCAGAGGTGCAAATATAATATAAAAATTATCACATAAAACTATAACATTGAAAGTACCTCTTAAGTTTTGACTCCTCGAATAATAAACATTTTAAAACATTGCAGGCATAATTGAGAGATAACAGTTTTATAAATTAGTTATGAAGAAGTAATTCTTTTCCCATGTTGTGGCGATGTTTTGAAGCAGCTAACTCTCTTCATGCCCGAAGTTGTAGTAACATTTTGAAGGATTAGTGTCCCAAAAAGAATTACTGGTTCAGGTTGGGTTTGATTTTCGGTAGAGCTGGAATCCCTTCTCAAGGTCGGAAGTTGGTACACAGGATAGGAAAACACTTTAAAATCACTGAAAACTGTTTCTTGTAGAAATAGTTGTACATTTATTTTCTATTTAATTTCCCAGCAGATCAAGTAAATATAGGTGGTATTATTCTTCACCGTCAATTAAAATTAAATTATTTTCTTTTCTTGAGTCAACTATTCTTCTTGTATTAAATATCACATTTTATCAGGAGAGCTCTATTTGCTTCTATCTTTGTGGAAAGTTGTATGCAGAATGACTAGTGTAATTCTGTTATAATTTTAAAGAACATTATTACACCCATGGTGTTAGGTTTAAATTCTATTGGTTAATATAATGTTTAAATTTGATTTTTTAAATCAAAAAGTTAATTGTTTTAAAATCCAATCAGAGTTTAGTATACTTTTATTTAAAAATATTAAGTTAAGCAGGTGTTCTTATTACAGTTATAACATAAAGCTTTATATATGACTTAAAACAATTTTAAAAGCATTATTTAGAAATACTGTTATGTAACACAATTTCTTTAATTATTACTGAGACATTTTTATTCAACATTGAACAACAATTATTTAGATGTTTTTCTTTATTTAAGTTATATTTAAATATTAAAAGAATTTTAAAGTATAAAATTATTAACTTTAACTTCCATATTTATTATGATATTAAAATCCTGCTTTAGTTATAAGAACAGCTATTATTAACATCTTCTAGTTTTAACTTGAATTATAACCAAGATTTTAAGTTAAAATTGAACTAACAAATTTCAAATTTATAGAGAAGCTTTTCTAAGTCTTAATTAAAATTCTAATTTGTGGTGTTAGAGATATATGAGTAAAATAACTATCCTACATTGTGAGGTTTATATTCATTTCTTATTTAAGATTTATTTTTGCGCGATAGTGCGTTTTGTCATACTTACCAGCAATGGCGACCATTATTGAAAGTTCAACTTCCTATATTTCGGGGTTGCAAACCTAAATAACTATACTGTAATATTGCATTTACACCCACGCGCGGGAAATAAAACCACTGCCCTCTATGTATACTACGTACAATGTACATACAGAAACTATCCAAAAGGTAGTGTTAATATACATTATACGAAACAAATCACTGTATTTTAAATTAACTGAAATTTATTTGAAACAATGTAAAACAATAAATAGGAACCTGCGGCCATGTTATCAATAATTGTTTTCTCAAAGCCTCCTGTTGTTTCAACTAATAAACATTGCCCACACTGTTAACGTTAGTCAATTGTTTATAATGAACACAAATATTTCCAACAAATGTGTTATTATTTTACTATTATTTATTATTTTGAAAACACCATCGTGCAAAAAATAATGTACAACGCACGTTTGTGAAGTGTTTTACAGAATCTCGGAAATTAAAAACCACGTCCCACCCTCGCATCGTATTATACTATTTTCTGCAACAGATTTACAATATGTTATTTTTTAACGTATGACTGATTTTAATCTGAAAGTATATAAAACTGTTATTCTCCCTGTTATATTGATGCTAGACACAGATCCTTATTTTAAGGGAGGTGGAGAAAATATTACAAGTATTAGAGAATATCGTTGTTAGGAAATTTTCGGACCTAAGAGAGATGAAGAGACAGGCAAATGAAGAAGACTAGATAACAATGAGCTACATGATCTTTATAGGAAACCAGATATAATAAGAAGAGTTAAGTATCGTAGACGGCGATCGGGAGGACATGTGACACGAATGGGAAATGGAAGAGGGGCATGAAAACTTCTTGTAGGAAAACCAGAACGATAGCACTCAGTAATTAGGCCAAGAATGAGGTGAGAGAAAAATATTAACCATGAAGAAGATGAATTATACAGGAGATCAATGGAATTTTTAACTCAATGTAGGGATTTATGGAGAGCTTGGGGTTTTTTAGTCCCTCCCTCCCCCCAAAAAAGTAACCTATAACAAATTATAATGCTATTAAAGCAAGTTATTAATTTGTATGTATCTATAGACCTATTGTAGGCCTTCCATATGAAAACGCATATAAAACATTAATTGCTTCCAAGTTTTCTTATGATATTTCTTCATTCTCTCCTGGCATTTAGGGAATTGCAACCCACCTTAGATTTGGGCGCCTGGATTAGGAATTACAAAAATATAGGACGCACCAGGAGAGTCCTTAAACTTAACCTCATCTAAATTTCTATGGGCGATAACAAAAATAGTTCCCTCCAAGTAAAATAATATAGAGGTCTAACCGAAAATCGAACTCCTAACCTCATGAACTGATAAACAGAAGCTGTGACCACAAGTTTGAGACTCGCTCAATGTTTTCTTAATAGCTAGTATAACACCATTTCTTTAATAGACTACAAGCATAACCAACCGTCTAGAACGAATTACAGGTGGGACACCCTTTTCAAAAGGAAATAATAAAGCAAAAAGAATATAAAAAAGGACAATTCGTTATGTTTTGCAAGTAAAAAGGAAGCACGATCTATGTAATTCTTTATCGGAGTTACAAGAAACTTTTTACTGTGTTATTTATACACTGACACAGTTCATTTAGGGGTTGTTAACACATTTACACGCCGCTCCACTAACGTCGTTATATATAGTCTATTCCACTCATGAGTAGGGTCACAAAGTGGGTCACGCCTATGTCCTAACTATAAAAAATACGAGAAAAACAATTCAAGATTTCAGGATTTCTCCTGCATACGATCAACAAATTATCCAGTAATTTTATCATAAGTACAGTTAAGTCTCGTAGACTGCGATGGGTAGGACATGTGACTCGAATGGGGAATGAAAGACGTGCATGGAAGCTTCTTGTAAGAAAACCAGAACGAAAATGCCCAGTTGGTAGACCGAGAATGAGGTGGGAGAGTAACAAACTATGATTTGAGGGAAGTAGATTATACAGGGATTGATTGGTAAACATTAGCTCAGGATAGGGATGTATGGAAAGCTTATGTCCGCGCGGCCATGAACCTACGGATCGACAGTGCCAGTGAGTTAGTTTGTTAGTTAATTTTATCATAAGTAATGTCTCGAGTGATTTCCAAATCATCGATAAATTCACGAGTCACAAAGTGACGAGTGAATTTATAAAGAGGATTTGGAAATCAATAGTGGGATTTGTTAGGACTATTTAACGATTAAAATTAAGCTATTTAATTTAAAAAATCATTATTTAAATATAGTTACCGGTTATTTAAAATATTTATATATTTAATGTAAACGGCGATGTTTGAAAGCAAATCAAAAATGTGTGGTTATGTTTCTTTTGTTTATTCACTGCAACTTGATCTTATTATTTATTGCCAAATAGAATCGCAATATTGTAAGAATGCACCCTAACTAACTCACTCACTCATTGGCACTATCGAATACGTAGGTACATGGCCGCGCGGAAAAAAGCTCTCCATACATCCCTATCCCGAGCCATTGTTTTCCAATCATCCTCTGTATAATCTACTTCCTCAAACCATAGTTAATGTTATTCTCCCACCTCATTCTTCCATGCACGTATTTCATTCCCATTTGTGCCACATGTCCTGCCCATCGCAGTTACCGAAACTTAACAGTTCTCATTATATCTGGCTTCCTATAAAGACCATATAGTCCACTGTTATGTAGTCTTCTCCATTCACCTGTCTGTTCAACTCTCTTTGGTCCAAAAATTTTCCTAAGAACTATATTCTCAAATACTCGTAATCTCCTTTCCTCCCTTGAAATAGGAGTCCATGTTTCGCATCCTTATTATATAACTGGTAAAATAATATTTTTATATATTTTCAGTTTAACGTTTTTGGAAAGGAGTTGGGACGTCAAGAGTCTCTGTAATGCATAATATCACGCATTTCCAGAATTGAGCCTAGGCCTATGTTTAATTTCCTTATGCATCTCATACCTATTTGTTATTATTGTTCCTAGGTATTTGATTTCAGCCACCTCCTCAAAATTCCCCTTTCTTGTCATTAGCTGTCCATTTCAATTATACAGTGTATTTCTATGTGTGACCATAATGCATCCTAGTGAGGAAAACATAAATCGCATCAAACTGTATATTATAACCAACATTACAGGTTATTAATTATTTTTTTAGGAAACAACTCAGTAAAATCATTATTTAAAAACACAATTATCAAATGTGTGGTTCAAAGGAATCTGTTCACTATTTGCTATATTCAATACATTTGTTGGAGAGTCAGTCAATGCAAAATAATGCTCTGACCTGTTCAGAATATTAAAAGAGGAGGAGCTTTCTTTATCGCAAAGGCAGGAGCTGATAAAGAAAATTCGATAAAGAGCGATGTGAAACACGACTGTCATTCGTTGTAAAACAAAAATCATTGAAACGTGATTATCCGTTTACTCCCATTTGGGGCATGAGATAAATAGTAAATTTAATTTTATCTTCAAAAAAGAGGCAAATACTAACAAGGTTATCAATAATACTATTACCACCAACATTGTCACTAACTCACTGGCACTATCGAACCCGTAGGTTCATGGCCTCGTGGACACAAAATTCTCCATACATCCCTATCCTGAGGTAATGTTTTCTAATCACCCTATATATAAACTACTTCACTAAAAGCATGGTTAATATTATTCTCTCACGTCATTCATTCCTGCCTGCTGGATGTTTTCTCTCTCGTTTTCCTACAAAGAGTTTCCATGACCTCTTTTCTTCCCCAATCGTGTCACATGTCTTGCCATTAGGAGTCAATGAGACTTAACTGTTATTATATATAGTTTGCCATTAAGATCATGTAACTCACTGTTATGTAGTGTATTCGCTGCATATTTATTTCTCTTTAGTCCTAAATATTTCCTGAGAACTTTATTCTCAAATACTCGTAATCTTTTAATCTCTTTAAAGTAAGAATCCATATCCTCACCCATATAACTAACTAACTAACTCACTGACACTATCGAACCCGCAGGTTCATGGCCGCGCGGACATAAGCTCTCTATAATCTCTATCCTGAGCTAATGTTTTCCAATCATACCCTGTATAATCCACTTCCCTCAAATCATAGTTAATATTATTCTCCCACCTCATTCTGGACTACCAACTGGGCGTTTTCCTTCTGGTTTTCCTACAAAAAGCTTCCATGCACCTCTTTCATTTCCCATTCGTGCCACATGTACTGCCAATCGCAGTCTACGAGACTTAACTGTTCTTATTATATCTGGCTTCCTATAAAGACCATGTTACTGTTATGTAGTCTTCTCCATTCACCTGTCTGCTAATCTCTCTTTGATCCAAAAATTTTCCCAAGAACTTTATTCTCAAATATGCGTAATCTCCTTTCCTCCCTTAAAGTAAGAGTCTATGTTACGCATCCATATAATAAGTTTTATATATTTTCATTTTTACGTTTTTTGAAAGGAGTTGGGAAGTCAAGAGTGCCTGTAATGCATAATAGCACGCATTTCCAGAATTGAGCCTACCTTCAATTTCTTTGTGCATCTCATTCCTGTTTGTGATTATTGTTCCTAGGTATTTGAATTCAACCACTTCCTCAAAATTTCCATAATTTGTCATTAGCTGTCCATTTCCATTAGACCTATGTAATGTATTTCTATGTGTGACCATATATTTAGTTTTATTGATATTTACTTCCAGTCCCAATTTCTTAGTATTACTCAATAGTGTGAGCATGTTGGCCTTTAGTATATTCTCGCTATCACCCAATAGTACTACATCATCAGCATAAACTAACATCCATATAACTAGAAGAATAACAGTTTTACATATTTTCAGTTTAATGTTGGCTACAATGTGGAAAGAGATATTGACTCCAAAATAAATAAATTTCAGACGGTGTGTGGAACAATACAGAGAACATTCAAAAATAAAATTAGAAAAGAAACCAAGATAAAAATGTATAATGTTATGGCGGTTCCCACAATATTGTATGGATGTGAAACTTGGGCTCCAGTGAAAAGACAGAAGGATAGAATACAGACGGCACAGATGTGGTTCCTAAGAAAAGTAAAAGGATGTACAAGAATTCATAGAATAAGAAATTAGGATATAAGAGAAGAATTGAAAGCACAGCCTTTATTGGATAAAGTCACGAATTACAGACACAAATGGATTGATCACATGGATGGAATGAGTAAGGAGAGATATCCATTGTTAGCAAGAAATTATCAAGCAAGAGGAAGGCGTGATGTTGGAAGACCTAGAAGACGTTGGGTTGATGCATTATGAAGTCGGAACGGGCAATTGCCTAATCCCTGGAGTGATGATGATGATGATGTTTTTATTTAGAGAAGTAGGGACGACAAGAGTCCCTGTAATATGTAATACCAAGCATTTTCAGCCATTTTACAAAAGTTCCCTCAAAATTTTAGTCAATTGTCCATTTCCATTATATATTGTATTTCTATGTGTGGCCTTATATTCAATTTTACTGATATTTATTTCCAGTCCCAATTTCTTATTATTGGAGTCTTATGTAATAGACATATAACCGGAAAAAATAAGTTACAAATATGTAATTCAATAGTGAGAAGTACTGTCACATATGGAGCTAAAGTTTGGAAATTCAACAAAAACTTATGTCGATGGAAATGGATTTCTTGAGGAGAGCAGCAAGATGTCCAAAATTAGAAAAAATAAGAAATACTGTCATACGAGAAAAATGAATATTACTTATTCAATAGTAGATTATATAAGATACAAAGAATTAAATTGGTATGGCCACGTACGACGAATGCAAAAAGAAAGGTTACCCACGAAAACATTGGAATGGTGTCCACCTGGAAGAAGAAGGAGAGGAAGGCCTCGAAAACTCGTGGATGTAAGAAATAAGAACTGGAATGAGAACAAGAGGACTGGAGGACATGGAGTGGATGGACAGAGACGAGTGGAGAAGAAAAATAAAACTTTAGACACAAAGAAGTATAAATATTAAAA
Source organism: Diploptera punctata (assembly GCA_030220185.1). Taxonomy (NCBI): domain Eukaryota; kingdom Metazoa; phylum Arthropoda; class Insecta; order Blattodea; family Blaberidae; genus Diploptera; species Diploptera punctata. The sequence continues at coordinate 692,438 of JASPKZ010008883.1, forward strand.
TTCTGTATATAAATAAAAATTATTATTACATCAACAAATTTACGTGTGTCCCCTACTGTGATCTAAGGGTAGTGTCGCTGCCATCGGGCCTGGGTTCGTTCCCCGCTCGGGACAAATTTCTTGGGTGTTTTTTTTCGGGGATATTCCCCGCCTGTAAGACAAATATCAGAAAACTTAAAGGCTCAAACGGTCACCTTTACTCCCAGAACTATCGCCTGGTACTTATTTACATTAGAGTCTGAGTCGACCCCAGCGCCATAGTGGCGCCAGAAGGTTTGGGTCAGTTAAAAAAATCCTGAACCCCACCGGGACTCGAACCCTCGACCTTCCAGCTTGTAGCGTGTTGCCTTAACCACTACGCTAAGGCGTTTCCCAGGCCAAGACTGAGGTGGGCGAATAACATTAATCATTATGTGAGGAAGTAGATTATACTGGGGGCGATTGGGAAACATTAGCTAAGGATAGGGATGTTAGAGAGCTTATGCCCGCGCGGTAACGAACCTGCGAGTTCAACATTGCTAGAGAGTTAGTTAATACTTTATGTAAATCAATCTACAGTTTGCATGTTTTAAAAAAAAGATACTCTTACGGATAATTAAGAAATAGCACAGAATTAATTTATAAGGTAGAAACACCCAATTAAATTAACGATATTTCAAACACGAACCACAATCTAATTTAACAAGAGCTTTTTTTTATCGCTGCAGGTGGTATTTAAAAAACTAGCGTCTAACTATATTGGTAGTATACAAGAGTTTAATATGCTAAACAAGGCTGACAATTAGTGGCCCGTTATAATTAGTAACCAACAACATGTTTTCAACTAATAGGTTATCAAGATCCTCTATAACCTCACTTTTTCTAACCATTTTTTTTTTACATTGCCGACAATATATAGCGAATATGTTTATTTAAACGAAATTAACTCATACAGGGGTATTTATAAGATTAGCAGAAGTTTCTTCTAATCAATTTCCGTCCACTTTTTATCCCCCGTTCATCAGGCCTATATTTTCATAAGATCCTGCTTAATACACCTCAATGTAGGAAATCTCATTCCTCATCGTACTATTTCCACTTCAAACAACTGGAATTCCTACCACAGGAAATCAGGGACTACCAGATGTTAAAAAACATTTAAAATAAATCTAAATTTTTATTTGATTTAACTTTGATTTGAATATTACCTTCACATGTACTGGGCATGTATTAGTTGGTGTTTCCCGTTTAATTTATTACATTATTATTTTTACTATTATTGTTATTATTATTATTATTATTATTATCATTGCTATTATTATTATCATTATTATCATTATTATTATTAAAGTAAAGTAAAGTAATCCCACTACAGGCCTCGGAAGGCCCTTGGGGTGGTAGTAGTATCCACTTTTTCTAGAAAATCGGCACTTGATGTCAGCTGGGTTGTCAGCCCTGCGTGACGCCGCCTTTACCCCAGAACAAGCGTCTGGTACTCATTTCCGTTAGAGGCTGAGTCGACCCCAGGGCCATAGTGCCGCCAGAAGGTTTTGGTCACTTTAAAAATCCTGACCCCACCGGGACTTGAACCCTCGACCTTCCGACTTGTATTATTATTATTATTATTATTATTATTATTTTCACCTATGGGAATAAAGGTAGAAGAATATACGATTTATTCATTGCTATTTGCTGATGGACAGTTACTCATGGCAGAAGACTACGAAGATTTAGAGTAGGCCTATATCACAAGAAAACTGAAGGAAGAATATGAAAAATGGGGATTAAAATAAATTTGTACAAAGCGAAGTACATGGCAATAGGAGATGAATCAAAAGATCTGATTTTGGTAGAAGTACATGGAAAAATAAAAGCATGTGACGAACATGTAAATTTGGTGACAATAATTAGTGCAGATAGAAGTCATGATGCTGTATTAGCGAGAGGTTAAATAAGGGCAAATCTGCAATATGAAAATTAAATGGTGTTTTATGACATCAGAATATAAGCTCTAAAACAAAAACAAACTTTTAAAATACAATAATGAGTACAATGACATACCACGCAGAAACATGGGCATTAAAATCTAGAACAATAAATAAATTAAATTCTGCAGAAATATATTTTTGGAGGCTTTCATCTGGAATTTCTAGAAGAGAGAAAATAAGAAACAGTTTAATTAAACAAAAGATGAATGTTCAAACTTCAGTTGTGGATTTTATAAAAGAAAACAATTAAAATGGTGTGGCCATGTAAAAAGAATGGGAGAAGACATATTCCCAACAAGAATACTAGAATGGTGCTACTTTGTAGAAGAACATGTATTGATGGCGTTTTGAGTAGCACGAGGGAAAAAGGATTGGACGATGGAGATTGGAATGACATATGTGGAAGAGAATGATACTATATTAATCGAGCGCGGGAAGGTGATGTGAAACCTAAATAATAACAAATTATTATTTACTTCAATTTGATATTTAGTCCAATTTATTTTTTCGTCTTTAACTTTAGGACATTTTGATCGTCCAATTATCATCTCTTTCAAAATATCTGGCATCAAAAAAAAAATTAACTTCGAAGATACGTTTCCCCAGATCTGCAATTTGATACTCTTTAAGGGGACATAAAAGAGAGGAGAAAACAGTATAAACTATAAATATAGAATTTGAATTTAAAAATTGAGGGAAGTAAAAGTAATTGGTATCAACAATCCAAAAAGATATTTAATTTCATAAAACAAAATGGTTGTATGTATGTATTATGTCTAGCAACTTCCTAGAATCTGAATATATAAATACTGAATAAATAGAGTAGTCCATGTCATTAGTTATCTTTAATTAGTATTATAAGGCTTAGGAAAACAAATGCAAGGTCATACCTTTCTTGTTACATCATTTTTCACATTTTATTTATTTATTTTTTATTTTACCTGACGTAAGGTCTTCTCTTCCATTTCACCAGGGTTAAATTATACATTTAATAACAATTACAACTTGATTAATGAAATGTTAATTCCATCCATCCATAGTAATTCTGCCCGAGGGCAGGTCCTTCACTGCAATCATAGCATTTTCACCGGAAGGATGACGATGATGATGATAATAATGATAAGGATGATGATGGAGATGATGTCCATATGATTTCGGGGACCGTTTGGGCCTTAAAGTTTTCCTGACATTTGTCTTACAGGTGAGGAAAAACCCCGATAAAAACCTCACCCAGAAAAACTGCCCCGACCGGGGATCGAACCCGGGCCCGCTGCGTGACAAGGCAGCACGCTACCCTCGAGACCACAGCGGTAGACAAAATGTTAATTAATTAATTAATGTTAATTAATATAAAAGAGTTAACTTTATCTTCCTATCACCGCAATAAAATAATATTAAATATAGGTTACACTATATGAAGTTGACAAGGGAAGAAAAAAATAGTAATAAAATAATAACAATAATAATAATAATAATAATAATAATAATAATAATAATTAAAATAATAATCATTCACTTCAAGGTTCAGGCGATTCACTTGTTCTGTTAATACTACTACTACTACTACTACTACTACTACTACTACTAATAATAATAATAATAATAATAACCCATAATTTGATTAAGTAATTGTCTTTGTAAAGAAAGTTTATAATACAAAGGAATAATAAAAGTATACATAGAATACGGTTATATATTATATTGTCTAAGGAAATATGTAGTGTGGGTTTTTAACACTTTTTTGAGTCGGGCAGTTCTTGATATACGAGGGGAGGGAATTCCAGAGTCGGGTGGCTGAAACAAGGAGGATGAGGAATAGTGAATGTTCTCTCGATAGTGTGTTTAAGTTATGGCGGGAAGAGAGCGAATTGAAGCGAGTAGAAATATAAAAGGGTGATGAAGTGAACAAAGTGTTGTGTAACAAGCATAGGCAATATATCATTCGTTAGCGATTAAAAATTATTTTAAATTGTACAGAGTGTAAGGGGTATAAATGCCGTCCTTTTCATAGTCATTGGGGACTTCAAGTCAGAGTGAACACCCTTCTCTCCATCCAGTAACGTTGCCAAATGTCCAAAATTGTACACTTAAATATTAGTAAAATACTGTAATTTAAAAAAAAATTGTGACAACTTTTTTTTTCATACTTTATGCCATGAATAATCATCAGTTTAAAAAATGACACACCACTACGCCCTGTATATGTTTTACACTCAACCAACTTCCCTGAACGATATCTTACAGATTATCGATAGTGTTTTGTTCCACTCTGTATTTGAATTTGGTGGGAAAAAACTATATTGTTTTCATTATGCTTTTGAAGGGTATGGCCGGCTTTGCAATAGCAGATCGGAAACGAAACGAAGATATACGAACAAAACTAAATATATTCAAGCTATTAGATAGGTTTGCACAATATAGAGATGAATGGATGGACCACATCAATAGAATGGATAACATAATCCCAAAAATTCAGCTAGAGACCACTAGAACGAATAAATGTAGGAAGACCCAGTCAACAGAATACAATTAATGTCTTCTTTGGATCAATTTTAAAATTTCACACCTACATCTAGATCTTCATAATGGTCATTTAACTCCAATGGTTTTCTAATAAGAATTTTTAAATCATTTACATTAAATATAAAAATTACCCAACATAGCCCATACAGAGTGTATCAGAATAAGTACTATAGTCTACTAGGGGTGGTAGAGGGGATTTAGTAGGTAAAGTTTTGATAAGAAAACCATGTCCAGAAACGTACCATTTGGATATGAAATAAGTTTGAAGATCGAAACATAATGACCTGATATCGTGTGTCTTGTGTTTCAGAATAAGTATTGCAGACTTCTAGGGGTTGTACTACACCTTAGAATCGGAGAAAGGTCTTCTTGCACGAATTCTGGTGGCAGCAGAAATTATTTAGCACACACCAGGTCACGTGGGGCCTGTGTATGAAAACATGCATCGCAGGTACACTTTGTGCAACGAACAAAAAGCTCACAACATGGAACCACACTTATAGTACAACCCCTATTAGTCTGTAATACTTATTCTGAAATACAAGACACAGGATATCAACCCATTGTGTTTCGATTTTCAAACTGATTTTACATCGAAATGGTTCGTTTCCGGACATGGCTTCCTTATCAAAACTTTATCTACTAACTTCCCTCTACAACCCCTAGAAGTCTGTAATACTTAATCTGAAACACCCTGTACACATATTATGGCCGGGTTGAAACCGCGTCGTTCGGGACTAGAAGCAAGGAGCGCCGAGATTAGTTCAAAATTTATATAAGGTGGAATACTTCATTGATTTTTTTTAATATGTAGAGGTGTAACCAAAATTGACATCGTAATATATCGTATATTTTTTGTGGATTCAAACGTTCCCAGTCTACAAGAACTTATTGACAAAATAAAGTAAAGTGGTAGGCCTACTTAAACAAGAAATGAACGTGTGTTGACACTGTAGCACATTATGTTAACGAGGATAAACATTTTAGTTATTACCGTTGTGTGATGGATGATGAGGGAGTTGGGCGGACATGCCGAGTAATTAGGTATGACGTGCCGGACCTTCCACCGTACCTGTAACACACGAAAACTGCATCTTACACAAGAGTGACACAAGTCTTACATACTTCATACACGTGCATGTGCACCTTGTGTTTGTGTCTACGAATAAATAAATATAAACATCAATAAAACAAAATATATGTTCACACATAGAAATACATTACAAAGAATGCGGCATAAGACAGTTAACCACTGCACATAGTTGCGAGGATAAAAATCAGATTGGTTGAAATTGAGGTTTGAATACGGAACCTTCAGAATATAATCTCAAACACTACTGCTTGAGGTAATCTGCTGACTAGAAAACTTTCGGTAGTTTTTTATAGATGTTGTAACCTACAGAAAATAATATATTTGCATTCTCGGTTAACTGACTTATGCTACGTTCTGTATATTGGAAATGAACAGCTAATGATAATTTTCAAGAAGTGGTTAAATTCAAACACTTAGGAACAATAATTACAAATAAGACTGAGGCGCAGAAAGAAATTAAACATAGGCTCAATTCTGGAGACGCATGTAATTATACATTAGAGGGACTCTTACTGTCTCAACTCCTCTAAAAAACGTTAAACTGAAAATGTATATAAAAGTGGTATTTCCTTCAGTTATATTATATGGATGCGAAACATGAACGCTTACTTTAATGAAGAAGAATAGATTACGAGTATTTGAGAATACATTTCTTAGAGAATTATTTGTTGGACCCAACAGAGATGAACAGGCAGGCGAATGGAGAAGACTACATAACAGTGAGCTACATGATCTTTATAAGAAACCAGATATAAGAAGAACAATTAAGTCTAGTTGATGGGAAGGATATGTGGCAGGACATGTTCTTATTATTGTGGAATGCAGGCTTTCACGGCCGGTAATCATAATGTAAAAGATTCCGGGCTATGTGGCCGTGGTCTATAACTGGTATTTCTTCCGGACGTTTCTCCTTCAACTGCGGAGGGCATCTTCAGTAGCGAGTGCTTCTAGGCGATGTTGCCTTGTCGTAGACTCGGCTGTAAGCACTCGCCACTGAAGATGCCCTTCGCAGTTGAGGGAGAGACGTCTGGAAGAAATACCAGTTATATACCACAGCCACATAGCCCGGAATCTTTTAACATCATGTTCTTATTATATCTGGTTTTCTGCCCCATTGCTTCATGGAACTTTATTCTCTGGGAGTACAGCACGTTTTTGAAACAGTAAGTCTGAAGTGGCGGCTTGAAGATCTACATATCTGGATTAATGTATACGATTCCTTCCTGCAGTTGTACAAGCTCCCCCAATGATTTGTTTTCGTTCGTTCCCTTCCACAGAGCGGGTTGTTTAGCTCAGCATATAGCAGTACTGGGCTAGAGGAATTCGAGTTCATAAAATATTTAAAGTGTACAGTATTTCTAAACATATGTCAACGCGATTCAAATTAACTTATCATACTGATATTCTCTTTCTTTATTTAACAGGTAAAAAATGGCGAAGTCTGACACCACAAGATAGGCGACCTTACGTAGAAGAAGCAGAGAGACTTCGAGTAATACACATGCAAGAACATCCCAACTACAAATACAGACCCCGTCGCAGAAAACACAATAAGAGAGGAGGTCCATCTCCTTCAGGAGTTCCTGCAACTTCTTCCAGCGCAGGAGCCAATGGGAACGTTTCGGCGGGAGTAGGTGGCTCTGTTTCTCGTAGATCAAATCCATCAATCAATCAACATCACCTCCACCAATCTTCATCTCCTCTCCATTCCCTTCATCACCAACAAAAACTCCAGTCACCATCCCAGCTCACCTACCAGTCATATCAGCACCCCCCATAATCTAGGTGGTTATTCCCCTCTCTTACAACAACACCAATCATACCAACATTTGTATTCAAAAAACTCCAACTCAGCTAATTCTATATATGGAGGATCTCCTTACCCACCAATAATGCATACACCAGAGGCTTCACCCACTGGAAGTCCAGAGCCCGATTCTTTGAGAATTGGCCTCAGCAATCGTGTTAGTAATACTTCTTCTCCACTGCTACAACAACCCCATCATCATTCACAAGGGGTTCAGCAAGAAGATCAACCTTCTCAACAACCAGACACCACCGATAATCAATCTCAGCAATTACCATCGACACCTCAACCACCTTCAAACCCTCAACAGCTACCACCGAGTCAAAGTTCCTCTTCATCAACTTCGTCAAGTGGATCGAGTCTAATAGAAGATGTCAATGCAGCAGCTTTACCCACTCCAGAGATGTCCCCAATGGACCAAGATAAGGATAACTTCCAGTTCAGCGGAGGTACAAATTCAAGCAGTGATGAGAAAAGATCAGTGCTTGTTGGGGTTGGAGGAAGTGTTTTGGTTAATAATACCAGCAACTCTCTGAGTAATAGCATTCAAGGGGGTGGACATCACCAACAAACAAACAATCTTACCACCGCTACGACCACAGCATCTTCCATAGGATACCACCACGCACTATCTCAACATATGTCCTATCACCGACCTGCAACATCAATACTTTCCAACTACGGTAGTTCAGCTAGCCACCTCTCCTCCAACCTACTCCATCACCATCCTCACCATCACCATCACCATCACCAGTCCCAGCACAACGCTCTGACAGCTACCATGGGTCTAAGTAACGGAATGATGATGATGTGTACAAACCAAAGATTATTAGATAGTTACGAACACAGTGGGTTAGTTACAGGGACATTTTATCCACCTGTTGCTACCTCGCAGGACAATCAACAATTAGGGGTTGGTAGTAGTAATAGCAGCAGTGGTAGTAGCGGTCATCAGATGTATACTACCGCTAATACAACGGCATCTCCGTCTATTGGATCGTCGTATCTAGGTGGTAGTGGTAATGGTAACGGAAGTGGAAGTGTATATGGAGCAGGCGGTGGAGGCAGCAGCTCGACTACTGGAGCAGGTTTACCAACATCGCCGAGCGGAAGTCACTATTCCTGTAATAGTCCTGCTGGAACAGCGCATTCCTTGAGGACTGCTTCTGATAGCTATGTCAAGTTAAGATAATGGTATGCATGTATAATTTAGTGAAAATTAAATATAATCTATTTCTCTAGTTAAGCTTTAAAAGCGTCATACATGGATCCATAGGTTGTATTTTATTCAATGCGGCCCAAAGTTTGTCATGTTCGACATTTCTGGGGGTTATCTCCTGGAGTTGGCTTCATTGTACGGCCCACTTCTGAGGCTGGGCACGCCTGGAAGACGGGGTATTTGAGTGAAAGCGTATACCGCTGTTTATGACATATGATTGATGGTGATGATAATGGTTGGGGGCAGGGGCTAGCAGATTCCCTTATCCTAAACTTACTATATGCGAATATGAATGATGGCGATATGGTGTTTCATGGACCGTTTGGGCCTTACATTTTCCTGGCATTTGTCTTACAAGTGAGAAAAACCCCGGAAAAATCCTCACCCAGGAAACTTGTCCCGACCGGAATCGAACCCGGGCTCGCTGCGTGACGAGGTAGCACGCTACCTCGAGACCACAGCTGTGGACTAAATCATAATGTTATTTAGATATTCCACGTTATATAAATCAATAATCCTGTCTAATAACATTTTACGACATTCTCAAGTAATTATAATAAGTAGGGCCTGACTAACTCACTGGCACTATCGAATACGTAGGTCCAAGGCTGAACGGAATTAAGCTCTCCATACATCCCTATCCTGAGCTAATATTTTCCAATCATTTCTTGTAAAATCTACTTCCATCAAATCATGATTAAAGTTATTCCGCCACTTAATTTTTGGATTAACTACTGGGCGCACATAACCGAGAACCTCTACAACGTCATAGCGGGAGTAGTCAAAAAGTGAAAATAAATTTATAAAAATGATCTAAAACATCTACACTTTCCTGTTAAGCTATTCAATGTAAGTGCCCAGCAATGCTGTAGCCCTAAATAGAGGGCTAATGTTTGCAGGTTGAAGTGTAGCAATAATGACACGGAGATAGAACATCTTAGAGACGGTTTACGGGAAACGTATTGTACTTATCGGTGCATAGGCCTACTTCATTTTATAGACGATGTAAAAGAGGAATACTTCAGGGTTTAACAGACAGCTAGGCTTCCAAATCTCCTGCGTCCTCTGTATTTTTTCGACCATGCAAGGACATGTATAGCCTCCCTGAATGAATGATCGGCCCAATTCCTGGGCCATCTCCGAGACAACACAACTATTTAAAGCAAGACAAGCCACTTACTAACATAATTCATACCGAATAAGACGAAAATGATAAGGTGATTATAACGGGCAATGGTATCTGCGTATCATTTGGCTATTAAAATTTCCTCACTAAAAAGCTTAAATTTAAAAAAAATTATTCTCCTTTTTTTTCTTTTCTTTCTTTGCTTCCAAATTTAGGTGATTGTCTTATAGGTGAGCAAACCTGTGTGGTGCGTCAGGCCTAGAAGAACCTTGGCCTACCAACCGCCTGCTGGCTTCATTGGCATTTGTCTTACAGGTGAGGAAAAACCCCGAAAAAATCCTCACCCAAGAAAGTTGTCCCGACCGGTGATCGAATCCAGGCCCGCTGCGTGACAAGGCAGCATGCTATCTCGAGACTACAACAGTGGATAAATAAATTGTTGTTATTATTATTAACTAACTAACTATATCACTGGCACTATCGAACCCGTAGGTACATGGCCGCGCGGACACAAGCTCTTATTATTATTATTATTATTATTACTTATTATTATTATTATTATTATTAATATTATTATTATTAATATTATTATTATTAATATTATTATTATTAATATTATTATTATTATTATTATTATTATTATTATTATTATTATTATTATTATTATTATCATCATCATCGCCATTACAGTTTAATTTTTTTATTCTTATCTGTATATTATGTAGCTTATGCATTTTATGTATTATTAATCAATTTATAGATAATTAATAATTGTAATTATATGTATAGTTTAACCCTGATGAAGTGGAAGAGAAGGCCTTACGGTCTTAACTTGATCAGGTAAAAATAATATACCATTGCACTGGACGAACTTACACAATAAAATATCTTCCCCCATGGTGATTCATACCGGTGCAAGTGCTGTAGTGCTGGTCCTTAAACGACTCCGCTACGGCGCGGGATACAGCTAAGCAAAATCCCGAAAAAGCCTGATCCAGAAAACTTGTTCTAAACAAAAATCGAGCTCGGGCCCCGTGCGTTCAACACAACGACGTTACCCTTAGACCACAAAGGTGGAAACAATATATTATCCAACAAGATAAATTCAAATCTACTATATGGGCGTAAACAGATATTATCAAAATAAAATTAGACACCTGATAGTAAGATATAAGTTATTTAGGGTTTGGCTGTTGTCAAATAAAAATGATCCCTCCTACAGGAATAAAACACAGATGTGTGTAAATCATTACAGGTGACATACCTCCTGAAGTAAAGCCTGCAGGCAGATTGACTTGGGAGGCGAAGAAGCAGCTAAATCTGATCTACACTTTATAGGCCTAAGGTAGATTTGGTCACGACACAGAGGGTCCGCCTCACAGGAGGGAGGTGTACGTCACGAAGAGAATCAAACGTGTGGCCCCGAACCCGACCAAAATCTTGCCAATAGCTACAGCTAGTAGTCTCGGCAGCATGACGAATGTTCTAGGATTAAAAACGACGTAAGTCTTCGCAAAATTCAAGCAGCTTAAATTTCACGCACCAATTCACGTCAACTAACTGTATAAGTTACTGTCTATGGATTATGGAACCCGCCGCATTCTCTAGGGTAATCAGAATACAGTTAATATCTCCTTAAGATAAATTTGAATATTTCACACCTATAGGTCAATACATTTTGAAAGAATTTATATTCAGTATAAAAATTACACAACATACCCTACATACAAATATATATATACGTACAGTATAAGGTAAACCACCGCTGTGGTCTCGAGGTAGCGTGCTGCCTTGTCACGCAGCGGGCCCGGGTTCGATCTCCGATCGGTGCAGTTTTTCTGGGTGAGGTTTTTATCGGGGATTTTCCTCACCTGTAAGACAAATGTCAGGAAAACTTTAAGGCCCAAACGGTCCCCGAAATCATATGGCCATCATCATCATCCTTATCATATCATCATCCTTCACCGGTGTGGAAAGCAACGGGAAGCTACCACACCTACAATTCCCTAGTAAAGCTGTAAGCATAGCATGAAAATGCTATGATTGCAGTGAAGGACCTGCCTTCGGGCAGAATTACTATGGATGGAGTATAAGATAAGTGTAAAGTGATCCCACTACAGGCTCAGGAAGCCCTTGGATTAGTAGGAGGTTAAGGCTCTCACTTTTTCTGGACAATCGGCACTTGATGTCAGCCGGGTTGTCAGCCCTGCGTGACGGCCGCCTTTACGCCCAGAACAAGCTTCTGATACTCATTTCCGTTAGAGGCTGAGTCGACACCAGGACCATAGTGCCACCAGAAGGTTTGGATCAGTTAAAAATTCTGACCCCACCGGGACTCGAACCGTCGACCTTCCGGCTTATAGCGCAGCGCCTTAACCACTACGCTATCGTGTGCCCCATATATATATATATATATATATATATATATACATATATTAAGGTTCCCAAACAATTCGAAGTCTTTTATTTTTAACGCATGCCCTTTTAATTTATTTGTATAATGTTAAGACAATTGTAAGTACAATTCGATGTACGTAGCCCCATGACAACCCGTGTCGATTTGCTTCTAACAGTATTTGAAAACGTTAAAAAGAAAATTTGAACAATAATGTTTATTTTATTGTAAAATAGTAAATAGTTATACATTTTGTACATATCGATGTTTTATTTACTGAACAAACGTTTAGTTCTAGAATCCTTCTATACAAACTCAGTACAAATTTTCATGTCTTATTTTTTGGTTGTAAGAAGTCAATTTTGTTGAAATTTAAGAAGCGGATACTGCCGCATTGAGTTAGAATAAGTTCGACATGGAAAAGAAAATGTCGATAAAAATCGTTAATGATTATGATTTTAATTTAATTCAAACAGCTGTATTTGAAGATATTTATTTCCCTTGTTTAAGACAATAGAAAAAGACTCTTAACATATGTATTTTTTTTTATATTTATAAATTTAGGTCCAGTGCGGCACGGGTTAATGTTAATTTATTGCAATTAAATTTTATACACTATTAATTTGAGCCAAAGGAAAACGTTAGAAATAAAGATCACCTTGTGTGTGCGTGCGTGTGTGTGTGTGTGTGTGTGTGTGTGTGTGTGTATCCCAGGATAAGCCTTGAACGCCTGAAGCAATCTCAACCAAATTTGGTAAACATATAAATTACGATCCGGTAATGTGGCCGTAAGCAGTAAAATACCACAAGTACCCCTAGGAGATAAGAGAGGAGTTGAAATGTAAAAATTATCGACACGACTAATATATTTTTTCCAGCAAAATTCTAGGACACAGAAGTAATTTCAACCAAACTCGGTACTTGCTCTTAATGTAGGTAAAATTCTGGGATAGAATCCCTTTATATGTGAGTAAATGTGTTGGCAATTGGCTCTAGCGGGAATGTTTGTTATCACATTGGCCAATATGACGCTCACAGTCACTTATCTCATGGAATATTCACAGGTGGTATAGAATAGCCTTAGTTACTTTCAGAAAGCTCTAACTTTCCTTATAAACAAAAAGTGAATTTCTATAACTATGAACCTGTTTATAGCCTATTCTTCTTAAGATGACCATTCAAGGGAACTTAATTTCCCTCATGAAACAACCAACTTGCCCCGACCGAGGATCGAACCCGGGTCCTCTGTGCCTGAGGCAACGACGTTAACACTTGACCACAGTGGTGAATTCCAAGTTACTTTCATTTATTTAAACTAAAATCAAGAACAATTAAATGTCCACCGCTCTGATCCCGGGGTAACTTTGCGTCGTATGGAGCGAACCCGGGTTCGAACCCCGATCTGTACAATTTTGCTGGGTGATTTTTTTTTTTGAGCTTCTCGTCAACTCTAAGACAAAAATACAAATGTCAGGAAACTTTAAAAGCCCAAACGGCTCCCAAACATCATGTGAAGGTGTGTGTGAATTGTATATTTCGTCTTAACGTTGTGTTGTCAAATGATTTTAATGAATTATATCCTATCGTATCTTACGGACTATAAGACGTAATTTTTTTCTTCGAAAAATTGCCTCCAAAATTCAGGTGCGTCTTATACTCCTAATTAATATAAAAATGTCCAGTGTTTGATTTAAAATTCCCGCCAGTCTTAAAAATGGCCATATATTCGATGCCGCGGGAAACTTATCTCTATCTGGCAACATTGGTTTCAACTGGCAGCAGTAGTGCACCGATGCAACGAACATGAGTTGCGGGGATTCACAAGCTGGCTAACACTGTCTCCCTCCCGCCCCGCCATCACAAACCCAGAACACTGTCTAACCTAAGATGCGTCATTGCTGTCTACGATGCCAGGGTACTTAAACAAATGGACGATGGATGAAACACAACATGAATTCACGCTGAAGGAGCTTTAAAACGACATACGATCAAACAAGTGTGTGAGTGGATATAAAAAAGTCGTGGTCTAGAGTGAGAGAAGACATTATTGTTAAATCTTTCAAGAAGTGCGGCGAAAGTAACGCTCTCGATGGCAGTGAAGACCATCTTATATATGAAGAGGACAACGATGACAACAAAGAGGAAGAAGAAAGAGGAAGTTCAGATGACGATTTTCAGGGATTTTAAAGATCAGAATGGTTTTATAAACTAAGATTTTTTTTTTAGTCTGGCTTTGCAATCTAATAATAAAAATGGTAAAAATGTAATTAAAAAAACTGCTTAAAAATTAAGGTGCGTCTTATAGTCCGTAAAATATGGTAATCTTAAAGGGGGAGGGGAAATTCCAAATTTAAAAATAGAAGGTATACTTCATATTGATCCTAAAATCCTTCCTGTATAATATCAATTAAAGATTTAATTATATTGCTAATCCATAACTTAGATAATTCATAACCAGCTTCAGGGAGGCCCTGGATTGAGGTGATTCTCATTCGGGGAGACCCTACATGTACTTCTGTGATCAAAAATATATGTGTGCGATACAAAGTTCAAAACCCTCTCCGACATGTGGTGCCACTGTAAGGCCCGACGGAGTGTGGCTTGTAAAAGTCCTATAAGGCGAGAGGTTAAACTCCGATGGAGAAGAAGAAGAATTAAATATGTAGAATAATATTAAGAGTTTTTATTTATATCATAGTCTTTAGTAAGCCTACCACAGCTCGTAGAGTTTAGCCTTGACCTCCCAAAAAACAGCTCACCATTCTGTTCTGTCCTTTACTTTCCAACTCCAATTACTGTTTCCAGTTCTTCTCAAATCACTCTCCACATCATCCATTCATATAATTTTGTGTCTACCACATTTTCTTCTAGAATCAAGTTTTGTACCTGTACTATCCTGGGGGTTCGGTTTATGCCAATTCTATGTAAATGACCCAACCACTCGACACTTCTGGCTTTAATATCTGCTATTATATCTATATCTTTGCATACAACTTGTAGTTCCCGGCTAGTTCTAATTCACTAAACTCCATTATCTTAATTGGGGCATATATCTTCCTCAAAAATTATTCTTTCCCAGATGCTATTGACTTTCGTTAGTTCCATTTTCGCTACCATATATCACTAACTAACTAACTCATTGGCACTATCGAACCCGTAGGTTCTTGGCCGCGCGGACATAAGCTCTCCATACGTCCATATCATGAACTAATATTTTCCAATCATCTCCTGTATAATCTACTTTCCTCAAATCATAGTTAATGTTATTCTCCCACTTCATTCTTGGTCTACCAACTGAGCGTTTTCCCTCTGGTTTTCCTACAAGAAGCTTCCATGCACGTCTTTCATTCCCCATTCGTGCCACATGTCCTGCCCATCGCAGTCTACGAGACTTAACTGTTCTTATTATATCTGGCTTCCTATAAAGACCATGTAATTCATTGTTATGTAGTCTTCTCCATTCACCTGTCTGTTCATCTCTCTTTGGTCCAAAAATTTTCCTAAGAACTTTATTCTCAAATACTTGTAATCTCCTTTCCTCCCTTAAAGTAAGAGTCCATGTTTCGCATCCATATAATATAACTGGTAGAATAATAGTATTATATATTTTAATTTTAACCTTTTTTGAAAGGAGTTGGGACTACAAGAGTCTCTGTAATGCATAATAGCACGCATTTCCAGAATTGAGCCTATGTTTAATTTCCTTGTGCATCTCATTCCTGTTTGTGATTATTGTTCCTAGGTATTTGAATTCAGCCACTTCCTCAAAATTTCCCTCATTTGTCATTATCTGTCCATTTATATTACATTATGTATTTCAATGTGCGACCATATATTTAGTTTTATTGATATTTACTTCCAGTCCCAATTTCTTAGTGCTATTCAATATTGTGTGCGTGTTGTCCTTTAGTATCTCCTCGCTATCGGCCAACAGTACTACATCATCAGCATAAACTAACAGCTTATTAATACCATTGAGTTGTAGGCCTTCCTCATCCTCTAAAGATGTGATGGCATGCTCTAGTACAAAATTAAATAATAGAGGAGATAGTGCATCTCCTTGCTTCAACCCATTGCGGATTTCAAAAGTATCCGAAAACTGTTTGCCTACACGCACACTACTCTTTGTGCCATTTAGACACATTCGTATACCTATAGTCTAACTAATTTTTTATGAATTCCGAACTCTAGCAGGATACTATATAACTTCTCCCTCTTGATTGAATCGTATGCCTTTTTGAAGTCTACATATAGTTGATGTACAGTACCACTATATATTCCCATCTCTCTTCTAAAATAGAAATGGGAATATACCACAATAGGTTTAATTATTGTTTTGTCTCCTCCTTTAATTTAGCCTTTCACTTATAGGTACTTTTACGTGCCACGTGTCCTCCGAGCCTTACAGTGGCACGACCTGTCCGGAGAGGGATTTTAACTGTGGATCACATACATACTTTTTTCACCACACAAGGAATAGAGGGCTTCATTGAATGAGTGATCAGCTCAGTTCAGGGCCTTCTCCGAGACAACACAACATCAAGACGAAATACATAATTCACATACATATTATTCATACTAAACATGGTGAATGTGATAACGATTATTGTGATGGCCAGATGGTGTTCGGGGACTGTTTGGGCCTTAAAGTTTCCTGGCATTTGCCAATTATCGTGGCTTCGTCTAAGAGATCGTAGAACTGTCCATTCCCTATCCCTTCTCTATAAAATACTTCACACATCATCGCCTAATTATTTATCACGCCGCTTCATCAGACTATCCGGCACACATAATCTTGACACTCGATCCCATCAGCACATTGTCCTTTATATCCCTCCTCATCACACTGTATATTATTCATTATCTTTTACGGTCTCACTTACCAAAACATGGAATTCCCTTCCGCCCTATGTCAGAGACTGTCAAACTATAACATCCTTTAAAAACAAACTAAAGAATTATTTAATAACAAACTAACTTATACACCTCACTAATAGTATTCTTTTAACCATTAATAAATCCAGTTATTTATGAAAATAATATTAAGATTAACAAATATTTCCTTTGCTTTGTTTTAAATATTGTATAATTGTAAAATTAATTTTCTATATCTCATTATTTTTCTTTGTTTTTTATATAAATTAGCCAGGGACAATTTAATATGTTTTGCTTGTATACATTTTATTATTACTTTTAGTCTTAATTTTAACTAACATTAACTGGTTGCATTATAGATCGTAATATAATAGATATTACCTTTTTGATCAAATTTTTATTTGGTATTTAATATTAGAGTTAATTGAGATTGTTATATTCTGATGTAATATATGTTTGTCCTGGTGAGTGGAAGAGAAGGCCACATGACCTTAACTCCACCAGGCTAAATAAATCTAATCTAATCTAATCTATTTCTATTTTATTTAGATAAGTAGGCATATCTATGAATTATAATTTTTTCAACGCTCTTTTATTCGTATACATTAAGATAAAAATGTAACAATTTCTATTCGGAATGTTATCAATAAATAGAACAATGGAACACGAGCCAACACAATAAAAATTGCATTATCTCTAAAACATGCTACGCACCACTTGTATAAAATAACTGAACATGTTATCTTCATGGCCTCCTGGAACCAAACAATCTCTTAAACGTTCATTAAAACCATTTCAATCTTTACATAGATATTATGACATATTTTGTTAAATTGAAATGATTTACTGTTTAAATTTATGTTTATATCCAGTAGATTTTGTTTTTATTTCCCTTAATCTCGCTCGAATTTTATCTTCGCATTTTACTTCTTCCGCTTCAGAGGTTAGATGACAAACATATTTTTAAACATTTTTCCCAGAATTCTCACCGAGGAAAAGTATTTCACTTCTGCCTATTGAATCCCCAAACATATTATAAACCAGGGGTTCTCAACGCCCTCGATGGTCTAGGGGTTCAAATCTGGCCGGTATATTATTGTATTATTAGACATTATTTTCATTATTGTTCAGTTTGACTAGACAATTAATTATTTAGTATGTAATATTATATCAATTTTGTTTTTATTTAAATGTAACATATGTTTATCCTGGTGAGTGGAAGAGAAGGCCACGTGTCCATAACTCCACCAGGCTAAATAAATATATAAATACATGTATACAGGGTATCCCATTTATCTTGACAACCCGAAATAACTTAGTTCGTTAGTACAAAAAAAAATTGTTTTATACAAAAGGTGTCCAACTACGAGAGAAAAATAATACTGATGGTTAGTGAACATCTTACCGTTATTTATCATAAGTAATGCCACGAGTGATTTCCAAATTATCGATAAATTCACGACTCACGAAGTGAGGAGTGAATTTATCCAGAGAATTTGGAAATCAAGAGTGGCATTTGTTAGGACTATTCAACGAATAAAATTAAGCTGTTCACTCACAAATCATTATTTAAATATAGTTATTTTAAAATATTTATATATTTAATGTAAACAGCGATGTTTGAAAACAAATGAGAAACGATTGGTACGCTTCATTTGCTTCTTTTGTTTATCACTGCAACCAGATCATATTATTTATTACCAAAGGAACGCAATATTGTAGGAATGCACTCTAGTGGAGAAAAACTGAAACACATCAAACTTTATATTAATTTATTTCTGATGCCTATGATAAAAATATATTTTTTTGGAATGTTATTACCTGGGAAAAAATACATTTAAGAAAGTGCAAACAGTGGTTTCTTTTTTGGTGGTATAATCAATTGCTACAAATGTTTTTATATTAACCGACGCATGAGCTATGTGTTGACATTCATGCACTATATATACAATCTGGTAGCCGTATTTATTGGGGTGTCAGTCACTGCAGAATAATGCTATGACCTATTCAGAATGTTAAAAAGGAGGTGCTTTCTTTATTATGATAAACTTTAGTTGGTAAATTCTAGGCGAAACACGACTGTGATTGGTTGTAAATAAAAAATCATTGAAATGTGATTGGTCATTGACTCCCATTTGGGGCATGAGTTAAATAGTCAACAAGATATGAATACTTCGAAAACTATGTTTTCTTCATGTCACTATGTAAATTTTATTTATTTATTTATTTACAAACAGGTTTACAATGTAATAAAACATCTTCCTGTGCTCAAAACGTTAAAAATATTTATCTTCTTTCTCCATTCTTCATTCCTTCCATATGGAATACACCTTATCTCGCAATGTATATATCCATCAGGGAATAATTCATTAAACTTCGACACCTCTTTCTTCACTTTTCATCTCATCACCACTTCGGATTTGAGGTATCTTCCCATTCAACAATCCTTCCAGACCTAGCTACCTCATACCTCTTCTTACATCATCTAATCCATTTAAATTTAGGTCGACCTCACTTTTCTTTCCCAGGTGGAATCCATTCTGAGAAATCTTTTCTCTGGCATTCTACGTATATGACCATACCATTCTAGTTGTCTGTATCTCACAAAATCTAATATTGAATTTGAGGCTTTCATTTGTTGTCTGACGACTGTATTTCTGATTTTTCCAATTTAGAATGTCTAGTCGAGCATCAATAACAATCCATTTCAGTAGAAACAAGCTTTAAACTCAAATTTGTATTCAACTGCCAAGTATCTGCACCATATGTTATCGTGCTTCTAATTATGGATTTATATAAGTTTTATTTGATGGATCAATTAAGCACTCCAAGACCTGTTCAAAAAGTGTCACAAAGTGTCATTCAAAATATTGAACCTTATTAATAGAAATATAAAATGGAATTACTAATGTCATATTACAGTACAAGTAACATGAATTATGTACAGTAGAACATTACATTAAGTGCTCAAACTTGTGACAATTTTCAGTGACACACGTTAAATCGAGAAATGAATGCTGAAGTTGATTTCCCCGCTTTTACCGGCTGGACATGCACAATACGGTCCTGTATATTCTCTGGAGTTGTCAGAATAACTCGATAGACAATATATTTAATAATTCCCCACAGAGAAAAGTACAATATGGTAAGATCAGGAGATCGAGCAGGCCAATGAACTGTCCCTCCACGACCTCGTTATGTTTCCATTAATAAGGTTACATTCATTAGAATGGGTCATGGTGATACATTTTTGAACAGGTATTGGAGAACTTAATGTATCGTAGAAAAAATACATAGTCCCATTGAAGAAAATAAAGTCAGTATTCTTATATTGTTAATAAATGTCGTATTTCCTCGCTTTAAAAGCGCCCCGTGTATTTTCCGCATCCCAATGTAAAGTATTATTTTCAACTTATTTTTGCTCCGTGTATTTTGCGTACATATTTTAGGTTGGGCCTACATTTTCTTTTCAGTGTAGTAAGGGTTTTCCTTCCCTGAACTCCATTGCCAATTCTTACATTCCAACGTAATCCATTTTAACTTTATACTGTATTGTATTATCAACTTTATACTGTATTGTATTGTCAACTTTATATTGCATAGCCCGCCTTATCTATTACGTATAATTAATCATGTAGATAATTCATAATTGTTATTATATGTATAATTTAACCCTAGTGAAATGGAAGAGAAGACCTTACGGTCTTAACTCCATCACGTAAAATAAGTAAATAAATTTTCTAGCAACTGAACTACCTGCTTCACAAAGAAACCCAAAGTCCGCTATTTTGACAATGCTTGCCCTTGATAGAGACAAGTTTTAAAAAAGTAAATACCGGTATTTCAGTTGACTTTCAACACTTGTAATATGGACTTCCTTTTATATTCCGTATTTCAAGATGGGAAAGGAAAATAACAATTACACAGCACCATATAAATTGAAAGTGATATGTATCGCAGAATATTTCGGCAATCGTGCAGCAGAAAGATCAATTTGGAGTTCTCGAATCCAATGTGCGTTATTGGAGGAAACAAAAAGACGCGCTAAATAATGCAAGAAGTGGCAGTAGGGCATTTCGTGGAGATTACAAAATTATCGTATGATTAAATACTATACTTCTTCTTCTTCTTCTTCTTCTTCCTTTCAAGTATTAGGCCAAGGCCTGTTACGATCCTATAGAAAATTTTCCCTTATGGGAAATTCTCATATAAGACTTGAAAGCATAATAATAGTCCCTTCGATTGGTTGCTGGCCAAAGGAAGGCAAGACCAGCGATGGGGCTGCCATCTTATAGCCTCTGGTCAAGGCTTTCTGGAGAAGAAAAGAAAATAAAGGAAAGAACAAATGGAAGAAAGGAAGGACTCCCTAGTCCTCGGATGCCCTAATAGCGTCGGGGTCGAAAAAACAAGAGTTAACCAAGAGAGGTTAGATAGTAAAGTTAAAAGAGTGCTAAACACAAGCAAGTGGAAGAAATGTTTTGCACAGCTTGGGCACCTTGTGGTCGCCATCCACATATCCCCTAGATGAGGACCCCTGAGGGCTAAATACTATACTTATACTTACCTCCGATAATTGAGATAATTCGGAACAGGACCACTAATTTTAAAAATCCACATATTTTACGTTCCCCAATTTTTCAGTGGTCGAAGTAAATTAAGAAGTGCGTCAAGTTACGCGAGCAAATACGAACACTACAAAGTTCACTAACTATCGGTATTATTTTCCCTTCGTAGTTGGTCAACTTTTGTATAAAACAATTTTTAATTTCGGCCGTAGAGTAGTGGTTAAGGTACTGAGCTACAAGCCGGAGGGTCGAGGGTTCAAGTCCCGTTGGGAGTCAGGATTTTTAAACTGACCCAAACCCTCTGGCGGCACTATGGCCCTGGGGTCGACTCAGCGTCTAACGAAAATGAGTACCAGACGCTTGTTCTGGGGGTAAAGGCGGCCGTCACGCAGGGCTGACAACCCGGCTGACATAAAGTGCCGATTGTCTAGAAAAAGTGGGAGCCTTAACCTCCTACTACCCCAAGGACCTCCGGGCCTGTTGTGGGATCACTTTACTTTTACTAACGAACAAAGTTATCTCTTGTGGTCACGATAAATAGGATACCCGGTATGCATAAATACCGGCAGATTTGAAGCCGCGACCCTCGGAACCAGAGGCAAGGAATATAACAACCAGTCCACCGCGGCTGACAGTTGGACCAAGAATAAGGTGGGAAATAACATTTTCCATGATTTAAGGGAGGTAAATTATGCAAGGATGATTGGAAAACATTAACTCGGGAGAGCTTGGATCCGCGCGGCCATGAACCTCGAAGTGCCAGGGAGTTAGTTAGTTTTAATATGAAAGTCAGTAAGTAGAACAAGCTATGAAAATGTAATTTTGAAAGTAAGTAAGCTTGGTTTAAACGATATAAAATGTGTTGTAATTGGTGCATTACTTCAACAGTTGGTATCTGTTTGGATGGTTTGGAGATCTATTAGAAAGCTGCTTCTAAGAGCGCACGCCCATTGCAGATTAATTGCATTAAAACTAACCAATACAGTGATAAATTTGCATTTTATTGCTAAAACCAGATCAAATCAACACAAACCCCCGGGTTACACATGTCCACCGTCACGACTTCACCTTATCTACTTAACTAAATGTTTCCAATTCATACAACCATATGTTACCAACTTGCGCTTTCCTCAAATTTGTCGGCATTGGCAGCCACTGGAAGATAAATAATCACTCTTCTCTGTCCGAAATAACTCATTTACCTCAACCACCTCTCTTCAACGAGACCCTAAGTCTTTATAAATCCATGTACAGTAATTACCCTTATAGTATTAATAATAATAATAATAATAATAATAATAATAATAATAATAATAATAATAATAATAATCATCATCATCAACCGGTATCATGACAGCCTGCCGCCGTCTTCCGGAAACCAAACGCCATTCCTCTCTGTCCATCGATTGAACTTCCTCCAATCCTCTGATAATCATAGCCGCTTGCACAACTTCAATTCAGGTTTTCTTTGGTCTTCCTTTCTTCCTCCCTTAAATTGGGATCTATTCCATAATAAGTTTAGGCAATCTGGCATTCTTTTGACACGGCCATACCACTGCAATATTATCTTTTCTATAATGTCTATGATGTCCGGCTCCTCTTGTACACTCTAATTTCCTTATTTCGTATTCTATCCATTCTAGATTTTCTTTCTGATCCAGCTGAATAATAATAATAGTGATAATAATAATAATAATAATAATAATAATAATAATAATAATAATAATAATAATAATAATAGTGATGATAATAATAATAGTGGTAATAATAATAATAATAATAATAATCCCGCACAGTAAGTAGTAAGTAGAAATAGAAAATAAGCCAACAATCTGTTAGCAGCAGAAATGGATTTTTGGAGGCGATCGACAAGAATTTCAGGAAGGGATAAAGCCAGAAACAGGACAATAAGGGAAATTATGCAAGTTGAAAAAAAAACATATTAGAAAGAATAGAAGAAAAACGTTTGAAATCATATGGACACCTCATAAGAATGGAAGAAGATAGAATACCAAAGAAGATCCTTGATAAAGCTAATGGAAGAAGTGGAAGAGGCAGACCTAGAGAACGTTGTATAGATGGAATGAGGAGAAGTATTGAAGCTAGAGATTTGAGGGAAGAAGATGCTTTAGACAGGAACCTCTGGCCACAAATCACTTTGGGTTGAAGGAGGAAAACTGTATTGTGAAATAGTTCTATTAAAAAAATTTTGAAATACGTAATTATTATTATTATTATTATTATTATTTTATTTCACCGCCCAATGAATTTTAAAAATCAAAGCCTCTGAGCATAAATCATTTTAATACAAGGAATGGTTCATGAGCATTTATATAACATTCCTATGATTTTTATATATACAACATAAATGGCTGAATTAAAATACCTAAAAAAGGTCCACAAAGAAATTAAACTTAGGCTCAATTCTGGAAATGCATGTTGTTATGCATTACAAGGATTCTTGTCCCAATTTCTCTGAAAAATTAAATAAAATAAAAACTGAAAAAATATAGAATATTATTCACTCAGTTATATTATATGGATGCAAAACATGGACTCTTTACTTTAAGGAAATAGAAAAGATTACGAGTGTTTGCGAATAAACTACTTAGAAAGAATGTTGGATCAAAAAGAGATGAACATACAGGTGAATGGAGAAGACTACATAACAGTGAATTACACGATAATTATGGAAAGCAGATGTAATAAAAAACAGTTATGTCTCGTAGACTTCGATTGGCAGGTTATGTGGCAGAAATTGAAAATGAAAAAGGGGTATGGAATGCCTTAGGCCAAGAATGAGGTGTTGACACTGGTCAACATGATTTTTGTCTCATGAGTACCAATAGTTGTACTTAATGCAATTTTTTTATCGTGTTTTAAAAATTTATTCGGAATTTCTCCATCGCCCACAGTTTTTTTATTTCAATTTCAATTAATCGATTTAAATAATTATTTTTTAATAAACGTTTATTCGTCCATTTTCCGTTGTAAAATAAAACCAAATGAGTTACCTCAGGATATTTCAGCTATGGAAAAGAGATATAAAGGCAAATGGAATCATAATATGCTGGCCGATTATTGTTGGACCATAAAGAGGGATGCTCCACAGGCGAAATATAGCAGAAAATCGTCATTTCTTACTTTCTAGGTGAGTCCGAATGTTGGAATATTGTGTAGTTACGAATGTAGAAAATATTAAAGTGTTTGAAATTATAAATTCCTGTCACTCGGAAACCTTGCGTGATGGAGAAAAACCGATATCATATTTGAATTCAGGAGAGAAAAAAATACTATCAGAATCACATATTTTTCTTTCTGAGACAAAAAAAAGTTTCTTTTTTGTTGCTCAGTGTAATTTGAGGGTAGTAGATTATACAAGGGGAATAAGGCGAGTTGGAAGACAGAAGAAACGATGAGAGGATGGTATTAAGGAAGATGTTGCAAACCTACTTAAGTATCGCATATGGAGGCTTGCTGCGCAAAATAGAAATGATTGGAGGCAGAAGTTAAAGAAGGCCAAAGCTTGAGTTTGAGCCAATCAGCCATTGGATGGATGAATGGATAGATTATGTAGGAGATGATTGGAAATCATCTCAGGATAGGGATGTATGGAGAGCTCATGAACCTACGGGTTCGATAGTGCCAGTGAGTTGAGTTATGCTAGTGAAACAGCTGGGGCACATGGTCCGTTGTTGTATAGGAACAAGTTATGCTTGTACGTGCACGCCGTGGTCATCAAGTACTGGCATTTGCACCAGTCAGAGACCTCTGTACTCCTGCTACCAACTCCTCTTCTTAAAGGCTACCTTTCAACCATTTTAACGACTTACTCAATTCAGATCTCCTTTCTCGTCTCATGAATAATATCAAACTCCAAAAGTATAACCCACTCTTATGTAGTAGTAGTGGCAGCAGTGATGGTAATAGCAGAATATATACCCTGTACATCTCTCGTGGAGACATGGGTGTTCCCCTAGCGGGAGTTTCTTGGCCAGTTTAATTTAGGCCGGTATTCAAGAACCAATGGAACTACTTACTATTATGCATTACAGAGACTCTTTACGTCCCAGCTCCTTTAAAAAAACGTTAAACTGAAAATATATAAAACTATTATTCTACCAGTTATATTATATGAATGCGAAACATGGACTCTTACATTAAGGGAGGAAAGGAGATTATGAGTATTTGAGAATAAAGTTCTTAGGAACATTTTTGGACCAAAGGGAGATGAACAGACAGGTGAATGGAGAAGACTACATAACAGTGAACTACATGGTCTTTATAGGAAGCCAGATATAATAAGAACAGTTAAGTCTCGTAGACTGCTATGGATAGGGCATGTGGCACGAATGGGGAATGAAAGACGTGCATGGAAGCTTTTTATAGGAAAACCAGAGGGAAAACGCCCTGTTGGTAGACCAAGAATGAGGTAGGAGAATAACATTAACTATGATTTGAGAGAAGTAGATTATACAGGAATGATTGGAAAACATTAGCTCAGAATAGGGATGTATGGAGAGTTTATGTTCGTGGGGCCATGAACCGACGGGTTCGATAATGCCAGTGAGTTAGTTAGTTTTATTCAAGAACCAAGCTTTCTGCGAAGAGCGACTCTCAGACCGTCTCTCCATGATCTCCATGATTAATTATGAGGGTCATGCAGAACCTACTCTAACTGGCTCACTCTATTCAACATCATGTGCTAATAAATATGTATTAAAAAAACTTTCCGGGAACAATTGAAAGATGAGAGCCTCAGTTTACGGAAGACGGAGATGGCATGGCCTAGAAGTTTGGTTGTTGACGGCCTTAGTGAAGCTTATAAGGGTTCTATGACACAGAGCCACCTACATAAATTCAAATAATAAACAAAAAAAACACAATTTATTGTCGCAGTATGTGAATATTCAGGGCCTATCCAAGAGAAACATTTTCAAAATAAAAAGAAATGCCTTAAAATATAATTGGAAGTTGAACTTAAAGTATTCTATTTTTTTTCAAATGCCCCAGGTTAGTCTTTCGACATTCCTGATTTCTCTCCTGGCATGGCATACTTGTAACCCACTTCTGAGGTTGGGGCGCCTGGAAGGCGGGGTTACGTTGACCCGATGATATGATGGGTGATGATGATGATAATGGTGCGCCAGGAGAGTCTCTAACCCTAAGCTTAACCTAAGATGAATATGAATGATGGTAATTGCGATGGCCATATGATTTCGGGGACCGTTTGGGCCTTAATGTTTTCCTGGCATTTGTCTTACAGGTGAGGAAAAACCCCGATAAAAACCTCACCCAGAAAAATAGTCCCGACCGGGAATCGAACCCGGGCCCGCTGCGTGACAAGGCAGCACGCTACCCCGAAACCACAGCGGTGGACAGTATTCTAAAATCACCATACTTATAATGTAAAATATTCATTAGTCATTGTTCAGACAGTGTAACCAACTTACCACAAAAACCCGCTAACCAATCGATGAACGCTAAACTAATCTGGTGTACACTAACTTGCCCATTTTCTCACCCCAACTTCTCCAAACTAACAGTAAGTTGCCCATTTTCACCCTAACTTGCCCACTAATATAGGTGAACACCTGAGATAGATTCCTCGAATATCTGAATAAGCATATTTGCAATGGCTCTAGCGGGGACGTATGTTATCATATTGACCAACATGACGCCATCAGTCATTTTTTTTCCCCATTCGAATGTTCACAGGTGGTATGGTGATATAGAATAGCCACGCGTTTTCTCCCTACAGACGTCAGTGAGTGACATGGGGTCAGCACATGTCACAATGAGACATCTAGTAAGGCAACTAAGGTATTACCCGGATGAAAAGACCAGTTATTTTTTTCTCAGATACACTAATTTAGCCAAATTGTCGTGGAATTATTCTTTTACGAGCCTGAAGATCTTCAGACTCGGGACCCAAAACTTGAAGTCCCTCCGGGAGGATATACTTCCTAAAACTCCATCGACCTGGCTGAGTTTGAACCCGCGACCCTCGAAACTAGAGTCAAGGAATATAACTACTAGACCACCGTTGCCGACTCCGCAAATTTTACGCCAGTGGAATCCATGTCCGCGTTTTTTGATGGTTATATTTTACGGCGAAAGAGTCACCCGCTCGACAAAGGAACTTTTTTTTTGTCTGGAAAATATCACATGCAAAGATAAATGTTTTCAACATGTACCTCGAATTGCACCAATTAGGATACCTCAATATATTCTCTAATACCACTCAAATGAAGCGTCGGCCGCGGTGGACTAGTGGTTATGCTCCTTGCCTCTGGTCCCGAGGATCGCAGGTTCAAACTCTGTCGGAGTGATTGCGTTTTTTAAATGGACTCCGGGAGGGACTTTAAGCCGTGGCTCGTAAAAGATGAATAAAAAGACCTCTAATTTACCGACCTCATCATGCTAGTAATACTTTAGTTGCTTGCTAGATGTCTCATTGGGTTGGTATGATAACAGCATACCAATCATGACATCTATGGGCAAATATCTGTATTTTTCTGCCCGAGGGCAGGTCTTCCACTGCAATTATAGCATTTTCATGTTATCCTCTGTAGCTTTACTAAGGAATTATAGGTGTGATAGCTTCCTGTTGATTTCCACACCGATGAATGATGATGATGATGATGATGATGATGATGGCCGGATGATTTTCAGGAACCGTTGCGCCCAAATTTTCTTAATTTTCTTGACATTTGTCTTACAGGTGAGGAAAACCCCGAAAAAAACCCTCACCCAGGAGCCTATCCCGACCGAGAATCGAACCCGGGCCCTCTGCGTGACAAGGCAGCATGCTACTTCGAGACCACAGCGGTGAACATGGGCAAATAAATGTAACAAAATTAACTTTGTGTAGTAACTCCTAACACAAAGGAGAAGTTAAGGCTCAACGTTGGACTACGACATTGTAGATAGATAGATTCATATTATACAGAGTGTCCCATTCAAACCTCCCACGTTTTAATTAATCATAACTAACAAAGTATGCGGAATTATGAAATGAGGCCGGTATTAAACGAAACAGAAACTCGAAGAATTTTTATTGCCACACATTGTCACAACTAAAACACCTCTATATGTGCACCATTAGTAGCACGAACAATATCAAGTCTGTATTCGATTTCGTACGTTCTGTCCAACATGTCCATTGGTACTGTTGCAATTGTGTCAAGGATACGGGTTCGTAAATCATGAAGATCTTGTAGTACTGGAGTCGGAAACACGCGGTCTTTTACATACCCTCAAAGGAAGAAGTCCAGTGGAGTGATGTCTGGCGAACGTGGCTTTATGTCATTATTGTCCAACATGCGATAAATGAATTAACTGCAACAATAAAAACAAAAATTCTTCGAGTTTCTCTTTCTTTTAATACCAACCTCATTTCATAATTCCGCATACTTTGAGAGTTATGATTAATTAAAATGTGGGAAGTTTGAATGGGACACGGTGTATTATATAGGATGGAGACTTGGACGTCCACAGAATGTTTTCTGGATCCTGTCTATCTGGAACCGAATAGGATAACAGTGGTCTAATTTTATGTATGTAATACGATGATAATATAATAAAAATGATTAACGACGCGATGATTGATAAATGATAGTTAAGAACGATAATTTTGACGATGCTTAATGGAATGCAAGTTCTTTCAAGACTTTCTTAATTAGCATCTCAAATGATGTTAAGATTGATGTTGCTTTTTCTAACGTTTAATAAAAAAGGTATTTTATCTTCTGCCTATTTATTCAAGCATATGTTGTTTTTATAACATAATTATATGGGGCACCAGAAAATTAACTTGATATGGGGACTTAATCATAACTAAATTATCTCTTTCAAAACGCAACACGTCATACAACAAGCAAGCTCACTCAACGGTAGCATTTCAGACTAATGGTTTAAAGGTTTAAAGGGGCACGCCGTAGCGTAGTGGTTAAGGCACTGAGCTATAAGCCGGAGGGTCGAGGGTTCAAGTCCCGTTGGGGTCAGGATTTTTAAACTGACCCAAACCCTCTGACGGCACTATGGCCCTGGGGTCGACTCAGCCTCTAACGGAAATGAGTACCAGACGCTTGTTCTGGGGGTAAAGGCGGCCGTCACGCAGGGCTGACAACCCGGCTGACATAAAGTGCCGATTGTCTAGAAAAGTGGGAGCCTTAACCTCCTACTACTCCAGTCCCGCGCCGTAGCCGAGCGGTTAAGGTAGGAAGCCTTGGCGCAGAGCTAGGGGACTTGCGCTGGTTCGAGTCTCCATGGGGGAAGAAATTTTCTCATGGTATTTCGGCCAGTATGGGACCGGCGCCCACCCAGCATCGTGAGGCAATTGGGTAGCTACAATAAGTAGCGGCTCCAGGTTGAGGAACCAGCTATAACGGCTGGGGGACTCGACATGCTAACCACATGTCACCCCTATACTGGCTGTTGATCATCTACCTCTGTGATTGACACATGTGGATGTGAAGGGCCAGCAGCCGGCTGGTAAAAGGGCAACCGCTGAAAAGTGGAAAGACCCTCAATCGGAATCGGTTTAAAGGTAATAAAGAACAAAAAATAATAATAATCATCATTTTCACGGATTGAACTACAAAAAGTTCGTTCCGGCATCATGGAGAAAATTGATCTCAACATAGTCCTCTTGGTTTTCCCATACATCTATTCCCCTCTGGTTTATATAATAATAAAATAATAAATTGGGACTGGAAGTAAACATCAATAAAACTAAATATATGGTCACACAAAAATTATATTATGTAATGAAAATGGAAAGTAAATGACAAATAAGATTAATTTTGAAGAAGTGACTGAAATAAAATACTTAGCACAAGTAATTACAAACAGGAATGAGATGCAAAAAAAATTAAACATAGGCTCAATTCTGGAAATGCATGTTATTATGCATTACAGGGACTATTGTCTCCCCATCTTCTCTAAAAAAACGTTAAACTAAAGATATAAGTTATAAAACTGTTATTCTCTTAGTTATATTATATGAATGCGAAACATGGACTCTTACTTTAAGGGTAAAAAATATTACAAGTATTTGAGAACGAAGTTCTTAGGAAAATATTTGGACCAAAAACAAGTGAACAAACAGGCGAATAGAAAAGACTTACAGAACAGTGAGTTTCATGATCTATATAGAAAACCAGATGTACTAAGAACAGTTAAGTCTCTTAGACTGCTATGGGCAGGACATATTGCACGAATAGGAAATGAAAGAGGAGCATTGGGAAACTTCATCATCTTCATCATCATCATCATCATCATCTGCATTCATGGATTAGGTCTGTTGACCCGTTCCGACTTCAGCCCATCTCTTTCTAGGTCAGCCCACTTTCAATCCGGCTTTTCTTCTGCTGAAGTTTATGAGTAAGTTATTTTTTACTAGTAGAGGTTACCAGCCTCTAGCAAAACCCCTCTTCCTGGAGGGCAGGAAACTGCAATTCCGGAGTGTTCGTCTCCTAGAGAAGTTGCCTTCACTACGGCTGTGGGGACTTCTCTTCTCCCCACGTAACCCTGTGGACGGAGCCCTACCCAGGTACTACCCATTGGGCGAGTGGGACCTGGAGCTCACAAAAGGGCAGGGGCGCCTATTCCCTGGAGTGGACTACCTCTTTCAAGGGTTCCACTCTGTTACATTGGGAAACTTCTTGTAGAAAAAACCAGAGGGAAAACCCCCAATTGGTAGACCAAGAATGTGGTGGGAGAGTAACATTAACAATGATTTGAGGAGAGTAGATTAAATAGAATATGATTGGAAAACATTAGCTCAGGATAGGGATGTATGCAGAACTTATGTCCGCACGGCAATGGACCTAAGAGTTCGATAGTACCAGTGAGTTAGTTAATAATGATAACAACAATATTAATAACAATATCATAAACAATAATAACAATAACAAAACATCCACTGCTGTAGTATTGGGATAATGTCGTTTCCTCGTACGCAGCAGGCCTTGATTCGATCCCAGTTCGGTACAAAATTCTAGTCAAGTTTTTTTGGGGGAGTTTCCTCACCTCTGAAACAAATGTCTGAAAACTTTAAGCCCCCAAATAGTTCTCGAACACCAGCCTCTGCACGTTCCTGGAATTTCCTTCCTCAAGATATCAGGGGTTGCCGCACATTTGACACTTTTAAGTCACGCTTATACAGTTACCTGTTGCCTAATAATTAATTTTTCTCTATTTATTTAAATTTATACTATGTCATTAATATTTTTTCTCGTTTTTTATATATCTTGTATATATTATACATTTAATTCGTTAAATCTAGAGTAAATCAAAATACATTAATAATATTAGTAGTATTTATAACATGTAATCGTTTATGTTTATTCTAATTTAGATGTAAGACAATTTTTTTAATTTTTTAAAACCTGGTTGAGTGGCAGACAAGGCCTTAAGGCCTTAACTCTGCCAGGTAAAATAAAGCTATTATTATTATTACTATTATTATTATTATTATTATTATTATTATTATTATTATTATTATTATTATTATTATTATATTATTATATTTCGCCACCACCACCATCTTCATCATCCTTTTATCACATTCGCCTTGTTTTGTATAAATCTATGGTTAAATAATATGTATTGTCTTAAATGTTCGTGTTGCCTCGAAGGTAGCCCTGCATTAACTGATCACTCATCCAGGGAGGCCATCCAAGTCCTTGTGTGGTAAAAAATGTGTCCCAGTAGGACCTGATTAGATTGGGGCATGTAAAAGTACCTGTAAATTAAGAAGGGACAAAGAAGATAGTAATAATAATAATAATAATAATAATAATAATAATAATAATAATCAGCGTCAAGGATTAGACCTCAAGGTCTGTTGCGATCTCATGTTAGAATTGGTCTGTCTATCTTCTACTGGGTCTTCCTAAATTTATTCGTCCTAGTGGTTTGTAAGGAATTCTACTTCGGAATTCCATTACTGTCCATTCTATTGATGTGGTCCATCCATTCATCTCTGCATTGTGAGTTTCTATCTAATAGTTTGAATATAATTAGTTCTGTTCGTCTATTTTTATTTTGTTTTCTATCTGTTATTGTTTAGCCAGCCACACTCCTCAAAAACCTCATTTCTGAAGTTTCTATTCTTTGTTCCTGGTTTTTTATTAAGATCCAGTGTTCCGATCCATATAACAGTGTTGGAACCGCAATTGTTTTATAAAATATTTTAAAAGTGTCTCCAATAATATTAATAATAATAATAATAATAATAATAATAATAATAATAATAATAATAATAATAATTTTATTAAGGATTTTCTCTACATTTGAGTAGTTGTTATCCTTCAGCCCAAATGTATTTCGCTCCGCCACAGATTTCTATCCTTATTATCTTCTTATTTGAGGTCTCTACTGATCATGTTTCTTCTCACCTCATTCTTCCACTGTTCCCTGGGTTTCCCCTCCTCCTCCTCCTGCCATCAGCATTCCAATCCAACGTCATTCTTGGGATTCTATTATTCTCCATCCTCTTCTGATGTTCATACCATTTCAATCTTCGTTCTTATGTTACTTCTATAATATTATGTTTAACATTCATTACCGGTACTTCTCTAATTTTTTGGTTCCAAATTTTCTCCTTTCTTGATTTTCTTGATACCCTTAGTCAAAAATCCATCTCTGTTGTCAATATATATATATATATATATATATATATATATTATATTGCTGTCTATCTAAAGTCCATGTCTCTGCATCATACAGCATAACACTTTGCACTAATGAATAATAATAATAATAATAATAATAATAATAATAACAATAATACTAATAACAATAATACTAACAATAATACCAACAATAATACTAATAACAATAATAATAATAATAATAATAATAATAATAATAATAATAATAATAATAATAATAATAATAATAATAATAATAATAATTGTAGAAAGAATTAATGTAAAAAAGTTACCAAAAGCAGCATTTAATTACAAGCCAAGAGGATTAACGAATGTAGCAAGGCCAGTGAAAAGATGGACAGAACAACTGTGAGGCGGGACAGGCAGTTCGTCTAGCCCGTGAAATTAAGAAGAAGAAGAATATTATTAAAATAATAATAATATTAATAATAATAATAATAATAATAATAATGAAAAAATTAATACCATAATAATGATAAAATAATAATGAAGTTACATGTATACTGACAGAGTTAAAGCTATGAGTCCTTGTCCTCCATAATTAAATATTTACAAATTACGTTTAATGAACTATGAAAGTATATGTAATGACTTCAATAATAGATTTTATCTGCTCAATAAAACTCCCCAGGCAGCTCATGCCACGACAATGTGTAGATTAAAATCTGTTTTGTATATTTGGTCGGTAACTCTATTGAGTAACACTAAAAAATTAGGACTGGAAGTAAACATAATAAATCTTAATAGGCCTATATGGTCACACATATAAATACAATATATAAGGGAAATGGAGAGTAAATGACAAATGACGGAAATTTTGAAGAAGTGGCTGAATTCTAGGAACCTAGGAACAATAATTATAAATAAGAATGAGATGCACAAAGAAATTAAAAATAGGCTCAATTCTGGAAATGCAGGCTATTCCGGAATTCTATTACTGTCCATTCTATTGACTCTTACTTTAAGGGAGGAGAAAATATTACGAGTATTTGAGAATAAAGTTCTTAGGAAAATGTTTGAACCAAAGAGAGATGAACAGATATACGAATGGACAAGACTACATAACAGTGAGCTACATGATATTTATGGGAAACCAGATATTATAAGAACAGTTAAGTCTCATGGGCAGGACAAGTGGCACCTATGGGGAATGGAAGAGGGTAATGGAAGCTCCTTTTAGGTAAACCAGAAGGAAAGCGCCCAGTAGATAAGTCAAGAATGAGGTGGGAGAATAACTTTATGATTTAAAAAACGTTAGCTCAGGATAGGGATGTTTGCAGAGCTTATGTTCGCGCGGCCACGAACCTACGGGTTCGACAATGTCAGTTAGTTATCGTTTGTTAGTAAATATATTATGAGATAAGCTAATATTAATATTCGCATATTCACTTTTTTTCAGTTATTATTTCATTGTATTGACTGACTATCATCCATATCTATTATAACCAACTACTGACTAGTAGCTCCTATAGGTATGTGTTGTCTTGACAGGTGGCCCGGATTTAAAACCAACTAATTAACTGGCACTACCGAACTAGTAGGTTCATAGCCGCGCGGACATAAGCTTTCCACACATCCCTATCCCAAGCTAATGTTTTCCAATCATTCCCTGTATAACTTACTTACCTCAAATATTATTTAAAGTTATACTCCCATCTCATTCTTGGTCTACCAACTGGATATGTTCCCTCTAATTTTCCTACAAGAAGGTTCCGTGCACCTCTTCCATTCCCCATTTGTGGCACATGTCCTGCCCCGTCACAATCTTCGATACTTAACTGTTTTTATTATATCTAGTTTCTTACAAAGACCATGTAGCTCGCTGTTTGAAGACTTCTCCATTCACCTGTCTGTTCATCTCTTTGGGTCAAAATTTGCTTCCTGATAATTTTATTCTAAAATACTTTTATTATTTTCTCCTCCCTTAAAGTTTCTCATCCATATAAAATAACTGGGAGAATAACAGTTCTAGACATTTTCAGTTTATCTTTTTTAGAGAAGTTGAGACGAGAAAAGTCCCTGTAATGAATAATAGCACGATTTCCAGAATTAAGTCTATGTTTAATTTATTTGTGCATATCATTCTTATTTGTAATTATTATTCCTAGATATTTGAATTCAGCCACTTCTTAAAAATTTCCCTCATTTGTCATTAACTGTATATTTCCATTATATGTGCGAACTTATATTTAGTTGTATTAATGTTTACTTCCAGTTCCAATTACTTGTTGTTACTCAATACAGTGTGCGTGTTGGCCCTTAGTATCTCTTCCCTATCGCCTAATAATATTACATCATCAGCACAAGCTAACAGCTCATTAACTTACTGGACGTATTCCTCAAGGATAGATACTTGTAAAATTCGGAATATATGTTGAGCTCTGGATAAGGAGAGAGAGTGTTCTATCTTCACTCTTTACTCAAGAGAGTGGTTAGAAAAACAAGGTGAGAGGTCATGATCGAACATGTGTACCGGTTATTAAATAAGACCGTTATAAGGACAGGGATAATTCAGTGTGGAATGTTGGTGCGTGTGTGATGGTTTTATTATCTTCATCTGACAGCTTGTAAGGTCGTCAGTCTCATTATGTTTAATCGCTGAGCTACCGACCCCCTTAATATCCACACCTACCAATTTACTTGCTCGCTCACTCTTGTTAATCACGCGGCCTAAATACAAGGATGACCGATAGTTTTGAAAATGATGGCGATGTATTTTCCTGTTTTATTTACGTAAAAAAGGAGGGTTTAAAACCTGTTTCATGGTTAAGACTTTATTTTTGAAACTGATGACAGTAGATTTTC
This sequence comes from Diploptera punctata, assembly GCA_030220185.1. Taxonomy (NCBI): domain Eukaryota; kingdom Metazoa; phylum Arthropoda; class Insecta; order Blattodea; family Blaberidae; genus Diploptera; species Diploptera punctata. The sequence goes on from JASPKZ010008883.1 coordinate 728,494, forward strand.
ATTTTAGCGAATTCCGAAGGAATGAAACTATTTAGATGTTCTCATGAAACAATTTTTTAAAAAAGTACAAATCTTCATCGATCCTATCTAGTAGATACCAACAATGATCTTGACCATGTCATGACCTTGACCTTAGAGGGTGTTTCAGAATAAGTATTACAGACTTCTAGGAATTGCAGAGGGGACCTAATAGATGAAGTTTTGATAAGGAATCTATGTCCGGAAACGTGCCATTTCGATGTAAAGTAGGTTTGAAGATCGAAACACAATGGGCTGAAATCGTGTGTTTTGTGTTTCAGAATAAGTATTACAGACTTCTAGGGGGAGATGAAAAGTTTACATGAATAGATTAGGCCTACGTGTATTTGAGAATAAAGTTCTAACTATTTTTTTTTTTTGGGTTAAAGAGAGACGAACAGACAGTGAATGGAGAAGATCATGAAACTGTGAGCTACATGCCTTTTATGGGAAACCAGATGTAATATGAACAGCTATCTCTATCTTCAATGAGGTAACAGCCAAATGTTGGGTTATAGTCTCTCATTAATTAGGAGCTAATAGGCGAAATTACACATATTTCACTATATATGTCTTAGCAATTAAGATATTATTAGGATGATGAAGGTTAGAGCCTTAAGGTTTTTTACGAGCCTAAATATCTTCAGACATGGGACCCACTGCTTAAAAACCCTTCCGGAGGACTTGCTCCTTGGATTTTTCCATCCTAAAAAATCAATCGACCCCGATCGAGTTTGAACCCGCGACTCTCGGAACTAGAAGCAAGGATCATAACCACTAGTCCACCGCGGCCGACAATATGAGCAGTTAATTTTCGTAGGTTGCGAGGGGAAGGACATATGGCATGAATGGGGAATCAAAGAGGGGCGTGGACATTTCTTGTAAAAAAACAGAGAAAAGAGCCCAGTGGATAGGTTAAGGATGAGAGGGAGGAATAACAGTTGCTATGATTTGAGGGAATGAGGGTAGGGATGTATGGAGAGCTTACGGTCGCGCGGGGATCAATCTCCGAGTTCGATAGCGACAGTGAGTTAGAGTAAAAGTAATGATGTAGTGGTGACATCTATACGAGTGGAAATGAACTGCTTTCAAGTGTGGTGAAAGAAATTCTGGACGTGTTACACAAACCTGGTATTAAAATTGTGCTTTAAAGCGCAAGATGGCAGATAATGTAGCCATGCTAATCATAAACAAATGCTGTAACTGATTATATACATCAGGAGCAATTTACAGGGTGTGGCAATACTTGCACTCCCACTTCAAATAACATAAGCAATCTTTCCTCTCGCTCGAGTTTCAAATTAAACAATTTCTTTAAAATTAACTCAGGCATTTGAAATGAGCAGGATCACATTACAGATTGTAAGAATGTAAAACTCAATTAAAAGTTTTACTTCGAAGACCGAAGGGAAACATACCCTCATGGAAACCATGGCGAAGTTGGAGAAAAAGTATCCATGGCGCGACAGGCCTAGAAGGCTCTTGGTCTGCTGGCCTCACAGCCACATGTGTTAATCACAGAGGTAGACCATCATCCAGCCAGTATAGGAGTGACAAGTGGTCAGTACGTCGGGTCCCCCAGCCGGCTGGTTTTCTCAACCAGGTTGCAACTTATTGTAGCTACCCAAATGCCTCACGATGCTGTGTGGGCACCGGCCCCACACTGACCGAGATTACTTGAGAAAATGTCTTCCCCCCATGGAGACCCGAACCAACGAAGTCCCGTAATCCTGCGCCAAGGCATCTTGCCTTAACTACTCAACTCCATGGGACGAACATGGAGAAACGTTTTATAATGTTTTTCCTCTTATTGAATAGTTTGTCGGCTGCGGTGGTCTAGTGGTTATATTCCTTGCCTCTAAGTCCCAAGACTCGCGGGTTCATCCCGGTTGGGGTCGATGGATCTTTTTAGGATGGAAAAATCCAAGGAGCTCCTCTTCCGAGAGGGGATTTAAGCCGTGAGTCTCAAATCTGAAAATTTTCAGCATCGTAAAATAACCGCAAACCTGTACCAAATTTAATAAATAGCATAAATTAAACAGCGAACACCAGTTAATACATGTATGTTACAAGTGAAGAATTACATGGTATTTATAGGAAGCCAGATATAATGAGAACAGTTAAGTCTCGTAGACTGCGATGGGCAGGACATGTGGCACGAATGGGGAATGAAAGAGGTGCATGGAAGCTTCTTGTAGGAAAACCAGAGGGAAAACGCCCAGTTGGTAGACCAAGAATGAGGTGGGAGAATAACTTCAACTATGATTTGAGGAAAGTAAGTTATACAGGAGATGATTGGAAAACATTAGCTCAGGATAAGGATGTATGGAGAGCCTATGTCCGCGCGGTCATGAACCTCCGGGTTCGATAGTGCCAGTGAGGTAGTTAGTTTATGTTACAAGTGAAGATAGTATTTTAAAACAAACTTAAAGAAAATATAAATTCAGATTTCTTTAAAAGATTCTAACGTCCGACAGTCCCTTAGCATGTGTGTGTTCGCTGCAGATCGTGTCTCTGTAAAGCCCATACGGCGTGGGGTATGTTAGAGTACGTATAAAGGGAGAGGTTAAACTAAGGTAAAGAAATAAAAAGAACGTCATGCCTGAAATAAGAGATCTGTGAACAATTTTCGTCGGATCTTTCACGCACAGCATTGAACTGCTACACTATTTTTAAAGAAAGTCGTTAAATAAAATATTACCTATCTACCAGTATACGTAGTTCCCAATCACATGGCAAATAAAAATTGTTAAAATCTTCTGCTTTTCCCAGAATTTAACATAACAGTATGGAGGTACCAAGTCAACCGTAAACAAAACTAGCATGCATTGGAGCAGTAACATGTGATCAAAATGCTTTACAAATCTCACCTTCAATATGTGAAATATCGGAACAAGCTTCAGTAATAATAAAAACAGTTATTTCACCCAAAGCAGTGCTGTACCAACATCTGTTCTGTTTTTATCGCATAGTAACTTCACACATAACGATCCTTCCGCAATTTCCTGTAACTATGTTCTTATTTGGAAACTGGCTTTCTTGCTTCTTCAGAGATTTACAATTATCAATATTGTTGAATTTTCTGCCAAGTTCACTCTGGTGATAGCATGCCTCTTGACTAGCGAGTCAGGGCTTCAATTGCACTCTTTTTCAATTATTTTCAAGCTTCTGTACTCTTGCACTCCTAGTTACCTGATGTAAAGATTTTAGAAGTTATATTTTACCAGATCGGCCGCGGTGGACTAGTGGTTATGCTCCTTGCCTCTGGTCCCGAGGGTCGCGGGTTCAAACCCGGCCGGGGTCGATGGATTTTTTAGGACGGAAAAATCCAAGGAGCAAGTCCTCCGGGAGGGACTTTAAGCCGTGGGTCCCGAGTCTGAAGATTTTCAGGCTCGTACAAAATCCTTAAGCCTGAATGAAAAGGCATCTAAGCAAAATTTACCGGATTTTCCCGTCCTAGTACTACCTTGGTTTCCTAGATGTAAGTATGAGGCGGAACGCTGACCACGGACCACTCAAAATGACATCTACACGAAAACAAGTGTAACTAAATTAGTATGGTTCAAATTCTTCCCTGTAGGGGGAGAGCGCCTAAATCTCTGTTAAGGGAAAACATGGGCTTACAAAAAAAATATTTTATCAGAATATTGACACTAGATCACAGTCTGCTAACAATCCCCCTCCACAACCTCTTCTTATTCTACCTCTTTCACAGTAGCCTCTGCCCGCTCCTGGAATTCCCTTCCTCAATATATCAAGGGTTATGATGAAAGTTAAAAATTAAATTGTACATGTTGGTAGGTGCCGTCGTCCTCAACTTTAATACATTGTATATAAAATTAAATGGAGCGCTTTCGGCTTTCGGAAGTTACCTTCCATCTTCTGCAGGTTGAGTTTCCGCTACTTGTTGTTGTTGTGTGCGGTGATGTATACTCCAACCGTTTGTAGCAGCAACTGACTTGTTTTTGACGATCTCGTATAATGGGTTTGACTGGGGTGCGTTCTCATTGAGAAGTGTTTGCTGCTACAAACAGACGGCCCTGATTTAGACCAATGAGAGATGAACAGACAGGTGAACGGAGAACACTAAATAACAGTGAGCTACATGATCTTTATGGGAAATGAAGTGTAATAAGAACAGTTAAATCTTGTAGACTGCGATTGGCAGGACACGTGACACAAATTGGATTGAAATAAGGGCGTGGAAACTTCTTGTAGGAAAACCAGAAGAAAACCGCCTAGAAGTTAAACCAAGAATAGGGTGGGAGAATAACATTAACCATGATTTGATGGAGATAAATTTGACAGAGAATCATTGGAAAACGTTAGCTCAGGATACGGATGTATGGTGCGCTTATGTCCGAGTGGCCATGAATCTCCAGATCAATAGTATCAATAAATTATTATTATTATTATTATTATTAGTAGTAGTAGTAGTAGTAGTAGTAGTAGTAGTAATAGTAGTATATCGGTAATAACAATGTTAAACGGAGTTTTGTGGGATAAGATCATAAAAATAGATACCAAATTACAAATTTATGAATCCATAATTCGAAGCATGCTAACATACGGTGCAGAAACATGGCAGTTGAATAAAATTTTGAGTTTAAAGCTAATGTCTACTGAAATTGATTGTTTTAGACGCTCAACGAGAGATTCTAAATTGGAAAAAATCAGAAATGCAATCATCAAACATCAAATTAAAGTTCAAAATTCAATATTAGATTTGTGAGATATAGACAACTAGAATGGTATAGACAACTAGAATGGTATGGTCGTATGCGTAGGATGTCAGAGAAAAGATTACCCAGACAAGCTTTGAATGGATTCCACCTGGAAAAGGAAAGAGAGGTGGACCTAGATTTAAATGGATGGATGATGTAAGAAGAGGTATGAGGGAACTAGGTCTGGAAGAATTGGAATGGGAAGGTAGAGAAGAATGGAGAAAGAAGTTAAGCATTTGAAAAGCTTTGAGCACAGGAAGATGTTTTATTACATTGTAAACCTGTTATAAATTATTATTATTATTATTATCATCATCATTATTATCATTATTAATTTTATCACAAACATGTAATGTTGTTAAACTCAGTGTGAAATAATTAGGCTTTACGTTAAGGAGATTTATTCCATTTTTATGTTAAAACTAGAAAGCAGCGCTGAAGAAGTGAAAACTAGAAATTACTATAATAGAGTTTTAATGAATGACTTATGCTTACACCTCTCTACACATTTTTTGCAAGTTAACTCAATAAAGCAAGTTGCAGAAAACACGTTTACCTGCGGTGCGGTTTAAACATAGTAATTTGAGTGTTTAATTTTCGGCACTACATATTGGTCTGTGTAATTGTCTTGTTATACCGCACAAAGCACGAAACGAGGTCGTCACTTCTCCTCAAAAGTTCATAAAATAGCAAAGTCGTGAAATGTGAAATTTACTTGATATCCCTCTCCGAATTATCAAAGTAAAATTTCCCAAAATTTTAATACAATATTTTATTACCTCGTTTCGTATTTCTCAATTAATTGTACAATTTTATCCGTGCATAAATTCTCTCCCTTTTTAATCTCTCGTTAGTTTAATTTTTCCCCCTTGTAAGTACTTTTTTTATCCCCAAATCCACCCGGATCTTACGGAGAGAGATTTTTATTTCTGAATCACTAACATATTATGATATGGGTGATGTGAAGACAATGGCCAGATTACATTCCGTAACTATTTGGTACTTGAAGTTTCCTACAACTCAACTGTATTATTATTATTATTATTATTATCATCATCAACATCATCATTATTAATATTATTATTATTATTACTATATTGTTATCATTATTGTTATCATCAACATTCTCTAACTAAAAAGTGGAAATAAATGCAGTAGATAAATGAGTAGATTTCTAATATTAAAACTTAATACATAACTTTTTCATTTGTTTATTTCCACTTTTTTGTGAGAGTGTATGCATTTGTTTTTCCCAAATGCCCCAGGTTGTCATTTGGACATTTCTGGTGTTCTCACCCAGGAAACGTGTCCCGACCAGGGATCGAACCCGAAACTGCTGCGTGACAAGGAAGCACGCTACGTCGAGACCACAGCGATGGACAGAGCGTATTGATATTACTATTACTATTTTCTTGTAATATTTATTTTTATTTATTTATTTATTTAGCCTGGTGGAGTTAAGGCCATGTGGCCTTCTCTTCCACTCACCAGAACAAGCATATGTTACATATGAATACAAAAAAAAAATACAATAATAGTCATATAAAACAGGACAAACATATGTTACACATGAATACAAAAAAATTACAATAGTAGTCATATTAGACAGGACAAACCTGTTACATATGAATACAAAAAAAAGTTACAATAATAGTTATTGAACAATTCATTATCTATCATATTGAATAATAATGAAATTAATGTCTAATAATAGAATGAAACTAAATACAATTAAAATTAAATTAATGATACAATGAATAAAAAAGGAATAACAGCTCGAATCTACTATGCATAAAAAGAAGAGAAAAAAAACACTACAATGAATTAATCTACGCTTTTTATACAAGGCATTAGGTAAATATATTAACAAATCCTAAGTCTATTTTTATTAAATAATGCAAAAACGCATTATTAATTCTTAAAAAGTAGTATTAGTGAGTTGTTTCTGTTAGTGATTTTATTTTCAATTTATTTCTGAAAGATGGTAAAGTTTGGCAGTCTCTGACATAGGGTGGAAGTGAATTCCATGTTCTAGCAAGAGAAACTGTAAAAGATTTCGAATAATAGGTAGTATGATGAGGAGGGATATAAAGGACACTGTGCTCAAGGGATCGGGTATCTAAGTTATGTGTATCAGAGAGTTTAGTGAAGCGGTGTGATAAATAAAAAGGTAAAGATGTGTGTAATATGTTATAGAGTAGGCATAGGGAATGGATGGTTCTACGATCTTGAAGACGAAACCATGACAATTGTTCCAGGGATGGTGTAACGTGATCAAATCTACGTATACCACAAATAAAACGTATGCAAGAATTGTGAACACGTTGAAGTCTTTGGGTAAGAACAGTATTTAGGTCAGTAAAAAGAGTATCACAATAATCAAAATGGGGCATTGCGAGTGTTTTCTACTAGCATTTTTCTTAGAGAAAACGGTAAACAATTTCTTATACGATTTAATGAGTGTATTATTGAGAAGATAGTTTTGCAAATGTTATTTATTTGTTTATTCCAAATTAAATGTTTATCCATAAACACTCCTAGATTTTTTACTGTCTCACTATAAGGGATCTGAACCCCATTAAGTGACACATGTAATACTGCATTTGTGTTAATTGAGGATAATAGTCTCTGATGGCCCATAATGATTGTTTGTGTCTTTCTAGGATTTAATTCAAGTCCATATTTCTCTGTCCACGCCGTTAGCGAGTCAAGGTCCTCGTTAATTTTGGTTACCGCGTCATTTAAAGAATATTTGTCTGAGTGAAGGTAGATCTGCATGTCGTCCGCAAATAAGTGATGTTTTGCAATGTTTTTAGGGAGTCAGATATGTCGTTTATATAGATTGAAAAAAGCAATGGGCCGAGCACCGAGCCCTGTGGAACTCCAGCTTTACGGTAGGTCCAAGAAGAGCGTAATGTAGAATTTCCTACAACATATTGCTGGCGCTCACGAAGGTAGGAGTTGAACCATTGCGTGACACTGTCAGAAAGTGAGAGGTTTTTTAGTTTAAGCAACAATAAGTCCAAGTCTACCGTGTCAAATGCTTTACTAAGTCAAGTAGTGTAAGAATAGTAAGTTTTCGATTATCAGATGCTTCGCGTATGTCTTCACATATATTTAGTAGAGCAGTATTTGTATTGTGTCCTGTCCTAAAGCCTGATTGGTATTGATCTAAAAGGTCGTGTTCAGTTAGGTAGTCAGTCAGTTGTTTGTGGACTAATCGTTCCAAAGCTTTTGAAAGGGTAGGTAAAATACTAATGGGTCGAAAATCATTAGGAATTAAGGGAGTTTTTACTTTCGGGAGTGGGCGTACAATTGCTTGCTTCCATAATGTGGGATATATAGAGGTTTGTAGTGAGGAGTTGAAAACATGAGTTATGGTAGGTAGTAATACTCTCTAATTAAAAATTGTAAATAAGTTCAACAAACAGATGAGTTGATTTACATTATTAAAACTTAGTTAATTGCTTTCATTAGTTTATTTCCACTTTTTAATGGCTTGAGATTATCACCTTTATTATTATTATTATTATTATCATTATTATCATTATTATCATCATTATTATTATTATCATTATTATTATTATCATTATTATTATTATCATTATTATTATCATTATTATTAAATAAAAATAAAACGTAGTTTTATTTGATTTTCATATTTATTATATAATTCAGTGACAGCTGTTTCGGTACACTGTACCTTCTTCAGACATGTTAACAAATTATGAATTGTGTTCCAACTCAATTCAATAATTTGTTAACATGTCTGAAGAAGGTACAGTGTACCGAAACAGCTGTCACTGAATTATATAATAAATATGAAAATCAAATAAAACTACGTTTTATTTTTATTTAATTAATAAATATGGATTTTCATCAAGTAAACACCAACTCAATTGATTATTATCATTATTATTATTATTATTATCATTATCATTATTATTATTATTATTATTATTATTATTATTATTATTATTAAATTATAAACATTTAATTAAGCACATTTTATGTATTTATAATGAATAATAATTTATTCCTTCACCTATTATCATCGGGGTAACGTAACTCGGGCCTTCCAGGCGCCCGAACATCAGAAATGTGTTAAAATTCTGATAATGCCAGGAAATAAACCCATAAAATGTCTCTTGAAATAGAATCTGGTGGCAGTTAATATATATATATATATATATATATATATGCATATATATAGGCCTATACATACATAACTATTTATAAAAAGTTATAATACTTGCTTTTAAATAGTTTGAATACCTCCAACACAACAAAGGAGCCAGTTCGGAATTCCACTGTGCATCGATTGCCCAACATTTACATAATATTCATGCCTTGAAAATAGTTATATCTGACATTATGTGAAATAAAATTATGTAAGTTGTAATTGAAAGTTATGAGTTCGTTTCAAAATTACTGATGAAACAACTCAATACGTCCTAAAACATCACATTAAGCCCTTGTAATATAAACGACTATTTGAATTTAGATTTTCTAACATGGTTTTGTTTTGTTTTTCAGCTGGAGTGATCATGGGAGAGGACCAACACAGTCGCAGTTACCATCACAGCGTCGTGACGTCACAATCCCCTCATTCCCATCACGTGACCTACGTGAACCAATCAGAAGACGAGGATCTTATTTTAGACGACACCGACGGAGGTGTGGATACTAACGAATTCGACAAGTATCTCAAGTACTCGGGAGGACAACATCAAAATCCTCAGGAAAATACCACCGACGACATGCACATGGACTCAAATCACAATTATCACCCACATCAGCACCATTCCATGTCACCGAGCCACCACCACCCGCACCAATTACAACCCCATCCATATTACAATCATGCAACAATGGAATCTGTCATTCTCAGCAATACCGCTCACATTCTGAAATCAGAACCGTCTGCTCTTCATCTTCATCAGCAGGGACTTGGATCTTATGGGGCTACAGATGTCACCCATGTCCAACAATGCGATTATTCTGAACAGCAACAACAAATGCCACAAATCAAAACAGAAGATGATTTCAGTGTTATTCTTGCAGATGTTCGTAAGACATGTTATAGCAGTTGATTTTTTCCATTGCAAGTTTTTTTATTGTAGGAATCACAATGGCGCATAGCATACGACAATATTTCGAAAATACAATGTATAAATTTCTTAATATCAAAATATAATACTAATAAAATTCATATCAAATCCCATTGAGATGAATAGTGATAAGATAAAAAAATTTGAAATATGTACTTACCATTTAGCAGGTGCCGTCGTCCTCAACTGTGATAAAATGTTGTTTTTAAAATATTAATTGTTGGCCTTTCGGTAGTTAACTCCCATCATCATCAGCTGCTGACTGAATTTGTTGTTTTCGACGTTGAAATGTTGTTGGTCAGTTGCTACCGACGACGCTTCAACATCGTAAAACAACAACAACAGTCAGCAGCACATACTCGCCCTGCTGATGATGGAAGTTAAATCCTGAAAGGCATACAGTTAATATTTTAAATACAACATTTTAGCACAGTTGAGGACGACGGAACTTGCCAAAAGGTACATATTTTAAATTGTTTATCTAATGACAAAAATAATAGTAAAATAAATTGAATTACAATGTACAGGATATAACTAAAATTCCCATAACTGACTTTGAGGATGTGTAGTGGGGAACAGGACGTTTATGTCTAGTCTAGGAACTCGTGTCCGAAAACTTACCGTTTTCCTGCTAAATGCAAAATATTACAACACACGTTGCTCTCTGACGCCAGCTGCTTGTCGTTTGAGTCCACTTACAAGAAGGGCTCGATGTGACGACCACTTTCGTCAACATAGATACGGTATCCCTCATACCATGTTCTGGTACATACGATCACCAATCCTTGGCCATGCGGTGTCCGCCGCAGCCATAACCCGCGCCAGTAGGTCTTCCTCGGATGACACAGGGGTCTCGTAAATCAAGGATTTGATGTGACCCCACAGGTATAGTGGACTCAGTATTTTAGTTTTCAGGCGCCTTGCTTTGTGGTTAGGTAGGTCTATTTTGCACGGAGAAGTATTTAGTATATGAAGCGGCGTTGTCACGTTTTATTCACGGCACTAACATACTATATTATAATAATACTGCATAAAACAATAGTTGCAACGCTGTTAAGATAGTTATACCCATGTGGTGTTGACATGGAAACGTCATTTTATACGTCAATTATAATGCGAAGGCATTATTGGCAAAGAACTGTTTTCAGTTTTTGGTGACTGGAGCGGCGTCGTAGAAGCCTCTAAAAACAACTCCCCGGCTCTACCTGGCAGTAATAATGTATTTTTTAAATCGGAGGAAAACAGTTGCCTGTAATGCCGCCTGGAATGTAAAATACCGAGTCCACTATAGTATTCTAGCGGGGTCAAGTCGGGAGAACGTGCAGGGTGCTTGGCGCCGAATATGCTGGATATTTGAACGTGTGTTTTTGTATCTTACATATAGCGAGAAAACCGTACGTTTCTGGACATAAGTTCTTATGATAAACATAACCGTCTTGGTCCCCACTACATGTCCTCAGAGTCTGTAATGGGAATTTAGTTACACTCTGTATATTAGAGCAATTAGTGCCAGTATCGTTTTCTTTACGGCTTTGTTTAATATGGGAATCTTTTCACGACGTCCAAGTTGGATTAATCCGCGAAGCAAACTTCCAAACTGTACCTACTGCGAAAAAAGTAGAATCTTAAAACGTACAAGCATACGCGACATAATATGGGTTCGAACACAGTACACAAAATCATTTATTTATAGTCTACATTTTGTCTTTCAGTGCGTTAATTGATGTTTTATGATTTTTCGCTTGCCTACAGGTTAATAATATTGAATTTGTTCATTTTAATTTTGTCTAATTTGTGTAAATACTCTGTAATTACTTTTATTTATTTAGTCTGTCTTATGAGGGCACGCTATAGTGTAGTTGGTTAAGGTAATATGCTACAAGCCCGAAGGTAGGGGTTCAAGTTCCGGTCGGGTCAGGAATTTTAAACTAGCTGAAACCTTCTGGCCCTGAGATTAACTCAGCCTCTAAAATTAGTACGAAACTCTTGATTTGTCACTGAGGGCTGAGAGTCTGGCTAACTTCTCGTTCCAATTGGCTAGAAAGGTGGGGGTCTCAAATTACTACAAGGACGTCTTTAGACTGTAGTGAGATCACTTTATTTTCAGCTTTTATGTTATGATTTTATTTTACATTTAATATTTTTCGCTGGTTAATTGGAAGGTCATTTACTTCTGCCAGTTTAAATATATTATTATTATTATTATTATTATTATTATTATTATTATTATTATTATTATTATTATCATCATCATCATCATCACCATCATCATCATCATCACTATCACCATCATCATCACTATCACCATCATCATCACTATCACCATCATCACTATCATCACTGTCATCATCATCACTATCATCACTGTCATCATCATCACTATCATTATTATTATTATTATTATTATTATTATTATTATTATTATTATTATTATTATATGAAGGGTACAGAAAAAAACAGGCAAGTCACTTTTCGTTGAAACAACATCCATACTTCCTGACCTGAATCCTATTTTTTTATTTTATTTATTTTTTGGCACGGATCGGCCGCAGTGGACTAGTGGTTATGCTCCTTGCCTCTGGTCCCAAGAGTCGCGGGTTCAAACTCGGCCGGGGTCGATGGATTTTTTAGGATGGAAAAATCCAAGGGTCAAGTCCTCCGGGAGGGCCGTGGGTGCCGAGTCTGAAGATTTTCAGGCTCGTAAAAGATCCCTAAGCCTGAATGAAAAGGTCTCTAAGCAAAATTTACCGTCCTAGTACTACCTTGGTTTCCTAGATGTCAGTATGAGGCGGAACGCTGACCACGGACCACTCAAATGACATCTATACGAAAACAAGTGTAACTAAATTAGTATGGTTCAAATTCTTCCCTGCAGGGGGAGAGCACCTAAATCTCTGTTAAGGGAAAACATGGCTTACAAAAAGAATAAAACCAATGATTAAATTGTAATTATATTTTATTTCTAAATTATAGTGATTTTCTTGGCAAATAAAACGAAACCTCAAATTTAATTTCGACAAAAAAGTGACACCTAATTCTTTCACTGTATCCTTTACATAATAATAATAATAATAATAATAATAATAATAATAATAATAATAATAATAATAATAATAATTATTATTATTATTATTATCATTATTATCATTATCATTATTATTATCATTATTATTATTATCATTATTATTATTAGTATTATTATCATCATCATTATTATTATTATCATCATTATTATTATTATCATCATTATTATTATCATCATCATCATTACATTTCTTTTTTTTATTTTCAATAAATAAATATTATCTTGAAGAAGATTTCCGGGCTTTAGGACGTGGTCTCGAGGCTTGAAGTTCCCGATGTTTCGCCAGAGATTATGTCTGGCATCCTCAAGGGTTGTCTTGAGACGCAGCCTCGAGATCAGAGCCTACAGCGCGGAAATCTTCTTCAAGATCATCATAGCAACTCCGGCCGTGAAAGCCTAAATCAATACAATAAATAAATAACCTGTTTTTTATCTACTGGCATATCACGAGGTAATTTACTATGTTTATTTACAGTTAATTATTAGTTTTATTTGCTATTAATTATTAGTGTTTTTAGTCTCACTGTAGACATAACGAAGAAATTATTTTTATTATTATTATTATTATTATTATTATTATTATTATTATTATTACTATTATCATTATCACTATTATTATTATCCCGCGCCATATCCGAACGGATAAAGGGATAATGCTTGGTGAAGAGCTACTTTTGTTCGTGCGAGAAAAAAATTGTCTCATGAAATTCCGCCAGTATGGGGACCAGTGCCCACCCAGCTTGGTGAGTAATGTGGATAGTTGCAATAAGCAGGGTCTCCAAATTAAATAAAGCAGCTATGAAGGCTGGGGGACCAGATATGCTCACCACATGACACCCTATACCGGCTTTATAATTGTCCGTCTTTGTGATAAACACAAGTGGACGTAAGTTCAGGAGAGTACTTGCAGGCCAAGGGCTCCTGGGCATATCGCTCCATTGAGTTAGAATATTAACTATTATTATCGGATCATGGAGTCATTTATTATTATTATTATTATTATTATTATTATTATTATTATTATTATTATTATTATTATTATTATTATTATTATTATTAATTCAGAAAAAGCATTACATAATTTGTACTTGAATGAAGATCATCTATTTCTCAAGTCTTAAATTAAGTACGTTAGGATGCCTGTTATGTTATGTTTCTGCGCTTAAAGATTTATTTATTTGGCATGTGGTGTGCTTCGAATCCCCATAATTGATGTAAAAAATTGTGCAGAGTGATTCTAAGCTCCAAATTCAGATATACGTTTATTTTAGCTTTATAATGCAGTTAGGCTTGGGCCCTAACGCCTTATGGATTAAGTGACATTTCAGAGAAAATATTACAATATTTCGCAAAGTCCTAGAGATCCGCGGATGTCAGTAGTTTAAAGTGTCACCAATCTCGAATTTTCAATTGTTAACATTTCTGCTATGAACAAAGCTTATGCCTTTCAAAACATGGCTACTGTTTCTAACAATGCTACAAAACAAATGAAAAATCACAAAATTAAATTAATTAATTTTATAATAAATAAAATTATATAAAATAAATATTTACATAAAATATTTAATATAAGCATAACTAAATTTTTCATAAGTAATGCCACGAGTGATCTCCAAATTATCGATAAATTCACGACTCACGAAGTGAGGAGTGAATTTATCTAGACTATTTAACTCATGCCCCAAATGGGAGTCAATGGCCAATCACGTTTCAATGATTTCTGTTTTACAACCAATCAGAGTCGTGTTTCACCAAATATTTATCAGTGTTATAATTACCATATTAAAGAAAGCTCCTCCTTACAATATTGCGTTCCTTTGGCAATAAATAGTATGATCTGGTTGCAGTGATAAACAAAAGAAGCAGTAGAAGCGTACCTATCGTTTCTCATTTGTTTTCAAACATCGCCGTTTACATTAAATATAATAAATATTTTAAAATAACTATAGTTAAATAATGATTTGTGAGTAAACAGCTTAATTTTATTCGTTAAATAGTCCTAACAAATGCCACTCTTGATTTTCCAAATTCTCTAGATAAATTCACTCCTCACTTTCGTGAGTCGTGAATTTATCGATAATTTGGAAATCACTCGTGGCATTACTTATGAGAATTTGGAAATCAAGAGTGGCATTTGTTAGGACTATTTAACGAATAAAATTAAGCTGTTTACTCACAAATCATTATTTAACTATAGTTATTTTAAAATATTTATATATCTAATGTAAACGGCGATGTTTGAAAACAAATGAGAAACGATAGGTACGCTTCATCTGCTGCTTTTGTTTATCACTGCAACTAGATCATACTATTTCAGAATATTAAAAAGGAGGAGCTTTCTTTAATATGGTAATTATAACACTGATAAATATTTCGTGAAACACAACTCTGATTGGTTGTAAAACAGAAATCATTGAAACGTGATTGGTCATTGACTCCCATTTGGGGCATGAGTTAAATAGTCACATTAAATTATTTTATAAACTGTCGTGTATGCAATTGTGAATCCTACAAATTAGTTTACAATATGGCTACCCGAACAAAAGAAAGTGTTGTTTTGTTGATAATTCAGATTATGTCGAAATCTGAAAGACGGACATTAAACATGGAATTTCTTCAAATATGTGCTCAATATTGTGAAAAGTGGGTAATTTTTAAGTAAAGGGAATAATTTAAATTTATATTTTATATAAATGTACAAACCAAAGAAATTTTAATCATTTAAATCTTATTGTTAACTATATCATTGAATTTATTACCTCGTGGTAAGGAAATTGTCGTTTTCCTTTGGGAAACATGATACATTGTTCCTTCAGAATGAATATTTTTCAAGAAGAGCTAGTTCTATTATTTTCCAATCACTGGTAGGTAAACTGGCAAATTGAGGAATTATAAGTGCCTATTTATGTGATGAGATGAACTATAAAGAAACAACCAGTTTAACCATATAATAATGAAAATATTTACATACTCTAATACATGAAGTGTAAAAGCCGTATTATATGCCTTAATACATTCCCAATCATGATCAATCAAATTGCGTATTTTTTAATCACTACTAGCCGATTACCCGGCATTGTCCCGGAATCTACTCATCCTGATCTTCTTGGCATCTATAAGCTGAAAGACAAAAATGTTATTGTGAATTATCCGTAAAAGATAGACATATGCTATCCTGGGTTTTTTTGTATATTTTTTTTTTAGATATTCAATTCTGTGTACATTAATTTTGATGTATTTGGTATGGTTTAGGCAACTAAATCATTTAAACGTCCAAAAAGCTATTTTTTTAGTGCACCAATATACTTTTTTTTTAGTTCTGGCCCTATAGTACGTACGGTAATGTGTTATATACGTTAATTATCTAAATGAGTAGTATTTAAATCCATTAAGGACAGACATACAGAGTTCATTTGTATATATAAATATTAAATTCAAAAAAAGTACGCTGTACTCTAATTCCATTTATGGCAGAGGCACTCCTGCGCCTTAGAGTAGTTAGTTAAGGCAATATGCTACAATCCTACACTTCAAGCACCTCCTAAAGGTCTATATAGATATCATTTTTATAGTTCATAGCGAACTTATAATTTCGTGGCTGTTATCTATAAAAATCCTGAATTTGCATTAAACTTCTTATCCTTCCCTAAACCAATTCCTTTCCCTCCATTTTTTATAAAATTCCCTCTACTTCAACTACAGTAATGTCTCATAGGAAAGGATTTTAAGGTGCAAATTTTGGTCGTAAAAGGGGGGAAAAAAGGGTCTCAATATACATATAAAAAGGTGTAAAACAGGTGCTGCTGAAACAACTGTATTAAGGTTTAAGGGGGTGATGGGTGAAATTTTCGACATTTTCGGTCAAATTTAGATTTTGTTTTGTTTTTTGCATTAAAAAATACTACGTACCTTAAAGTATAAGCTGGCGAAGTTAAAGTGTCCAATGGTGCTTGTAAGTCTCCCTAATGACTGTAGGAGGGCATGTATGCTACATTCTAACTGCATGCAAATTTTCAAATTAGCTTTTCCACTCTTTTATTTTCATTGCATTTTAATACATTCAAATCAAAAGAGCATTGACAAATTTAATGATAGAAGAACGAACTTTTAACAGCATGTCCAACACTCTATGGCTAATAATTTTAGGCATAGATTTTGAAACAACGTTGATAGTTGTTTAAATAAAAAAAATAAAATATGTGTAGTAATTAAAAAAATGCATATGCAGAGGATGTATATATATTTTTTTTCTTCCTTTATTATAATTATATAGAAAAGTTAATACATAGTGTCGTTCTAAATACGTCAGTGGTCGTGTAGAAAAAAATTCAAAAATTTTACTACACAATTATGGGACTTATTAAACATTTTAATATGCAAATTTTTAAATGGATTTTCTTCAATAACTCAAACACCTTTAAGCCTGGAAGAATGAAACTTTAATATAATATTACCTATTATGGCATGGATGTGTGTACAAAACAATCAAGTATGTAGCATAAAAACTGTAGAAAATAGAAATTTCACCCATCACCCCCCTTAAACCAGTTATATAAACTCAATTTCTAGAATATGCATATCATTTTGCACCAAATTTTTCTTATTTATAGAGTCCGGAAAGAGGCGATTCATAGTTCTTTATCTAACAATGTAGTTAATACAATATGTAAATATATTTGGGAGACAGACATACCATTTATCATCATCACTCCAGGGATTAGGCAATTGCCCGTTCCGACTTCATATTGCATCAGCCCAACGTCTTCTAGGTCTTCCAACATCACGCCTTCCTCTTGCTTGATAATTTCTGGCTAACAATGGATTTCTCTCCTTACTCATTCCATCCATATGATCAATCCATTTCTGTCTGTAATTCGTGACTTTATCCAATAAAGGCTGTACTTTCAATTCTTCTCTTATATCCTCATTACCATTTACATCAACTTATTATTATATTGGATTACACACAACATTTCTATGTTTTTGACAGTAAGTCGCTGGCTCTTTGAGCTCAGGAGATCCTTGTATGTGGAGAAACTCCGCTCAACATCTACAGACATCAGTGGAGCATATCTTGTAAGCACTCTTAGAGGGAGTTCAATTAAAGTTGCAAAGCTTTGAACATTCGGATTGTTCCAAAATTTAATTCGAATTTGACCTTGTCAAATCCATCAAGTTTGTCCCTAACACTCAACAACTTCTTCCACTGTTCTTCCTTCTCCATACCTTCTTCTTCCAAACTCTGAATCACATCAGACAAATACTTGTAGTCATGCACTGCGAGAAGTTCCAAGTTGAGTAACTGTTGGGCCTACTTGATGGCTGCTGCGTCCGTTGAATCTAGGCACATGTGAAACATTTGATTTTATCAAAGTTTTCGCATAAGAAAACTGCGCATCTTATACAAGTACCTCACCTCGTTATGACACGGAATTGTGGAAGGGGAACCCAGTGATTTCTTGGTACAAAACTTGACGACTGGGGGCCTTCACAAGAATCTTCTTCAGAGCAGCAATGAAGTCATTTACTTTACTGCAATTCTCCCTGATACTTTCACAAAGTGTAGTCCATGTGTAATGCATGTCACATGGTTGAGGTTGGGATACATGCCCCTCAGTTGCTGGAAAGCCGAAACCATATAGCGTGCTTGATCAGTCACCACAAGTCTAACTTTCTCGTACTGTATGCCCCCCGGCCACAGCTTCATGCATGAATCATTGAATGACTGCATTGATGTACAGGCATTTGTCTTCTGGAGTTCATACATCTTAAAAAGCATAGTTTCACCCACTCACCAGATAATGGAAGCACCAACGCATTCAAAATATATCTTTGCAGCTCATCATAGTTTCATCTAAAATGAATTACACTTCATGTTTGCCGATAGTTTCTCATATTTTTTCCAAGTTCTCATAAATTGGCTATATGCAATACTTTCTCACAGTACTCTCATCCGGTATTGACCTTTGCATATACTTCTTAAGGAATGATTTTAATGCAGAAATGTTTACCTTGTGGAGTGGGATTCCTGACTGGATTAATGTCATGGCAAGATCCGAACTAAATTCAGTCAATGACTGCTGCTTTTCAGATCCTGAAACGAAAGCGTGTATCAAGGTAGTTTTCTTAGGTTTTCGACTTGCGAAGTTCAACGTTCTTCACATGTTTGCTATACTGGGTGTGCTGGTTTGTTCTGTTTCTTTGATGCTTTTCATCGATTGCAATATTTACTTCGCAGACGGAACATCGAAGAATGATGCCATCAGTTTCGATAAATTGAGGTTTGAATTCTTCTGCAAGTGCGTACAACTTATCCTTCTTAACTTTTGCCATGTAATTGTGAAAACCCAGTTGTAATATTAATAAAAATACGTTGTGGTTCAGACTAGTAAAAACAGCCAACAACAGAGTCTATAGATAGAAAACAGTTAAATTAATTATTGCCAGTACAAAACGAATTTATTTTATACTGTTGCAGAAACACTTTGAAATTTAAATTTGACTTCACATCTGCAAATTGACCATTGTTGCCCGGGATATAAATTACTGGTGGTTATATTTTAACATTTATTATTTACTATTGTTGACTTTTGTTTAAACGAGATTTTGAAAAGCTATTCACGAAGAGAAAAAAAATTGTCATATCTTTTAAAAACACAGAGAAGAATGGAGAAAAAGGTGCTGAAGCATAAAAAAAGGAGGAAAAAGGTGGCGAAATGTAGTAATCTCACAAAAGGTGCAAAAGGGTGCAATAAATTTTGTTAATTTTGCTTCATTTCATCCCCCCAATTACATATATTGAACTATTCGTATGAAAACAGCTATTTTTTTAAAAGGTGCAGCAGCTCAAAATCCTCTCTCGTACTCTTAAGTAATGTATTTTTTTTAACAAAATGTTATTTAAAAAGTTTTCGGACAACTCATTAATAGTTCCTAGTCTGATGGATAATTCTTATGGAACACACCTGACATAAACCACACTGATGCGTGACATAGACTGTTCCTGTATTTGTGAGCGTGATTGGTACTGTGACGCTTGCATTTCCCCCGTTTACCTCATCCCGTACTTGCATTATCAATTTCGGATTGTAATAAATACCACAAATCCATGAGTTTAATGGCTAGCTAGCATCGCCCAAAAATAGAGAAAATTTCGCATTTTTGTTTTCCGCTGCTGAATTGGAAACCAAAACACGGTAAATTCATTCCCATTAGAACTCGGAAGTGTAAGCACAAAATGATTGATCGTGAATATGTGCCTTTTAGCCTTTTTTTTTAAATAGGTTGAATAAAATGTCAAAATTTACCAACGAATATACTTTTTCATTTTTAAGTAGCAAAATACATATTGTATTTAATTTTAGAGATGTAATACCAAATGTATGGGTCATACTTTTAAGAGAGAGAGTCCAGTTATATGTTATTCACAATAAAAAAAAATTGAGTACCAATTGCTCATTATGATTGAACCTTGGGGTAAAGAAAGCAAACCCTAGTCAATCGTGTATATTAGTCACAAATCAATGGTTCTCTTTTTTACATGAATATTTAATATGAATACGCCAAAATGTTCCTATGTTTCTATATTTCTAATCCATTCTTGTATTACAACGAATATCAATCGTAAAATGGCGTTTTATAAGTGATTTTTGTAATTTTTTAATTAGTATCGCAATCCTAGCGATGTGTAAAGTTCATATATTCTAAAAATCATAGTTAAATATATTGTTAACATTCTTCCAAAATGTATTTTATAACACCTGTAATGAGACATATTGTAATATAAAATAGAATCGAATCTAAGAATGTTGTAAAAAGAACTTGAGAAGCTTCCAGAAGGATACATTGAGTGTTAATATTTGCACAATTTTCGTTCACACGTTACATTCTACGAGCACGTGTATATATTTTTCTTTTGTACAGATCTTATTAAAAAGAAACACAATCATTCATTGTATTATATGTTTGTAATTCTAGAATTAGGTTTGTTTTCACAGTTTTTTTGATAGTTCGTGGATAGATAATTGTATGATTAAGTTTTATATAAAAGAGTTAAAGCTTCATTTATTGAAAAATAAAAATCTTCTCGGATTTTTCAATATCTGCACTAGTTTAATTCCTAAACATATTTTATTCTTTGTATTGATAGTTTTCTATGTAATCTAAGAGAACACTATTATTTAACTGTTATGGAAAGCGAATATTGTTGCTTTTCAAACAAATGCGTGAAAAATACTTTCATACTAGCTATATAAAA
This sequence comes from Diploptera punctata, assembly GCA_030220185.1. Taxonomy (NCBI): domain Eukaryota; kingdom Metazoa; phylum Arthropoda; class Insecta; order Blattodea; family Blaberidae; genus Diploptera; species Diploptera punctata. Next base: position 749,689 of record JASPKZ010008883.1, read on the forward strand.
AGTATTTTATTCGTTAATACGCTAGATTTCATTTTTTATTAGATATTACAACGAATTTCTTTTAATTTATATCATGCAAAAACAACTGAATAAAAGCGCTTCTTTATTAAAATGTGTCATTATAATTTGGATAACAGAAGGCTTTGGTTATTTCAGGAAAACATATTATATTTTAAATAAATTTCAATTTCTGGAGATTTTTCAAGAAATAAGAAATAATTTTAAAATTATACATAGTATGAAATAATATTTTTCAGTGTGTGATTGTAAAAACTATGAATATGTCAATTTATAATGCAGAAATGTAAAAATAAAATTGTTAAAATCAAACAATGCTGCTAGGACATGTTGTTCAACATTCCGTCCTGTAAATTCCTTATACTGTTAACAAAAGACAATCTATTCTGTGACTTGGACGTTCTCAACTGTGATTGGTCGTAGCAATAATGTTTACATATTGGAGTTGGAATATCTGATCAGAGAAATTGCATTATTAATTGAAGGTATGGCTTCCATTTGCATAAGCAGCCATGTTGTCTTGTAGCACAGATGCCCTGGCATGGCTGGTTTTGTAAATAAAGAGACTCGAGATTGTGAAACTGATATTAGGATGTTTCTATTGTATTGTGCCTTATACTGTTGATTCCAAATAAAATTGTTATGCAATAAATGCATCTCAAAATATTCTGCATTTTATTACCCAAGTCCTTAAATTAATTCAATTTCAAATTCCCTACTATCCTTACGCGTTCCTAATTTTGTTTATAACTTTCGTTTTTTTTTAAACAGATAATCCGAAAAAAAACATACACACTGAATTCAGGGGTAAACACCGCTGACTGAAACGCATTGGGCTGAAGTTCGATTTCCACTCTGGACAAGTTTCTTGGATAAAATTTCTTCAAAGTTTTCCCTCATCTGTAAGACTAATGTCAGTTAAATATCAAGGGCCAAATAGGTATATTAATACCATCTACTCATTATAATAAAATTAATAAATAATAGTCTTAATTTTACCTCGCAGAGTTAGGCCTTAGAGCCTTGTCTACCAGTCAACCAGGTTAGAAAAAAGTACAAAAATTACATCTAAATTATTAAGTAACACACTGGCACTATCGTTGCACCGCAGACATAAACTCTTCATTCATCTCTACCCTGAGCTAATGTTTTTCAGTCATTCCCTGTATAACTTCTCTCAAATCATGGTTAATGCTATTCTTCCACCTCATTATTGGTCTACCAACTGGGCATTTTCCCTCTCGTTTTCCTAAAACGAGCTTCCATGCCTCTCTTTATATCTAAAATACAATAAACAATATCATTACATGGTATAGCCTATCTGCAATACAATTATTATTTACAATACCGGTATATTTTGATTTACTCTAAATTCAGCTAATGAATTATTAAATGCACAAGATAGAAAAATAAGAAAAAAAGATTAGAATAAATTTAATTGTGGAGAAAAAATAATTATTTAACAATTAATTGTAAAAGCGTGACTTATAAGTGTCAAATGTGCGGCAACTCTCGATATCTTGAGGGAAGGAATTCGAGTAGCGGGCAGAGGCCACTATGAAATAAATAGAATAAGAGAAAGTCGTCCAAATCTTATTCACCTTATGGCGTGTTTTTGTATTAAAATATTTCGGGTATAGAGCTGGGGTCCATAACTAGTGTTCCTCCCTTGACTACAGAGGGCATCTAAGACTCTGCTGTGTGCTCTCCGTAATGACTGCGAGAATTACTAATTATGGACCTATAGCCCGGATCAAGATGAAATAATTGTTTTATTCTTATGATGATTCAAAAAATTGCCCTATTAATATTAATTTCATATACAATTAATTTTAATGAGTTTATTGCATTAATTATCTTTACCGGAATATTTTAATACAATTACAACTTGTCAGTAGAATATATCAGTTATTTATATATGCGAGGGCAAGAATAATCTGGACGCCAGTCTAGACTTCTCTCGAAAGGAAGACTGAAGAGACAGATTCTTCTAAAATCGACGTACTTGGGAACTGATTTCACCAGTGAGCCTGATGACTAGAAAGTAATAATGCAGGATTTGACCTGACTTCCCTTGGTTACTTCTTATGGGAATATCTAAAGTCACTTGTGTTTGGGACTCCAATGAAAACGGATATGAAATCCGTTGCCATTGTATCTGCCTGCGACGTGATTCGGAACATATCATAATGCGGCAGAAACTTGTATACGATTCCATGCTTGCCTTGAGGTTGGGGACATCAGTTTGAGCAACTGTTGTAAGATACAAAATGGTACGTTAATTGTGTCGGTGATTGTACTTGTATTTAACTATTTAACTCATGCCCCAAATGGGAGTCAATGACCAATCACGTTTCAATGATTTCTGTTTTACAACCAATCAGAGTCGTGTTTCACCAAATATTTATCAGTGTTATAATTACCATATTAAAGAAAGCTCCTCCTTACAATATTGCGTTCCTTTGGCAATAAATAGTATGATCTGGTTGCAGTGATAAACAAAAGAAGCAGTAGAAGCGTACCTATCGTTTCTCATTTGTTTTCAAACATCGCCGTTTACATTAAATATATAAATATTTTAAAATAACTATAGTTAAATAATGATTTGTGAGTAAACAGCTTAATTTTATTCGTTAAATAGTCCTAACAAATACCACTCTTGATTTCCAAATTCTCTAGATAAATTCACTCCTCACTTCGTGAGTCGTGAATTTATCGATAATTTGGAAATCACTCGTGGCATTACTTATGATAAATAATGTATATATAAAAGACTAGACAGTAATGTGAAAGACAAGTTTACTCCCTCGGACCCTAGCTTCCCTATCTCAAATTGCTCAGTGAAACATCCCCGATGTACTGTTTAATTTTTTCACGCCCTCACAGAATCTCCATATATATTTTGTATATTTGAAAACAATCTCCCTGTATATTTTGTAGATTTGAATATTTCTTATTGGACCAGCTTCGTGGGCTAGTGGTCAGCGTTTCTGACTACTGTTCATGAGGTCCCGCGTTCGATTCCCGGTCAAAACATAGATATTTTTCCTTAAAGGGAATTATTCCTGTGGTTGCCCATGATCTGAAATTTAGATTAAGTTTAGGTTAAAAACTCTCCTAGAGTTTCATTATCATTTATCACCCATCATATCATCGGAGTAACGTAACCCCGCCTTCTAGGTGCCCCAACTTGAGAAGTGGGTTACAATTACGCCAATGCAAGGAGAGAAACCAGAAATGTCGAAATGACAATCTGGGACATTCAATTAAAAAAATAAATATTTATTATTGTGTTTGAGGATTTTTGGCAATTGATTGTTATCAATGTCAGTCAATAAATAAATATTTTATTTATAGATAGATTCAGGGATGTTATGTAAACTAAAAAGGTAAGAATACAACATAGTAGGCCTATAATGAGAAGTTAGACTTATCACTGTCTTTTGTTTTGGTTTCACACACAAACATCAATATTATGAGAAGTAAGACTTCTAACTGCCTTTTGTCTTGGTTTCAAACACAAACAATTTAATGATGTATACTATCTGTATTGCAATTTTGTATTTTATTACATAAAAAAGTCCCACGCCCTAGCCAGCGCTTAAGGCATGAGACCTTGGCGCAGAGTTACGGGGCTTGCGCTGGTTCGGGTCTCCATGAGGGAAGACATTTTTTCATGGAATTTCGACCAGTATGGGACCGGTGCCCACCCAGCATCGTGAGGAATTTGGGTAGCTACAATAAGAAGCGGCTCCAAGTTGAGAAAACCTGCTATAACAGCTGGGGGATCCGACATGCTGAACGTATGTCATCCTATACTGGGAGGATGATTATCTACCTCTTAGTTTAACATATGTAGATGTGAAGCCTCATACGGAGAAGTATGAGAATATCCAGGCTACAACATATTCGAAATACATATATCAGACAAGAAATGGATGCACAGGAAACTGTTATCGATAGGATAACAAAGAGAGCTCTACAATGGTATGGACATGTACAACGGATGCCGGAAGACCAGTGGCCTAAACAGGTGTTGGATTGGATGGTACCAGGCAGAAAGAGAAGGGGAAGAAGTAGAAGAACATGTTATGAGGGAATATATGGTGCCATGATGAAGGGGGGTATGGAAGATGGACAATGGGAAGATAGGAATCTCTGGAAAGCAGGAATCAAGGGCAAACTGCTGTAAAGTGGAAAGCCTGTATTAAGTTAAGTAAGATGTGAAGCCAGCAGTCAGCTTGTAGACCAAGGGCCTTTTAGGCATGTCGCACTATGTAGTTTAGTTAATTTAATTACAGTAAAAGCTCCTAATTCGCGGTGGATACGTTCTGCAAATATGCCGCGATTACAGAAACCGCAAATATGGAATGGTAATTTGTATGAGTATATAAGGGATACGTTCCAAGGCTCCAAAATAAAAATTATCAAAATAAAATCAATTAATGAGAGATTTTGAACAACTTATATTAATTATTACTGTCAGGCTTAGGCAAGGGCTTAAAGAACTTAGTATTTTTTTACTATTTTGCCGCTATTATATGGTTTTTCAATTCAGATTGATGTTTAGCTACGAATTCAGCTATAGAATTCCTTATATTGTCTTCGGATGAATCGTACAATTCATTCATTAACATTGAAACAGCATGATATACCGGCAGATGCAAACGACTCGCCAACACGTAAACGGTCAAACATTTATATTTTTACTTCAAGCGGCAACACTATTTTTTCCGCTCCAGAACTAATTTTCTTTCCTTTTACTCGACATTATAAATTGGCAACAAAACAGGAGAGAAACGTGTTATTCAATCAAAATTATTGCAACGAGTGACAAGTTGAAACAATAAAACACCGATCGTGGCGAGGACGGCATTTATGAACCGACATAGCGGCACATGACATATTTTTAATACGACGCCGATGGCTTTTAACAACGAAGTTTAGGCTTAGTGACAAAAGGCTAGTTTTTCTTTGATATCCATTTATCCCTATGGATTGAATCGCTCCTTGTAAAAACCGCATTGACACGTGCCTGCAGTAAAATAAGTTGCCGATGGTTATTAAAGGATACTAATCCTTCTAATATAACGACGGGATCCGCGAATACAGGAACTGTGTCGCAATTTTTTAACCCGCGAATAATGAAATCGCGAATAAGGGAACCGTGAATAAGGAGCTTTTACTGTACGTAAAAATCCTAACTTGTTATAGAGCATTAAGAAGGAGAGGAATTTTAACCCGATATCTTGAATGTATGAGATTTGTATTTTACCACGGAATCTCGCTGTGGACGAAAGCTTATTAGATAAATTGTTAGTTCTCAGGTGGTTAATTGGAGTTATGTAAACATGGAAGCCTCGAAGGAAAACTAGGACTACATAGATCCGGTTGTACGTGCGACAAATTAATTACATAGTATATTGAGTTAATAGTGACCGGTGGGCTCACACGTACAGCTGGACATCGCATCGCTCACCTGCTACCTCTAAGAAAATCAATTAGTTTGTATCCAGACATCACTTGTCGACAGTACCTTATAAGGAACCCAGACCCATAAGGACCTTAAGCGCATCTTCGTTTTTGTGCCTTTTCCAGTGTGCTTAAAGACAGATAAATCATCATCATCTGCATTCATGGATTAGGTCTGTTGACCCGTTCCGACTTCAGCCCATCTCTTTCTAGGTCTGCCCACATCTCGGGTGCCTTTAGGTTTGTATTTTGTTATTTGTTTTGGATATCTATCTTCATTCATTCTGTCTATGTGTTGCTTCCATTTTTGTCTATATGTATCCATTTTATCAGTTATTGCAAATATTTCAAGTTCCTGTCTTATTTCTGTGTTCTTGATTCTGTCTTCCTTAGTGCACCCTTTAACAGATCTCAAAAATTTCATTTCTGCCGCCGTTATCCTACTTAGATCTTGTTTTTTATGTATCCAGGTTTCTGAACCATAGAGCAGTACCGGTACTGCCAATGTTTTATAAAATTTCAATTGGGTCTCTTGTTGTTTTATTATTTAGTGATCGTTTTATTGTACCACATATTCCCTGGAATTTTGCTATTTTATTAGTTATATCATTATCATAATTAAATGAAATGTCACATCCTAGATATGTAATTGAGATGGTTCGCCTGTTCTATGATTTTGTTTCCTATAAGACAGATAAAAATAACATAAAACAAGGGAAATTTTGAAGAAGCTGAATTCTAAAACCTAGAAACAGTAATTACAAACAGGAATGAGGTGCACAAATAAATAAAACATAGGCTCAATTCTGGTAATTCATACTATTATGCATTACAGGGATTCTTATCGTCCCAAATTCTTTCAAAATGCATAGAAAGACATAACATCGATTCTTTAATATCTTTGACATCGTCCGATTCCTAATAGCCAATTGTGTTAGTCCATCCAATCTCCTGGTTGTAGATGTTTCTCCTTCGTGTATAAATATATTCCCTGACTCCAGGAAGTTTTAGGGTCTTCCTCTGCTACGTCTTCCCTCAGGTTTCCATTCCAAAACACTAAACTCAAAATATATAAAAGTGTTATTATCTCAGTTAAATTATATGGATGCGAAATGTGGACGTTTACTTTAAGGGAGAAGAAAAGTTTACAAGTATTTGAGAATAAAGTTCTTAGTAATTTTTTGTTTGGACCAAATAGAGATGAACACAACAGGAAAATGAAGAAGACTACATAACAGTGAGCTACATGATCTTTATTAGGCCTAATAAAGAAGAATTAAGGCCGGTATTCAAGAACCAAACTTTCTAGGCCATGCCATCTCCGTCTTCCGTAAGTTGAGGTTCTTAAATTTCAATTGTTCCCGGAACTGTTTTTATAAATATCATGTTAGCACATGATATTGAATAGAGTGAGTCAGTTAGAGTAGGTTTTTCATGACCCACATAATTAACCACGGAGTGACGGGCTGAGAGTCGCTCTTCGCGGAAAGCTTGGTTCTTGAATACCGGCCTAAGTCTCGTAGACTGCGAAGGGCAGGAAATGTGGCACGAATATGGTCATGGAAGCTCCTAGAAGGCAGACCAACAATGAGATTAGAGAATAACATTAACCATGATTTGAGAGAGATGTAAAATAGCCTATACAGGAGATGACTGGAAAACATTAACTCTACATAGGGATGTATAGAATGCTTATATCAATGCGACTATAAACCTACGGGTTTGATAGTAACCGTGAGTGAGTGAGTTAGGATAAAAATCGCAAATGCCTTCTTAAAATTCATTGATGATAGTATTATCATAAATTTGTATATACTTTTATTTCGTAAATATAATTAGATCTCTGAAAAGAAATTTGAATATCAGTTTTTCAAAGATAATAACAAATTAAGATCTATGGCCAAAAAAAAACTGATCAGCCTAAAATGAAATAAAGAAAATGCAGATAATTCGGACACACACTGATGAAACTAGTAGGTGCAATTGAGAGAGAGAAGTTACGAACTGGAATCACAGGGAGCAAGGAAAAGAGGTCGATGTAGAACATATATGAAAACTATGAAAGGAAACTGAGGTATTACTTGGAGGAAAGAAGTTGGGTAAAATTTTGCTCAGAGGTCTTTATATTTTGGTTTGAGGTTATTTTATGAGCCTCAAAATCTTCAGTGTCGGGTCCCAAAGCTAAAGTCTCTCACCGCCATGTGTGGTTCGACTCTATGTATAGCTTCTTCTTCTTCCTTCCAAGTATTAGGCCAAGGCCTGTTACGATCCTATAGAAAATTTTCCCTCAGCGTTTCATAGGACGGCCCAGTGATCTTCGTCCTCTTGGTATATTTATAAACAGCTTTGGGGATCCGATTTGAACTCATTCTTTCAAGATGGTGTTTCCAATCTATGTATAGCATTCCATTTAATTAGTCCTCTAATTGCCAGCGTTTCTATTATATAGATTAGGTTAATTTATTTACTATTTTAAAAGAGTAATAAATAAAATGAGTCGTACATATTTAAACTGGTGTCCAGTTATAGCTATAAAATGTAGAAAATTACTTTCGATTATACATGATTTATTTCACTGCAGTTCGACACTTTTAAATAAGTTTGCATCAAAAATTCAGTTTCTCCAATTTAACAAAAGAAATATCATCAATATCCTGAATTTATTTACTTTTCGGTCATTTGAGCCTGTTCCTAAGAGATCTCAAGATGTGGTTGGTCAGTCCATCTTAATTTTTGTCTTTTTTTACTCGAAATTTATTGGTTGGTAGGCCTACTGCAATGCTAATATAGGAAAGCGAGATGGATCCATTCTTTGGACATGTATCCCATTGCTTTGATAATTCTGAATTTCTTCAACTATATTTTAACCTTTGTCCACCGCTGTGGTCTCGAGGTAGTGTGTTACCTTGTCATACAGCGGGCCTAGGTTCGATTCCCGGTCGGGACACGTTTCCTGGGTGATGCTGTTTCGGGATTTTTCCTCACCTGTAAGATATCAGGTAACTTTAAGGCCCAAACAGTATCGAACGTCATATGGCATTATAATCCCCATTGATATTCGCCTTAGATTATTTTTAGGATTAAGGACTCTCCTGGCGCACCACTATAATCGTCATCACCCATCATATCATTGGTGTAGTGGTACCCTCTTTCAGACACCCCAACCTCAAAAGCAGGTTACAACTATGCCAATGCCTGGAGAGAATATCATAAATATCGAAAATGACAAACCTGGAGCATTGAATAAAAAAAAGTATTTTGACCTTTTAAATTATCGCGTATATCTGCGTTTCTGTTCTTCTCCATTTTTATCAAACTTAGGAGTAAACGTAAAAATCTTAACTGTGCCGTAAACCAGCAAAATGGGACCCTAAATTTAACTCTTGAGGACTTGTTTCTTTTTTTTTAACCAAATTTGCCGGTCAAATTTGTGAGCCTAAAGAGGAAAATCTAGCAATGTTCTTACCACAAGGAATTCAAACTTAAGAATGGGGACACTGCATGAACAGCTACATAACATATTGAGTGCAGTGAGTGAGATAATGTGTTGACAAATTTATATAAAATTAAATTAAATTCCTGCTTGACACATGCCAAATATTTCGGTTTAAATTTAAATCTTATAAATTAGGCAATTTAATAGAAGCAGGATACAAAACATAATATTTTTTTAAGAACGATAAAACTATAAAAATATTTTAAAAAGTGTTTGAGGTTTACCGCGCAAAGAAATTAAACATAAAAATGCCGAAAAAACCTGGTCTGTTGCTGGGAGTGCGTGTCTCTAAGATCGATCTTTATCGATATCTGAAAGAGAACGGTGTCGGCTTGGCTGCATGGAAAGGCTCGCACGTTCGTTCATAAATCATTGCATTAAAACTAATAGGACGCGAGCCTGTCTTACACCTTCCAAAACTACAAAGTATTATTACTATTAACTCACTGGTACCATCGAGCCTGTAGGTTCATGGGCGCGCGGACATAAGCTCTCCATACATCCCTAATCCTGAACTAATGTTTTCCAATCATCCCCTGTATCTTTTACTTCCTCAAATTATGGTTAATACTATTCTCTCAGACCATTCTTAGTCTGCCAATTGTGTTATATCCCTACAGTTTTCCTACAAGAAATTTACATTCCCTCCGTCATTCTCCATTCATGCCACATGTCCTGTCCATTACAGTCTATGAGACTTAACTGTTCTCATTATATCTGGTTTCCTATATAAAGATCATGTAACTCGCTGTTATAGGCCTATAATCTTCTCCATTTGCTGTCCATCTCTCTTTGGTCCAAAAATGTTCCTTAAGAACTTTATTCTCAAATACTTGTAATATATTCTCCTCCCTTAAAGTAAGAGTCCACATTTCGCATCAATATAATAAAACTGGGAAAATGACAGTTTTATATATTTTAGTTTAACTTTTTTTTATTTTAGAAATGTTGTGATTACAAGAGCCCAGTAGTTCATAATATCATGCATTTTCAGAATTGAGCCTATGTTTAATTTATTTCTGCACGCCACTCCTGTTTTTTTAATATTGTCTCTAATTATCTGAATTCAACCACTTTTCCAAAATTTCTCTCATTTGTCATTAATTGTCAATTCCCATTATATAATGTATTTATATGTGTGAATATATATTTACTTTTAATTATGTTTACTTCCAGTCCCAATTTCTTAGTGTTACTCAATATAGTGTGCGTGTTGTCTCTTAGTACCTCCTCGCTATCGCCTAATAATATTACACCGTCAGCATAAATGAATAGCGTATTAATACCATTGTGTTGTAGACCTGCTTCATCCTCTAAAGATTTGATTCCATTCTCTAGTACAAAACTTAATAGTAGAAGAGATAGTGCATCCCTTGCTTTAAACCAATATGATTTCAAATGTATCCAAAAACTGTCTGTACGACAACTGACTACTGATTGTGCCATTTAAACATATTCGAATAAATCTAACTAACTTTTAGGAATTCCAAACTCCAACAAGATATTATATAATTTCTCCCTCTTAACTGAATCGTATGCCTTTTTAAGTCTACATTTAGTAGATGTACAGAGTTATTATATTCCCATTTATTTTCTAAAATCTGTCTTATACTAAAAATCTGATCTGTTGTACACCTGTTTCTTCTAAATTCACATTGATGATACCCTATTATGTCATCAATACAGGCAGTAAGTCAGCTTAAGTAATAAGGTGCCCCTGTAGTTGTTGCAATCATGCGTGTCTCCTTCCTTACTGACTGGTACGATATTCGATTCTTTCCATTCATTTGTTAAAGTTTCTTTTCCTAAATCTACAAAGCAGCCGACGTAACTTGTCCTTTAATTTTTCTCCCCCTGATTTTATCAGTTATGCTGGGATCCCATATGAACCTGATGCTTTATGCATCTTCAACTTTTCTATCGCCATTTTAACCTCTAATACACTTGGTTCTATGATTAACATTTCTGTTGTCTGTTAATCAACCTCTTCAATATCCTGATCTGCATGTACATTTAATAGCTGATTAAAGTAATTTTTCCATCTATTTAATATACTCCTTTAACTATTATTATTATTATTATTATTATTATTATTACTATTATCATTACTGTTATCATTATTGTTATTTTTTTTATTGCGGATGAGCCCATGTAGGACTACGCAAAGTACTTAGAGGCGTTTCCTTTGAGCCCAAATTTCTTTCATTCATTCATTCATTCATTCATTCATTCATTTATTCATCATTATTATTATTATTATTATTATTATTATTATTATTTCATTATTATTATTGTCATTATTATTATTGTCATTATTATTAACTAACTAACTCACTGGCACAATCGAACCCGTAGGTTCATGACCGCGCGGACATAACCTCTCTTCATAATCCTTATCCTGAGCTAATGTTTTCCAATCATTCCCCGTATAATCTACTTCCCTCAAATCATTATTAATGTTATTCTCCCATCTCATTCTTGAACTACCAACTGGACGTTTTCCCTCTGGTTTTCCTACAAGAAAACGTCTTTCACCCCCATTCGTACCACATGTTCTGTCCATTGCAGTCTACGAGACTTAATTGTTCTTATTATATTTGGCTTCCTATAAACTCCATGTAGTTCACTGTTATTAAGTCTTCCCCATTCACCTGTCTGTTCATCTCTCTTTGGTCCAAAAATTTTCCTAAGAACTTTATTCTCAAATTCGTACTCGTAATGTCCTTTCCTCCCTTAAAGTAAGAGACCATGTTTCGCATTCATATAATATAACTGATAGAATAATAGTTTTATATATTTTCAGTTTAACGGTTTTTTGAAAGGAGTTGGGATGTCAAGAGACCCTGTAATGCATAACATTTATCATTATTATTATTATTATTATTATTATCATCATCATAAAATCCCTGATTTTCTAGTTGGGGTTTGATGAATTAGGGAAAGTCCCTGATCATCGAAAAATAACAATAATTCTAAAAAGTCCGTCACGCAGGAACTATGTAAACTAAATGAATACCTCATTAAGTCGAATTGATATCCGATTTTGCATGTTTACAAAAAATATATTTAATTTCTTACTTAAATATCATTTATTTAGTTTCATTGTGATAAGCAAAATTGCTGTTCTCCAGAGCAATTTTTAAATTTCAGCTTTCAGGTAAGCGTTCACCTTTTGCTGAATTTGGTGGTTGCATTTTCAATTTTATTTTAATAGCATATATTCAGTATCATTGCGAAAAATAAAAAAAATTCTGAAGCTAGACCGATTTTTTAGGTTAACTCCAAATTATAATGATAGGTCCCTTATTATTTTCCTGGTAAAATAACACCAACTTTTTAATTGCTATGTGCGGAGAATGGTTCCGATAAAACAAACATTGTGTCAGCTAGAACCTGCATACGTATTGTAAACGTATTAAAACTAATCAGTTTAGAGGTGTAAAACTTGTGATTTTAAAAGCTAATAATTCTTAACTTAACAAGCTCATTCTATTTTTAAGTGAGAGGAATTTATGGCAAATTAAAATATATTATAAACAGAAATATAATTTTTACAACTTGACGAGTCTTTTTTCTGTCACGATTGTTAGCAAATGAATTCACTATTTGAAAATTGTAAATTACAGACAATTAGCTCTTGCCTTAGATGCAAGGGGGACAAGTATCTTAGGTGAATTTTTTTGAGGGAGGGGGTAGGAAATTTCCTTACTTGTAAGACAAGTGTCAGAAAACTTTAAGGCTCAAATAGTTTCTGAACTTCATGTGGCCGTCACAACATATGCGCCTTGTTTAGTATGAGTGAAGTACAAGAAATTCTGAACTGAAACATGTCCGACGTTGGACTCCTTGGTTTAATGAAGAGATAAAGAAACTGATAGAAAATAAGAGAAAACTACACAGGAGAAATTTACAGACAAGAAATGAAAATGATTACGATGAATACAAAAAAAAAGAAAAAGAAAGAAACCAAGTAATATCAGCAATTAGGAAATCAAAACAATAATTTTGGGACAAATATTCTCATGTACTGGAATTTTATTTCTATGGTATGCAGAAACAAATATGGAGGTTCATCAGGAACCAGAGAAAAGACATAAATGAATATGTAAATTTATGCAATATATCAACAGAAGAACGTGAAAACTACTTTAAAGAAATTTACTCAGAACAGGAAAACACTAAGAACCCACATCTAGAGAAAACTACAAATAAAAAATACATTTCAGATAAGCAAGAAAGAATTTAAAAAAGAAATAAAAAAATTGAGAAACAGAAAATCAGAGGGTATAGATAACATCCAGAATGAATTAATTAAATACGGAGGGGGGAAAATACATGAAGAAATTTATAATATATTCAACATCACATGCAATAGTTGGATAATACCCAATGATAGGAAAAAAAAACTATTACAGTCCCAATTTTGAAAAAGGCTGATAAAAACAAATCAGAAAACTACAGAGGCATCAACCTATTATACACAACACAAACTCTTCACTAAAATTATAGCAGATCATTTATTACCACTACTAGATGAACAACAAGGATTTCGAAAAGGAAGATCATGTACAGATGCCATTTTTATATTAAAACAGATTACAGAAAAACCGATCGAATTTAACATCCCAGTCTTCCTATGTTTTGTGAATATGGAAAAAGCATTTGATCGGGTAAGATTAAATGACATACACAACATATTAGAAAACAAGTATATATCTGATCGCAATCATCAAAGAAATTTATTCAGAAAACAGTACAACAATTAAATATGGAAATAGTAAACCTAAAGAAATATTGGTCCAGCAAGGAATACGACAAGGAGACTCATTAAGACTTATAATGGATGAAATCATCAAAGAACTAAAAGTTGAAGTTAGAAAAGGGATTAACATAGGTAACAAATAGCTGAAGATAATAAACTATGCTGATGACACAGTTCTAATTACACAAAGTGAAGATGATTTACAAATGCTATTGCACAAATTTAGAATCATTACAGCAAAATATAACATGAAAATCCCAACAAATAAAACCAAATCAATGGCATTATCCAAGGACCCATGACATGTTAAATTAGAAATAGAAGGGAAAATTATAGAACAGGTCATGACATTAAAATATTTAAGAATAGAAATTAATAGCAGCAACAGCATAACATGAATTTCTGCATCAAGCAAATAATGCAAACAAAATATTGGGATGTTTAAACAATAGACTGTTTGGAAAAATAAAAATTTAAGAATAGATACAAAACTAAAATTTACAAATCTGTCATAAGACCAGTTCTAACATATGGTTGTGAATGTCGAACAGAAACTCAAAAAACAAAACAAATTAATGAAACAACAGAATTAAAAGTTTTAAGGAACGTCGTAGGAAAATCGCTGAGAGAGAAAATTCGCAGCTATGTTATTATCGTAGAGAAGAATGTGAAATTGAACCTATAAACCTCTGGATAAATGATAGAAGACTAAATTGGAACGATCACATAGATAGAATGGAGAACAGTAGATTAGTGAAGAAAGTACGTAACTGTACACCTCAGCAGAAAAGACCATTAGGAAGACCACAACTACGATGGACGGACGTCACCATATCCCGGTCCAGAAGTGAATGAACACGCAACAAGCTGCCAGCTTTCATGCGTAGAGGATGAAGAAGAAGAAGAAATGTGAGTGAGTGGTGTGTCTTGTCTTATATGTTCGTATTTAATAAATAGGATCTTCTTGGTGATAAACTTGTATTACACAAAATCAATAAAAACCCAAATTACCAATTTAAAAAGTTAAAAGAGTCAACGCGTTTCAGTAGCGACGCTACCATCATCAAGACAATATTGACTATATTGAGTCAACGCATTGACTCTCTTAACTTTTTTAATTAGTGATTTCGGTTTTTATTGGCTTTGTGTAATATTATATGTTCGTATTGTCTCGAAGGTGGTCCTGACTTTGAGCTGATCACTTATCCAAGGAGCACTACATGTTCTGTATAGTTAAAAAGTATATGTTTATATGCGATCAAAAGTTTAAAAACCTCTTTCAACAGGTAATGTCCATGAAAGGTCCGGATGACGTGGTGCATGTGCCTACGAAGAGAGAGAGAGAGAGAGAGTTGAAGCTAAAATAAAAAAGAAATGGATTAGCATATAGTCAACAAATTACTCGGTGCTAAAAGCTGCCGCATGGTCAATATCTCGCTATGTATCTCTTGCTCTTAATAGTCATTATCAGAGGCGCGTTTCGCTCGATATTAAGCAAACTAAAATTAATTTATCTCAGCATCAATTCTCTACATTCCATTAATGTAGCTCCAAGCAAAATCTAAGATATGAATTTATGATCGCAATACGCAAATATAGAACATATCTTAAGGCAAAGTAGAATATAATCAATTTATCTGAGATAGAAACACCAGATCAACTTTCAGTTCTTTTTGTTTATAGCTGTCGTCCAGTTATAAAAAAATTATGGAAGTATTTGGATTTTTTAGATCGTCACCGATCATGCCTAGTAGATACAGAAAATGATCATGAACAAAATTGTTAATGTAGCCTATTTCTATGTGTGATCATATATTTAGTTTTATTAATATTTACTTCCAGTCCCACATATATATGCCACTGACTGCCCCCTCCCTCAACCAATTGGATTCAGATATTTTATCACATATCCAGCTCATTAAGATCCATCATAATTTTATCCTCCCAGATGTTATTTTTTAGAGTTATAAATCACAGGGGGGGAAAATATATACTGTATATATAGGAAATTCGGGTAATGTGGGCCCTTCTGTTTTAGTGGACCCTGTTAATATATTTTTTAATTGGTGCTGCCCTGGAACAGAAAATATTTTAATTTCTTCCCCTCGTCAAGGTGTTCAAGGGCGGTTTCTTTTATTCTTTGTGCGAAGAAGGATTTATTTGTGATATTTATGAAAACGACCGTAAGTTTTTCAAGCTAAGAATTAATTCTTAATTTCTGCTATTGAATATATTACAAATGTTGAAAAAACTCCTAAATCTTAATATATAAAAATTTCGTGTCACGTTGTTTGTCCGCGATGGAATCCTAAACTACTGAACCTATTTTAATAAAATTTTGCACACTGTGTGCAGTTTGATTCAACTTGAGACTTAGGGTAGTTTATAACTAAATTTATAGACGCATTATTTTTTTATTGCAAATTATTTGTTTATTATTTAACAAAGAGTTATAATTATCTGTGAGTTCTATACGATTCTAACAGATAGCGGTTTAATTATCTGTGAGTTCCATAGGATTCTAACAGATGGCGGTGTAAGGTAATTTGGTTAGGTAATTGGTTTATTATTTAACAAAGCGAGATACAGATGGTTGTGCTTTTTGTTGCAACCGCGAATTTTCAATTGAATTACAAATATTGATTATTTCATAATTTAAGTGTGTTCAGTGTTTATTTTATTTTCAATATTATTAAGTTCGTGTGTAAGTATTAGTTTTAAGTAATCTGGCTGAAAGACAGTAACTTAATTTAAATGTTGAACGTATACCTTAGCCACAGCAACGCGTGGCCGGGACTTCTAGTATATTATATTATGTAGATGTTGTCTTAGTATACTGACGGGTTTCGTTTGATATTATGTGACATGGCTTCTGTATAAAATAATTAAAGATAACAAAGGAATTCGTTTAATGTAAACCCTCCACAAGGCGGTTAAAATTGACCTGGGTCCACTTTACACGAATACGTATATTTTATCAATAAGGGTGCTATATGTAAAAGCCATACACTTAATTAATTTTATTTAATATCCTTGTAATTTTGCCTAAACTCAAAGACCGTCGCTGTCTGCAGATGAACGACATCTAAATGGTATAATCAACGATAATTTTTCAAAACATTAAATAAATATCAACGCTTTTGAATTACGATCAGCCATAAATACTTTCAGATTAATTTGTGCCTGTCTGTACAAATTAATAGAGTAAATAAACTTAAAATAGTCTAAAGGCTAGGATGGACTCTGGGGACCACTTTACCGTAATATGGAGGTTAAAGTGGACCTTTCTTGTAATGTAAAAAAGTTTATAAATTATGAAGATGTTTCCATACTTTAATAAAATAACAATGCTATTTCATAGTTATAACACTGATGATAATCACTGTAATTAAAATTCAAACCCCTTAATTAAAATAAGAAAAAATAACATTAAAAATAGGTGTCCAATTACCCGAAG
Source organism: Diploptera punctata (assembly GCA_030220185.1). Classification (NCBI taxonomy): domain Eukaryota; kingdom Metazoa; phylum Arthropoda; class Insecta; order Blattodea; family Blaberidae; genus Diploptera; species Diploptera punctata. Next base: position 766,894 of record JASPKZ010008883.1, read on the forward strand.
TTACCCGTATACATATAGTGATATAAACTACGGTTACCTGATTGTGAAGACTTCTCCGTTTTCGTCCTTTACGGGACTGAATAGCCGTCTTAATATACCATTTTCCAATATTATATTTTCTTCTTTTTTTTTTTTTGTTTCCCTTAATACAGGATGGAAGTAATATAAGTTTATTTTAAGTACAAATTCCTTGGGTGGAATACAAAAAAAAAAAGTTTCAGTAACTATTTAGCGTCAATTAACAATTTTGCTAAAAAAACATAGTTTATCCTTAAACTTTAAATACTCCCTTAACTCGATAAATATTTGTCGTATTTATCTAACATTTACTTAGACTATTTAACTCATGCGCCAAATGGGAGTCAATAACCAATCACGTTTCAATGAATTTCATTTTACAACCAATGACAGTCGTGTTTCACCTCGCTATTTATCGAATTCTGCTTATCAAAATAAAGAAAGCTCCTCCTTTTTAATATCCTGAACAAGTCAGAGCATTATTTTGCAGTGACTGATTCTCCAACAAATACATTGAATATAACAAATAATGAACAAATCCCTTCGAACTACACATTTGATAATTGTGTGTTCAATAATTGTGTTTTTAAATAATGATTGTACCGAGTTGTTTCCTAAAAAATAATATCCTATAATGTTGGTTATAATATATCTACAGTATGATGTGTTCATTTTTTCTCCACTAGGGTGCATTCTCATAATATTGCGATCTTAGTGGGTTATCGCTGATTGCGATCCTATTTGGCAATAAATAATATGATCAAGTTTTAGTGAATAAACATAACCACACATTTCTGATTTATTTTCAAACATCGCCGTTTACATTAAATATATAAATATTTTAAAATACCGGAAACTATATGTAAATAATGATTTTTGAGTTAACAGCTTAATTGTATTCGTTGAATAGTCCTAACAAATGCCACTCTTGATTTCCAAATCCTCTAGATAAATTCACTCGTGAATTCATCGGTGATTTGGAAATTGCTCGTGACATTCTTATTATAAATAATTAAAGGCGAAGAACAGTAGTGTTTTGTTCTTTTTCTGTTTTACAATAAAAAAGTTTTCGTTCGAATCAAGTGAAAATTTCTAACACTGCGAACTAAAGAAGGAGACACATTGCAACATCAAATACAGCAAACAAGAGCTGGTCGATCCAGAGGAGCTGTTTATATCTCAAAATACTTACTTAATACCTAATACAGGCTTTCCACTTTACAGGAGTTCGCCCCTAATTCCTGCTTTCCAGAGATTCCTATCTTCCCATTGTCCTTCTTCCATACCCCTCTTCATCATGGTATCATATATTCCCTCATACCATGTTCTTCTATTTCGCCCCCTCTTCCTTCTGTCTGGTACCATCCAATCTGACACCTGTTTAGGCTATTAGTCTTCTGACAACCGTTGTACATGTCCATACCACTGTTTGTTATCCTATCGATAACAGTTTACTGAGCAATTTATTATTCGCTGATGACCAAATTATATTAGGATAAGGTAAAGAAGATATAGAATATATGATTAGAAAGTTGGTAGATGCATTTGAGGTAGGTGGACTGAAGATAAATTATATTAAAACAGAATATATGGTAATCGGAGGAAATTCAGAAGACCTACAAATAAATAGTATGGTAATTAAATGTGTTGAATTTAAATATTTAGTTTCTATAATAGATAAATCTGGTACTTGTGAAAGAGATATTAAATTATGTAAGGAAGGCGATTAGATCCCTGAATGATATTTTATGGAATATAAATTTGACCAGAAAAAAAAAGATTATACAGACAATAATAGAAAGTATACTTACATATGCATCAGAAAGCTCGACAATAAATGAAATGACGTAGAAAAGAATCTTGGAGACAGAAATTGATGGATTACGGAGAAGTATGAGAATATCCAGGCTACAACATATTAGAAATACATCAGACAAGAAATGGATGTACAAGAAACTGTTATCGATAAGATATCTCAAAATAAAAATATATCTGTTGGTCGGTGCCGTCGTCCTCAACTGTGTTAAAATATTATATTAAAATGTTAACTGGTGTCCTTTCGGAAGTTAACTTCCATCATCAGCAGGATGAGTCTGCTATGTCAAACATATCATTAATGCTGGTCAGCGAACACCCTAACAATAGTTCATAGAGAAAAAATCCAGCAAAGATAAAGACCTAGAAATTATAAAAGAAGTAAACAACAGCTTACTACTTAATGAGAACACACCCCAGTCGTACAACCATCTTTACGAGATGTTAAAAACAAGTCGGTTGCTACTAACGACACTTCAAGTCCACATCGTGAACAACAACAGATAGTAGCAGACTCATCCTGCTGAAGGTGGAAGTTAACTTCCGATAAACCTCTAGTTAATATTTTAATATAATATTTGAACACAGTTGAGGACGATGGTAGTGACACCTACCTGACAGCGGACGAAACGAGAATTATAGATTTGTATACGTGGAAAGAATTGTTAATTCGTGTATTTTATGTATTTCGGGCTAAATGGCCGTGGTCTGGTTTTATTAACACTCAACGTTTCGTCTACTACTGCGGTAGACATCCTCAGGAGATTCTGAGTGCTCTTTGACCTCCTAACTCTTCAAAAGTCGGCTGCAGACTGTTAATGTTTGTGCCAAGTCTCGAATGGTGTAGTGGGCTGCACATTAGTCTGGAGAACTAGAGGTCCGCGATTCGATTCCTAATTCAGACATTATTTTTTTCTTTTCACAATATAATTATAATATTATAATATGATCCATTATTGGAACTGTGTTAAAATAACAGTTTTGGAATATGTTAAATAACTTTTAACAATAAAAATAAAAATGTCTGGAAGAGAGCAGGGACAGTTTTACATGCACCAAGCCGCGATATTCTTCGGATAGATCATTAATCCACTGTAAACTCAACTTTTCAATTGTTGTTAGTTAGATCTCTTTTCTCCCAGTTTCATTAAAACAAACCCTTGTGCAGAATCTTGAATTGCCACACATCGATTATTGTGATGTTATTTAAACTATGACTTGTCACTAAGTCTGCAGCGTGTTCATAATGCTTGCGTTCGATTAATTTTCAGTATCCGTCGTTATGATCATATTTCCGAACACTTCAATAACCTCTCTTGGCTAGTCTTACTGACAGACGTAAATTGTACTCTCTTTCACTTCTTTTCAAGCTTATGAATTCCTACACTCCTAGTTACCTGATGTCCAGATTTGAGAAGTTATTTTCTTACCACAATATTGACACTAGGTCACAAGATAACAGTCTGCTAACAATCCCTCCATATCATCTTATTCTATTTTTTTCACAGTAGCCTCTGCCCGCTCCTGGAATTTCCTTCCCCAAGATAAGAGGTTGCCACACACTTGGTACTTGTAAGTCACGCTTATACAGTTACCAGTTGTAGAATAATTTATTTCTCCCGAGGGTTAAATGTATTCTATGTTATTAATAGTTTTTTCTCGTTTCTATCTTGTACATTTTATATTTAATTTGTTAAATCTATATTAAATCAAACTATTTTGTGAATAATAATTATATTGTAGACTTAGGATACTATGTAATATTTATTTTTATTGTAATTACATGTAAGAATCTTTTTGTATTTTTTTAACCTGGTTGAGTGGTAGACAAGGTTTTAAGGCTTTAACTCTACAGGTTAAAATAAAGCTATTATTATTATTATAAGAAAGTATGTCTCTTACCAAAAGATTTTTTAAATCACTATATATATACATTTATTTGAAGATGAAAGAATTTTCAACCGACTCTGTGATTGAAAACATCATTACTGAAATAAATAATAATTAATAAACAATACTTGGAGCAATAAATCACATTGTCTAATTATTGTATGTTTCAAGATATCACTAATACACTTGTTGCAGGTAATTGAAGTAAATTGGAAGGTGTAAATCAGGATTTTATGAAGAAAGAGAAGTTTTATCTTTTGCCATTAAAGTGTAATTAATAAATGCATTTATATAGTCTTTATAATTAAGACAATAGAGAGGCGAGCTATAAATAAAGTGTTTGGCCCGATCCCGAGGCGCATTATGGGAAACCACCCCCACAAAACCTGAACTTCGTGACTGTCTATGTTCCCACCGATATCTTAACAGCTTATTAACACAACATCAACAACGTAAATTAAATCAAATTTCTTTCAGTGGCGTGTCATCCTTTCACCAACTGCAAAAACACGAGAGAAAGGTTGAAGTGACACGAGATTAACAAAGTACTTCCAATTGCTTGTAACGGTTTCGGCCTTTCTAGTTGATACTAGTGTACAGTATGTGGCATAAGTGCACATAGTTGCAAGGAAAAAAGTCAGATTGGTTGAAACTGGGGTTTGAATACGAGACTTTCAGAACATAATCTCAAACATTACACTCAGTAGTGTTCGAGATTATATTCTGAGTGTAAGTGTAGTGAGTGTAGCGTTTGAGATTATATTCTGAAGCTCCGATATTCAAACCCAAGTTTCAATCAATCTGATTTTTTCCCTTGCAAACATGTGCAATGATTAACTAACTTATGCCGCACCCTGTACTTAAAACTTAAGTTTTTTTTTTCACTTTAATCTTCGATTAAAGAGTTTTTCGTAAGTCATCATATTCATCTCATCGACATCAACCATTAGATCTTCTGGTTTGCAGTGACTCAGAGTAGTTACTGATGCTATCTCTTCTAAGGTCGGCCTATATAAATTTTTCCTTTGTATTTATATTGTCATCCTCAGCCATAAAGACTTGCGAGTATCTCAAGATATTCAAACATTTAGCAAATATTTATTAAATCATATACTGAACGAATTGTTCATAATAATAATAATAATAATAATAATAATAATAATAATAACAATAATAATAATAATAATAATAATAATTTATATACAGATTTTTAAGTTTTCACATCATTCTGTGCCTAAAGTTTTATTTTGGTCTTCCACTCGTCTGTATCTATCCACTCCATGTTCTCCAGTCCTTTGTTCTCATTCCAGTTCTTATTTCTTGTATACATGAGTTTCGAGGTCTTCGTTTCTTTCTTCTTCCAGGTGGACACCATTCTAATGTTTTTCTGGGTAATTATTTTCTTGCATTCGTCGTAATTCCAACACCAATTTAATTGCTTATATCTTATATAATATCCATCGTAATTCTGCTCGAAGGCAGGTCCCTCACTGCAATCATAGCATTTTCATGCTATGCTTGCAGCTTTACTAGGGAATTGTAGGTGTGGTAGCTTCCCGTTGCTTTCCACATCGGTGAAGGATGATTATGATGATGATGATGATGATGATAATGATGATGATGATGATGATAATGATAAGGATGATGATGATGGCCATATGATTTCGGGGACCGTTTGGGCCTTAAAGTTTTCCTGACATTTGTCTTGCAGGTGAGGAAAAAACCCCGATAAAAACCTCAACCAGAAAAACAGCCCCGACCGGGGATCGAACCCGGGCTCTGCGTGACAAGGCAGCACGCTACCTCGAGACCACAGCGGTGGACTTATATAATATAGGCCTACTATTAAAAATGTAAATTTATTTATTCTCGTATGACATTCTTTTTAATTTTTGGTATGGGAACAATAAAATTATTTTGTTTTACAAGCTTTCTCCAAAACCAACACAATCACTACAACAATTTATTTCAAAGTGATTCAAAATGCTCTCCATTTATAATATGGCAGTTCATAACTCAAAGTTTTAATTCTTGTTGCACATTTTCAATACCACAGGTTTTCTTTACACGAATTCTGTAAACAAGACTGTAATGGAACTCTTCAAATAGCACCAAAGAAATTGAAACAATTAACATTTTGAGGGGAGTGAATAAAGGAATGGTCGGAAATCATTAGTTCAGGATAGCGATGTATAGATAGCTTAAGTCCGTGTGGTCGTGAACCTCAGGGTCCGATAGTGCCTATAAGTCAGATATACTTAATTACAACTAACAGCCAAAATAAAGTTGAAATGCAGACCATACTGTTTAGGTGGCAACAGACTTATTGATCCAAACTTGGTGTTTTTACTCAAGTTGAATTTGTAAATTTTAGAAGAAGAAGACTTGTGTTTCGGATGGAGCAGAAAAGCAGTGCAAGAAGCATTTTAGAAGGGAAACGAGAAGGAAGAAGAAATGTTGGAAGACAGAAACTAAGATGGCTGAATAACTCTGATAAAGACTTAATACAACTGAAGGTTAAAAGAGTGGACAGAAAACCAGAAATAGAAAAGAATGGGCAGATGCTATAAAAGAGGCCAAGGTTCTTAGAGGACCGAAGAACCAAGGAAAGAAGAAAAATTTGTTTTCTTCACCTCTAAAAATATTACGGTTGTAATTATGTTATAAGCAATTTATTCCACTCTTGAACTAAATTAATGAGAATCCATGGCCTGCTGTGTATAATCTACCCCACGCGGCTCCATTCTCACTTAATAATGTGAACATATTAAATATAACATTTATTAAATACACAGCTTTATTAACTGAAAATCTTCAAATATCTCTTGCATTTGTTTCGGTACAATGGACAATCACTACCTTAGTGGATGATAGTCTTTTGTATAAATTTCATGGTTGCAACATTGTTTTAGAGAAATGTAAATTTTTTTTTAAATCCTCGCTTAGAATTAATTATTTATTTTTATTTATCTATTATTACTGTTATTATTATTGTTATTATTATTATTATTATTATTATTATTATTATCGTGACGCTTTAGTTCGTAGTTACTAGGCAACAAAACCTATACTTCATATTCTAACAAAACACGCTATCAAAACATAAAATATAGGTTCAACAAAACGTAATAGTATACAGTATTACAATGCGAGCTTGGGAAGTTGGAAATTATTGAAAACGGAGCCTTAGCGAGATTCTGTAAAACACTTCACAAACGTGTATTGTACATTATTTTTTGCACGATGGTGTTTTCAAAATAATAAATAATAGTAAATTAATAACATATTTGTTAGAAATATTAGCGTTCATTATGAACAACTGACTGACGTTAGCAGTGTGGTCATTATATATACGCTAAATGTCGAAAATTATTTAGTTGAGACTACAGCAGGTCATGACACCAATCGGACATAAAATGGCGGCAAGTACGAATTTATTGCTTTGTACTGTTTGAAATAAAGTTCAATTCATTTAAAATGAAGGAATTTGTTTTCGCCCATAAGGTCAAAAATAAACCTCTATCACAAGTGTTAAATTTTAATTATCTAGGTTGTGGATTGTCTTCAGGATATGGAACAAGAAATTTTGTAGAAAATAAATTATCAAAATTTCAAATGATATATTGCACCATTAGAACACTAAAATATAAAACAAGGAAGGATGCAAGATTGAAGTTCTACAAAACAATGGCGGTACCGGTACTTTTATACTATAGTGAATCCTGAGTAACAAATAAGAGGAGTTCCTGTAGAAAACAAAGTACAAAAATGACCTTTCTAAGAAGGACCTAAGGATGCACAAAATTGGACAACATATGAAATTAAGAGATAAGAAGTGAATTAGAAATATATTCTATAAATTATAGAATTCAACAGCACCGCGTTGGCTGGGAAGAGCATGTTCAGAGAATGAAAGAAACAAGATTACCCAAGATAGCACATTATTATAAACCAGAAGGATTGAGGGATGTAGGAAGACCTAGGAAAAAATGCAAGGAACATTGTAAATTCGGAACAGGCGAATCGCCTAAACCTTGAAGTGAAGAAGAAGAAGAAGAAGAAGAAGAATGTATATTAACACTACCTTTTGGATATATTTTTTGTATAGGCCTATACATTGTACGTAGTACACATAAAGGGCACTGGTTTTACTTCCCGCCCTAGGTCGGTAATTTGTAATATTACAGTATAGTTATTTAGATTTTATAGGTTGGCAACTCCGAAATTTAGGAAATTGAACTTTCAATCAAGGTCGCCATTCCTGTAAGTACGACAGAACGCACCATCGAACAAAAAAATACACTTTAGTGATTATTTCGTGTAACTACATAAATCAACTTTTCTTGACTTCTCTGGAAGTATAATTAATAGTTGCATTTTGGGCTCCTTTAAATTTTTTCCTGATGAACCATCAAATTCACTTCCTCCTCTCATGTTTACTTTAAATGCACATACGAAACTGACACCCAAAATTGCAGAATATAACAATGTTTGTTGATTTATTGTGTTTTTTTCTCTAAAACCTACATTACTCTTTCTCTAAACACATCGTTTCCGCAATAAATAAATTTCATTAAATATACTAAATATAAAACATATACTAAAATACTCTGAACGTAGATAAAATATTGTAGACAATACGTTATGAAATTATAATAGGTTTAGTAACTCGGTCGAGTTCTAACTTGAGCACCTCGTTATTAAACCTCTGCTTTTGTAACTAGTCGCCTAAATTTATAACTTATTAACCCTGTACAATTAAGACTATGTGGCCTTGTCTTCCACTCAACCAATGCTAAAATGTTACATTAACATGCAACAATAGATACGTCTTAAAATATTTGGTCAAACTGGCAATAACTCATTTACCATGTTTTTTACCAATGCGTTTTCAAAATTTTCGGGGCATCACTTACAATAACCGGATTTCGCTGCTTTTTGACAATATCTACTTTAGTTTATTTCAATAGGTGAGAAACATCAATTATTGCGGTCGGTAGAGGGAATTTTTAATTATCGTTTCAGGTGAACTCCTACACCTAACGGTTTTAGAGAATAATATATAGCGACTGAACACTCTCCGTACCTGAAAACCTGTATGTACAAATTTTCATATCAATCGACCGACCTATTTTTGAGTTTTCCGAGCACAAACATGCGCAGGCTAAATTGTATATTCCTGCTAGCTACAGTAATACCCAGCGTGCGCTGCTACGCCTAAATAAATTAAATGTGTTTTATGTTTAGTTGAACAAGTAAAAAAAATTATAAATTTATATCATACTTATTTTTAGATACCCCGTGCTGATTACCCGGCGTTGCCCGGGAATTTACTTATCCCGATCTTCTTGGTATCAATGAGCTGAAAGATACAAATGGTTATTGTGAGATAACCGTAAAAGATAGACATGTGCTGTCGCGAACTTTTTTTACATATTTTTAAGGATGAGTATAACAACTTTCTTATAGTTTAAAACCTTCCCTGGAAACACCTGGACATTTTGAAAAAAAAAAAAAACCCCGTCACAATCGGATAAACGGTATGGCAGCGCTTAAAGGACAGACAGGTAGACATACATTAATTTATATATATATATATATATCCATCCGTAATAATTCTGCCCGAAGGCAGGTCCTTCACTGCAATCATAGCATTTTCATGCAATGCTTGCAGCTTTACTAGGGAATTTGTAGGTGTGGTAGCTTCCCGTTGCTTTCCACACCGGTGAAGGTTGATGATGATAATGATGATGATGGCCATATGATTTCAGGGACCGTTTGGGCCTTAAAGTTTTCCTGACATTTGTCTTACAGATGAGGAAAAACCCCGATAAAATCCTCACCCAGAAAAACTACCCCGACCGGGGATCGAACCCGGGCCCACTGCGTGACAAGTCAGCACGCTACCTCGAGACCAAGCGGAATGGACATATATATAGGCCTATAAAAAGATTGGCCTTTCTTTTACATTTCTTCCAAAAAGATAAACGAATAAAAATACTAGGGAATTTTTCTTCTTAAAAAAATGTATCTAACAATGTAGAAGCAACAAAATGGATTTGTCAGACGCACGAAAAACTGCAAGTTTTCGCTTCATTAATTAACTAAGAAATAGAAATACTTACACAGTTTAAAGGCTGTGGGAGGAAACTTCAAGATATAATTCATACATGGTAATATAAATTTAACGCGTGACCACAGAAGAAACTACAAGTTCCTAATTACCTAACCAAAGATAATAACTTAACCCGAGTTAACAGAGGTCAACATTGCTTACGTAACAAGAGGTAGATTCATATCAATTCAAGAAATTCGCAATCTGCTTACTTTTCATTTCACTGCACATATAGTGTGTTAAAAAAAGTAATGGCAATAATATATATATATATATAGTGTTCTGCCCTAGGGCAGGTCTTTCACTGCAACCATAGCATTTTTATGCTATGCTTTGCAGCTTTACTAGGAAATTATAGGTGTGGTAATTTCCCGTTGCTTTCCACACGAATGATAATGATGATGATGGCAGGATGATTTTCGGGGACCGTTGGGCCCTAAGTAGCTCCCTGACATTTGTCTTACAGATGAGGAAATATAAATATATATATAGCAGAACTAAAATAAGACTGTTTAATAGCAACGTGAAATAATTATTTAGACGACTAGTTACTAAACCTATTTTTTAACATATGTCTACAATATTTTATCTACGTTCAGAGTATTTTAGTATGAGGTGTATATTTCGTTTATTTATTGAAATGTATTTATTGCGGATACGATATGTTTAGAGAAAGAGTAACGCGAGCTTTAAAAAAAGACAGATAAATCAACAAACACTGTTGCAATGTGGGCTTTGGTAAAAACATTATGTATACCATCATTAAAGTGTATTTTACGTTTTGTTGAACCTGTATTCTATGTTTTAACAGCGTGTATTGTTAAATATAAAGTATAGTATTTTTAGTCTGATCATCTTACCTCAATATTAATGTTGATTTGTTCTTGGACATGTTTCCAAACAATTCTGTTTTATAGTCAGCTTGTCCAGACTGGTTTGATTTATGTTGCATTATGTTGCACACCCTGAATGTTGATGTCAGCTCCATCCTGTGGTTGGCCAAAGAACCTCCAAACAAGGTCCGTCGGAGCGTGACCTTGTTTGGAGGTTCTTTGGCCAACCACAGGATGGAGCTGACATCGACATCCAGGATGTGCAACATAAATCCAACCAGTCTGGACAAGCTGACGATAAAACAGAATTGTTTTGAAACATGTCAACATTAATATTGAGGTAAGATGGTCAGACTAAACATAATATAATTAAAATAACCTCAAAATACCACTTCCTAAAATTAAATATAAAGTATTAGTATGTATTTGTTGCCTAGTAACTACGAACTAAGGCGTTACTGATTGTTATAATAGTGGATGTATAGTATATTACGATGCGAAGATGGGAAGTGGTATTTACGGAATCGAGGAAAATGTTTAAAAACAGAGGGATAGCGAGATTCTTTTTAATTTGCGAGATTCTGTAAAACACTTCACAAACGTGCGTTGTAAATTATTTTTTGCGCGATGGCGTTTTCAAAATAATAAATAATAGTAAAATAATAACATCTTTGTTGGAAATATGTGCGTTCATTATAAACAAATGAGTAACATTAACAGTGTGGGCAATGTTTATTAGTTGAAAGAACAGTAGGCCGTGAGACCATTATTATTGATCAAATGGCCGCAAGTACGTATTTAATGTTTTATATTGTTTCAAATAAAGTTCAGTTCAGTTCATTTTAAATACAGTGATTAATTTGTTTCACATAATGTAGGCCTATATATTTTTTGTATGTACATTGTACGTAGTATACATGGTGGTTTTACTTCCCGCACGTGAGTATAATTGTAATATTACAGTATAGTTATTTACGTTGCCAATCCCGAAATGTAGGAAGTTGAACTTTCAATCATGGTCACCATTGCTATAAGAACGATAAAACGCACTATCGCGCAAAAAAGTATATTGGTATATGGGTACGAGACTTGGGAACAAAACAATGGCATTAGGCCTATACAAAAAATTGCAAGTGCGTATAAATATATTCCTGAGATTTATTTTGAGAACCTGGTGCCAGAAACCACATCAAGCTAGGAATTGTCGAAGATAACATCACAGGATGAGATCTGGAAGGAGATTAAATGTCGAAGACGGAAATGGATTGTACACACTCTCAGAAGAAAACTACGAGTACATAGTGTGCCAAAGAGAGCACTGGAATGGAATCTAAAGGTATTGCCTAGAAAAAGAGAGAGGCCAAAAAATTATATGGCGCAGCACTGTAATAACAGAAATTAAACAACATGAAAAAGTTGGAATTAAGTCAGGAATTTGACAAAAATCAGTATCCGGCGCTTTCACAAAAGACCTATGCTTCCAAGAGGAGTGACAGGAACTGCTACAACTATGTAGGCTATATACCCCTTACGTACCACGCTGAGACATTGGTCCTCGCTGGAATTTCTCAACCATGTTAATTTAGTTACGCTTATTTACCTACATGTGTCAACGAGTGACATGTGGTTAGCACATCGCCTCAACGAGACATAGGCAACTAAGTAATTACTTGGATGGATGAAAATCCGTTAAATTTTGCACAGAGGCCTTTTTTTATTCACACATGTGTTTATTTTACGAGCCTGAAAATCTTCAGACTCATGTCCAATGGCTTAAAGTACCTCCCTGAGAGCTTGTCCCTTGGATTTTTTCACCCTAAAAATCCATCGCCCCGGCTGGGTTTGAATCCGTGACAATCGAAACTAGAGGCAAGGAACATAACTACAACACAGTGGAGAGAAATGATATTACGTCTAATAAGCTGTTGGTAGGCCTATATGCTGATAATGTATTATTTGGCAAAGATGAGGATGAATAGGTTAATGTATAATAGAAATGGATTGTTAATAACAAATGAAGGAAATTTGAAAATGTGGTAGAAGGAACAATAATTGAAAAAACAAGAATGGGATGTAAAAAGAAATTACATAGGCTCAATTCTGGAAACGCGTGCTATTATGCATACGCATTACAGGGATTCTTATAATCCCAACTTCACTAAAAAATGTTAACGTAAAAACACTTAGGCCTACATAGAACTGTCATTTTCCCGGTTATAGGCCTATTATATGGGTGCGAAACATAGTCTCTTACTTTAAGTGAAATTTGGAACATAGATGTGAAATTCTGGGCAGACGAGGTTAGGAGAGAACTCCAAAAGATTAGGATGAGTTGGATATGAGAAAAAAGGGACTGAAAATCGCAAGAATGTGTGATGAAAAATAAGAGGAAGTACTTATTTAGGCCTATATAAATCAATAAGATACTTTCGCCGGAAACCGTGCACAGTGTTTACAAAGAGACCTAAAACAAGTCCGGGGAAAGGAATCATATTTATCCAATCTAGGATTTAAAGAGAGATCAGGGCTTGCTTTTTTAGGTTGGGGGCATGGAAATTTCTAAAAATTACAGACGATCACGATATGCGAATATGTCCAATGTGCGGGAGTTTTGAAGACAAAATACATATATTAGGAAACTGTAATGATTCTAATATTGGAGACGACAGTTGTAACCGGAAAAAATTATAAATTTAAATCGCAAAAGATTGGCATGCTACCAGTTAATGGTAAACCCAGAAAACTGGTTAAACGTAGATAAATTTCTGGACAAAAACAGAAAATAAGAACAACACTCATTCGTGAAGAAATAAAGTGTAATAGCATTAATTTACGTAGTCTAATTAATGCAAAATGTAATTCAATGAGTCATTTTAAAAAGGGATCATCTACAGCTGATCAAATTTTACAGGAGAGGTGAAAAAAACTGATTAAACGTGTTCAGGATAAAGCACTGAATCTGAAATTGCTTCTCAATAAAGTCAGAATGTGGTAAAGAAATAGTGTAGTTGATCCGTTCTCACGCGGAAACGATGGAAGTAGGCATATAAACATGGAATAACGAAAGAAGTGAATTTCAGAAAAAAAATAGTAGATGATTCCTTTTCGAAATTACTCATTCAATTGTATTGTTTTTTTACTGTGTTGTTTTTTCTTTATTTTTATTATTACTAAACATGTCCACCGCTGTGGTCTCTAGGTAGCGTGCTGCCTTGTCACGCAGCGGGCCCGGGTTCGATTTCCGGCTGGGATAGGCTCCTGGGTGAGGGTTTTTTCGGGTTTTTCCTCACCTGTAAGACAAATGTCAGGGAGCTGCTTAGGACCCAACAGACCCCGAAAATCATCCGGCCATCATCATCATCCTTCACCGGTGTGGAAAGCAACGGGAAGCTACCACACCTATATTTCCCTAGTAAAGCTGCAAAGCATAGCATGAAAGACCTGCCTTCTGGCAGAATTACTATGGATGGATTACTACACATTATTTTATTGATACGGACTGTCAACAGCACGTACAGTTTGCTGCCCGTAAGACCCATATTTGTAAATAACATTGTATATGCCTATACCTTACTTTTAGTCTAATAAATTCCTACTACTTCTACTTTAAGGGAGGAGAATATATTATGTGTATTTGAGAATAAAGTGTAAGGAAAGATGTTAGGCTAAAGACAGGTGAATGAAGAAGACTGCATAACAGTGAGCTACATGATTTTCAAGCTTATTGTAGTAAGTCCAGTTAAGTCTCATAGACTTCAATGAGCTGGAAATGTGGCACGAATGGAAAATGAAAGAGAGGCGTGGAAACTCCTTTTAGAAATATCAAAAGGAAAGCGCATAGTAGATAGGACAAAAATAGGTGGAGATTTAACATTAACAATGATTTACAAACCACTAGGACGAAGATATGTAGGAAGATCTAGTAAACGACCAATTCTAATATGAGATTAGAACAGGCCTTAAAGTCCTTACCAATGTTACAGTTTACCTGAGTGACGTTTTATCAGGTTTTTTTTGCTCAATTGTAAGACAAATGACAGGAAACTTTAAGACACAAACGGTCCCCGAACATCATATGGCCATCATAATCACCATCGTTCAAACTCGTCTTGGATTAAGTTTAGGATAAGGACTCTCCTGGCACGCCACTACAAACATCATTACCCATTGTATCATCGGGGGAGCCGTAACCCCTCCTTCAAAGCGCCCCAACCTCAGAAGTGCGTTTCACACAATTACGTCAATGTCAGGAGAGAACACCAGAAATGTCTAAATGACAAGCTGGGGTATTCATTTTATATATATATATATATATATATACCCCGGGCTTCCAATATAAACCCGGACCGGGCTCACGGGGTTTCACCCGCGCTCTCTCCTTGTCCGCATTTCGCTGTGCCAGCCGCTCGTCCTTGAACTAGTCAGTTTACTATCGTTCGACAAGATGAGACGTCAGCTGACATTAGAGCAGCGCATTTATGTGTGTAAATGTTATTATAAATACGAATCAGCTCGTCGCGTTCGCGAGGAATTTATTCGGAACTTCCCTGGACAATTATCTCCTTCCAGATCGACAAACCACGATCTTGTGACTAAATTTGAGACCACTGGTTCAGTACAAAATAAGAAACACACGCGAAGGCGTACGGTTCTCACCGAAGAAAAATTTGACGAAATTGGCGAAAATTTGGAACGTTCACCACAAAAATCATTACCGAAATTAGCACAACAAGTTGGGATTTCAGTATCTTCTGCACATACAGCAACAAAATTGTTAAAACTCAAACCTTACAAGTGTACACGTGTTCATTGTCTAAACCAAAGTGATCCCATAGCACGTGTACAACATTTCCAGCATTTTCTATAAGGTAAGAAACAGTTCAAGGACGGGTGGCAGGCAGGGTGAATTGCGGGAGGAAGAGACAGCACTGCGTGCCGGGTGAAACTCCGTGAGGCCGGTCCGGATTTATATTGGAAGCCCGTTATGCTGCAAGCCAGCAAATCATTCAGGCTTACCAAATTGCCGCGGCAGACCGGTTGAAAAACGCTGGCTGGCATAGATAGATAATTTCAACAACAAAAAAATGATACTATGTTTCTATATTTTTCTCACGTCCTGTATTTAATAACACTGAGCAACAAAAAATAAACTTTTTTTTGTCTCAGAAAGAAAAATATGTGATTCTGATGATATTTTTTCTCCTGAATTCAAATATGATATCGGGTTTTCTCCGTCACGCAAGGTTTCCGAGAGACAGGTAATTATAATTTCAAACACTTTGATATCTTCTACATTCGTAACTACACAATATTCGAACACTCGGACTCACCTAGAAAGTAAGAAATGACGAATTTCTGCTATATTTCGCCTGTGGAGCATCCCTCTTGATGGTCCAACAATAATCGGCCAGCATATTAGGATTATATTTGCCTTGGTATCTCTTTTCCATAGCTGAAATCTCCTGAGATAGCTCATTTGGTTTTATTTTACAATGGGCAAATGGACGAAAACAGTTTATTAAAAAATAATTATTTAAATACATTAATTGAAATTGAAATAAAAAAAACTGTGGGTGATGGAGAAATTCCGAATACATATTTGAAAACACGATAAAAAAACTGCAGTAAGTACAACTATTGGTACTCATGAGACAAAAATCATGTTGACCAGTGTAATGTTTTATAGTCCCTACACCGTTGTATATACTCCAGCCACTGATTCTCCGGCCCTGACGTTTTCACGACAGTGTTGCCGATATGGATATTCAGTGGAAGGGGCCGCTTTATGTATGCGGTTAGCAGACATATATCTGATAATATCTCAGCAATTTCAAACTTTACTAGCGCGCTATAGCTGCGTCAAGAGCAGTGATTGGTTGTGGCAGACGTTCACTCTCACAACAACCATTTCCTTATTGGCAGCAGAGGGCGAGTTCTCCCTTTACCCCTCGTATAACCTAAACTTCAGAGCCGGGGATCCAGCGGCAGGGGTATAAGCTATATGTATGAAAGGCTTAGGGCAATAACATGATAAGCCACATTCTGTTAAGAAAATGTCATTTATTACAATGATAGTAAAAAAATATATTGAAATATCCATAAAACCATTTGTTAATGCGCCAGTGATGAGTTAAAACATACAGACACACAATGCATTAACAACAATACTGCCAATGAGTATTTATAATTTTTTGAAACATTAAAATATTTATATCTCAGAAAGAACAATATGTGGCTTATCATGTTATTGCCCTAAGACCTTCATATATATATATATATATATATATATATATATAATGTTTATTTCTTTCTTGATTTCTGTAGAACTCTATAATGGTAACCTTAAATTTTAAGGAAGTCGATGAACAGAAAATAAAGATATGAAGCCTACATTGCACACTACATTGTTGAGTTAGAAGCGCGGGAAGAAAGGGCGGGAACTGCGCAATCGCGTGACGGAACAGAAGACAGTTAAGTGACTAATGTCCACTCGTTGAGAGTTTGACTCGTGAAAGATGAGCGGTCATTCGTTTCGGGACGAAAAGAAAAAAAAAATAAACCTCATAGCCATACAGCTCGCGCCCTTTCAACTTATAGAGTGATTCTATCTCCTAACAGTCGTTCCAAAAATATAGAATCAATTACCACGACATAGAGAGTCATTTACTCAATTCAAAGAGAGCACGCCTTCTCATAGATAATGAAATAATAATAAGAATCAATGCTTTCTTTTGTCTGACTTTACAACGCCAGCAATGGAAAAAATACCTACTTCATACAACCAATATTTGAATGTACAAAACTATAAACAGTTATTTAACAACAAAATGATTAACAAATATGATAAATGGACATTTAATAAGATACGAGTCGTATAGGATTACACAACTGAACTAATCTCATACATTAATTCAATAGAATTAGACAGATTACATTGAGCAACAAAAAATAAACTTTTTTGTCTCAGAAAGAAAAATATGTGATTCTGATAGTATTTTTTCTCCTGGATTCAAATATAATATCGGTTTTTCTCCATCACGCAAGGTTTCCGAAAGACAGGAATTTATAATTTCAAACACGTTAATATTTTTTATATTCGTAACTACACACACAATATTCGAACATTCGGACTCACCTAGAAAATAAGAAATGACGATTTTCTGCTATATTTCGCCTATGGAGCATCGCTCTTGATGGTCCAACAATAATCGGCCAGCATATCAGGATTCCATTTGCCTTGGTATATATCTTTTCAATAGCTGAAATCTCCTGAGTTAGCTTATTTGGTTTTATTTTATAATGGGCAGATAGACGAAAAAAGTTTATTAAAAAAGTAATTATTTAAATTCATCAATTGAAATTAAGATAAAAAAAATGTGGTTGATGGAGAAATTCCGAATAGGCCTACATATTTGAAAACACGATAAAAAACTACATTAAGTACAACTACAACTATTGGTTCTCATGAGACAAAAATCAGGTTGACCAGTGTTATAGAGCAAAACAAAGCCAATTCAATGAAATATTTAATGTTGTATTGGGTAAGATAAGTGGAACAAATATATCGTAATATAACAATTGGCCATAGAAAATAAATGAAAACATAAGAAAATTGTGTAAATAATGTGATGTAAATAATCTTGTATATTAAAGCATGTAGTGTTACAGTACTTTCTTTGTGATGGAACATGCTGAAAATAAAATGTTATAGAAACACCAAATTTATTTTATTTACAGGTGCTTTAACACCTAAAATCATATTCGTCTAGTTTTTCATCATAGTCATGACCTTATTTAGATTGAGGTCGTTCGAGCCCGTTCCCAAGAGATCTCAAGATGTGATTGATCACTCCATCTTAATTTTGGTCTTCTTTTATCTCGATGTCCTTTAAGTTGATACTGGCAATGCTAATTTAAGAAAGCGAGGTGGCTCCATTCTTTGGACATGTTATAACCAATTGTTTTGATAATTCTGAATTTCTACAACTACATTTTGATCTTTTAATTTATCGTGTAGGCCTATATCTGCGTTTCTTTGCTTCTCTATTTTTGTCAAACCTAGGAACAGGCGTAAAAATCTTACCTCTGCTGCTTGCAATTTTGATTTGATTTTAGAATTTAGTATTCATTTTTCCCTGACATATTTCAATCATGATTTTGCAGTTACATTGCATAATCTCAATTTGGTTGCAGTTGACATTTGTTTACGGAAGCTTTTTCATGAAATTATGAATAATTCACGCGGCAGCACAGTTTGTTAGGCAATATGCTACGAGTCAGAAGGTCGGGGGTTTGAGTACCAGTGAAGTCAGAATTGTTAAAATTATCTATACTTTCCGACATGAGATACTCTAAATGATCTAGCTGAGAAAATAAATAGAGCAAATATGACCAATTATGAACAATTAAACGTTATCTATCTATCTATAATGCCGTAGGCCAATGATAAGCGTCTCCTTTGTCAGGACTAAATGGACCAAGTTAATTTAGTTACCATATATACTCATAGATGTCATGAATGGTGTGCGGTCAACATACCGACCCAATGATACATCTAGCAGGCAACTAAAGTATTAGTAGGTGTTGAGATCGGTAAATTTTGCTTAGAGGCATTTTTATTCAAGCTTAAGGATCTTTTACAAGACAGAAAATATTCAGACTCGGACCAACTACTTAAAGCCCATAGGACTTGTTCCTTGGATTATTCCATCCTAAAAAAAATGCATCGATCCCAGCCGGATTCGAACCCGAGACCCTCGGGACCAGAGGCAAGGAATATAATTACCAGTCCACCGCGGCCGATTAATTTAGTTAGTAATGAGCATAAATATTTACAGTAGGGTAGTTCGTTAAAGCAATCAGCAAGATTAGAAGTTCTGATAATGGTGTCCCTAAGTACAGTAATTGAATTCAGCCATTTCATCAAAATTCCCCTCATTTATTGTTAACTGTCCATTTCATGGCAGCCGGACATAAACTCTCTATATATCCCTATCCTGAACTGATGATTTCCAATCATCCCCTATAAAATCCTCTCCCCTCAATCATTGTTAATATTATTCTCCCACCTCAGTCTTGGTCTTCCTATTGAACGCTTTCCCTTTGTTTTTTTCTACAGGATATTTAAGTGCCCCTCCTTCTTTCCATATCCGTGCCACATGTCCTGCTCATCGCAGTATATGAGACTTAACTGCTCTTATTATATTTGATTTCCTATAAAGATCATGTAGCTCACTGTTGTGTAGTCTTCTCCATGCGCCTGTCTGTTCATTTCTCTTTGGTCCAAACATTTTCCTAAGAACTTTATTCTCAAATACTCAATAATATTTTCTCCTCCCTTAAAACATAAGTCTGTAATTGCATCTATACAAATATAACTGGGAGAATAACAGTTTTATATATTTTCAGTTTAACCGGTTTATTGTTAAATTTAATATATATTAGGTGCCCCTTGCCGTAGCCGAGTAATTAAAGCATGATGCCTTGGCGCAGAGCTACGGGACTTGCTAATCTCCATGAGGAAAGACATTTTCTCATGGATTTTCGACCAATATGGGACCGGTGCCCTCCCAGCTTCGTTAGGAATTTGGGCATCTGAAATAAGTAGCGGCTCTAGATTGAGAAAAAGCAACACGCTGACCATATGTCACCCCTATACAAGCTAGATGATCGTCTACCTCTGTGTTTAGCACATGTGAATGTGAAGCCAGCAGTCATCTGATAGGCCAAGGGATTCTAGGCCTGTCGCGGCATTTAGTTTTATTATATATTAGGTGGGAGGGAACTATTCGAGTGGATCTCATGAAATTTGATATCGGAGGTATTAACTGGTATATTATATGGATGCGAAACATGGACTCTTATTTTAAGGTAGGAAAGAAGTTTACGAGTATTTGAGAATATAAGTTCTTAGGATTTTTTTTTGGACCAAAGAGAGATGAATAGATAGGTGAATGGAGAAGACTTCTTAACAGTGAACTACATGGTCTTTATAGGAAGCCAGATATAATAAGAACAGTTAAGTATCATAGACTGCGACGGGCAGGACATGTGGCACGAATGGAGAATGAAAGACGTGCATGGAAGTTTCTTGTAGGAACACTAAAGGTAAAATGCCCAGTTGGTAGACCAAGGTGGGAGAATAACATTAACCATGATTTGAGGGAAGTAGATTATACAGCGAATGATTGGAAAACATTAGCTCTGCATAAGGGTGTATGGAGAGCTTATGTCCGCGCAGCCATGAAACTACGGGTTCGATAGTGCCAATGAGTTAGTTAGTTAGTTATTAACTGGATTTAGTATAAGGACCATTGAACCTGCAGGTAATGTTTACTATTTCATAAAATGTAGTTCCTATATTCGCAGACCATTATATTAACCCGGGACCTCCTAAATTTTAAGTTACTTACATGTTATAACTTACTGACTTCGATTTGCATATGTTTCCCTGTCTTATCTCTCAGAAATGTTCGCTTTGGGCGTGCGCAGTTCATTGTATATGAATCTAGACACAAAAATGAAGATAATATCTCTTTAGGTGCCGCAAACTGACACCCGATATTTTGACAATGGCTAGTATGTTTTAAGTAGCTCCATCAAGACCTAACAGACATATTTCTGATTGATGACATCATTAAAACACCTTATATAGATGACACGTGGTTAAATCAAAATAAAAAAATCAAAACCTCACCTAACACTCTTCTCTTTCTATAAACTTTCACGACTTCGTGCAAAAAGGGCATAACATTTAAAATGCGTACAAATTCTTGTAACACAACCACTGTACTTTCGAACTCTTGCGTCATATTTGATAAATTGTGTCCACCTCTGTGGTCTCGAACTGCCTCGTTACGCAGTGGGCCTGGGTTCGATCCCCGGTTAGGACACGTTTTCTGGGTGAGGTTTTTTTTTTAAGTTTTTCCTCATCATACAGCCATTAAAATCTTCATCATTCGTATTCGCCTTAGATTAAGTTCAGGATTAAGAACTCTCCTGATGCACCACTATCATCATCATCGCCCATCATATCATCAGGGCATATCTTGCCTTCCAGGCGCCCCAACCTCAGAAATGGGTTACAATTACGGCAATGCCGGAAGAGAACACTAAACATGTCAAAATGATAACCTGGGACATTGGATTTAAAAAAATTGATAATTTAAAATATCAAAGAATCCCAAACCTTAAATAATTTTATCCAGAATGCAGGTTTACATACATTTGAATGCCTATTTAGCCTATATTTATATTTGTTTTAACTTTGGTTTCAGTGTTACCTGGACGCATAATGTGCATGTACTAAATGTAATTCTGGTTTCATCATCATCATTATTATATTATTATTATTATTATTATTATTATCATTATTATCATTATTATTCGTATTATCATTGTTATTATTATCATTGATATCATTATCATTATTATTATTACTATTATTATTATTACTATCATTATCATTATTATTACTATTATTACTGTTATTATTACTATTATTACTATTATTATTATTATTATTATTATTATTATTCTGCATAAAAACCCTTATATGCCCCCTATTTTTTTCTTCAGAATTTGTTATTTTGACCACTATGAATCCATTAAACGTGAAAATAAAGTATAGCCTAATTAATAAATCTCAATTCAGCACTCCCATAAAAGCCATCACAAAATTTTGAACCCCCATTTTTTGTTCCACTTTAGAAACCCATTAAGCACAATAATGAGTGCTAACTAACTAACTAACTCACTGGCTCTATCGAACCCGTAGGTTCATGCCACGCGGACATAAGCTCTCCATACATCCCTATCCTGAACTAATGCTTTCCATTCATCCCCTGCATAATCTACTTCCTCAAATCATGGATGTTATTCTCCCACCTCATTCTTGGTCTACCAATTGGATAGTTATCCCTCTGGTTTTCCTACAAGAAGCTTTCAGGCCCCTCTTCCATTCCCCATTCGTGCCACATGTCCTACCCATCGCAGTCTACGAGACTTAACTCGTCTTATTATAGCTGACTTCCTATACATATATACCATGTAGCTCACTATTATGAGGCCTACATAATATTAAATATAATTCAACTTTTCTTAGGGTGCAAGAGGTTAAACGAAATTTTAAAATTGCTCTATCGGTTCGCGATTTTCGATTCCTCGCAACTAAACTCGGTACGTGTTATTGAAATAAAACGAGGAAGATATTCTCTAAAAATAAGCAAATTAAACTATTAGAAGTGGGGGTGGGGTAGGCTATACCTCAAACCAGAAATTAAAAAAAAAAACTCTCTAGCAGCTGCCTTATTTGTTTTGTCGCAATTTATCTCTATACAATGACATGCAATTAATTGGTTAAATATATGTCTTATCCTTCTTCTTCTTCTGTTTCTTGTTCTTCTTCTAGGTCATGGAATTATGCCACAGACCTGTTTTCACATCAAGAGACCGTATCTATCCATCTAGTTATGGGGAATCCAATATTCCTTTTTCTTTGGGTTGGTAATGAAGCAAAATTTATGTGAATCTATTGAGTCATTCTTTCTATATGTTGAGTCAGTTATATCTTGAATTTTACCCACAACACTGTAGGCCTATGTTTAATTCGGTTAATTGCTTCATTGTATTTCTTATCTAACAATGTATACTTCCTACTGAGCGTAAGAATTTCATTTCAAGGTAATATGTTTAATAACTAACTAAACTAACTCACTGGCTCTATCGAACCCATAGGTTCATGGCCACGCGTACATAAGCTCTCCATACATTCATATCTTTGGGCTAATGTTTTCCAATCATTCCCTGTATAATCTGTTTCCCTCAAACCATGGATAATGTTATCCTCATACCTCATTCTTCGTCTATCAACTAGACGTTTTCCCTCTGGTTCTCCTACAAGAAGCTTCCATGCCCTCTTTCATCCCCCCATACGTGCCACATTTCCTGCCCATCGCAGTCAACGAGACTTAACTATTCTTATTATATCTGGATTATATCATGAAGTTTACTATTATGTAGTTTTCTCCATTCACCTGTCCATCTCTTCTTGGCACAAAAAATTGTCCTAAGAACTCTATTCTCAAACACACGTAATCTTCTTTCCTCCCTTAAAGTAAGAGTCCATGTTTCGCGTCCATATAATATAACTGGGAGAATAACAGTTTTATATAGGCCTATTTTCAGTTTTTTGAAAGAAGTTGGGACAAGAGTGCCTGTAATGCTTAATAGGATGCACTTCCAGAATTGAGCCTATGGTTAATTTCTTTGTGCATCTCACTCCTGTTTGTAATTATTGTTCCTAGGTATTTGAATTCAGCCACCCTTCAAAATTTCCCTCATTTGTCATTAGCTGTCCATTTCCATTATATAATGCATTTTTATCTGTGGACATATATGTAGTTATTAATGTTTTACTTCCAGTCCCAATTTCTTAGTGTTATTCAATAGAGTGTGCGTGTTAGCCATTAGTATCTCATCCCTATCGCTCAATAATACTACAGCGATAGCGTAGAAATACAAATGTATAAATAAAAATATTCTTTAGGTACAAGAAACGTTAAAGTAGGAATGTATTTCACGGATGCATAGTGTTCTGGAATGAAAAATTCGCGTTTAATAAGAGATGGGAGTAATCAATCAGACCGCTTCATTAACACGTGATCCCGGGAATTGCTACCTGCAGGCGCCTCGCACTGACAGAGATGGATGTCCTCACTAACATACTCAAAATATTACATATGCCTTCTTCAGTTTATTACCAACTACAATTTTATTTAGAAACATTCTTGCTCAAAATGGGGAATTATGAAAATAATATTAATTAATTAGATAAAAGGGGAAAAACATATATGGGCAATACTGTAGATGCTTCCCTGCATTAAAACAAGTTCTTAAATCAAGAACAATAAGTAGGATAGCAAAAATTAAAGCATATAAAACAATATTGAAACCAATAGTTATGTTTGGAAGCGAAACATGGACATTATCATAAGTAATTCCACGAGTGATTTCCAATTTATCTAGAGGATTTGAAAATCAAGAGTGGCATTTGTTGGGATTATTTAACGAATAAAATTAAACTGCATACTCAAAAGTCATTATTTAAATACAGTTACCGTTATTTTAAAATATTTATATATTTAGTGTAAATGGCGATGGTTTGAAAACAAATCAGAAATGTGAGGTTATGTATATTCACTACAACTTCTTCTTCTTCACTTCCTGGTTTAGGCAAGAGTTGCCTGTTCACTACAACTTTATCATATTATTTATTGCCAAATAGGATCGCAATATTGTAAGAATACATCCTAGTGGAGAAATAATGAAACACATTAAACTGTATATTATAATCAATGTTATAGTTTATGTATTTATTTAGTAAACAACTCGGTAAAATCAAGAAATCTGTTCATTATTTGCTATATTCAATGTATTTGTTGGAGAAAAATAATTCTCTGACCTGTTCAGAATATTAAAAAGGAGGTGCTTTATCACAAAAGCAGGAGCTGATAAAGAGAATTCAATGAAGAGCTAGGTGAAACATCACTGTGATTGGTTGTAAAACAAAATTCATTGAAACGTGATTGCTCATTGACTCCTATTTGGGGCATGAGTTAAATAGTAATATAATAAACGGTTAAAAACTATAAGATAGTTACCTTATAGGTCCGTCTACTCACTTAAGTTGTTTTAAAACTCTGTAAGCCTTTCGGGACTAGTCCCATCATCAGCAGAATGCATTAGGTCCGTACTTCTTGGCCTTTGTTGAAGCAAGTTGTCTATTTAACTCATACCCCAAATGGGAGTCAATGACCAATCACGTTTCAATGGATTTAATTTTACAACCAATCACAGTAATGTTTCGCCTAGCTTTTTATCGAATTCTCTTTACCAGCTCCTGCTTTTTTGATAAGCTCCTCCTTTTAAATATTCTGAACAGGTCAGAGCATTATTTTGCAGTGACCGATTCTCCAACAAATACATTGAATATAGCAAATAATGAACAGATCCCTTCGAACTATACATTTATCAAATATGTGTTCAATAATTGAGTTTTTAAATAATGATTTTACGGAGTTGTTTACTAAAAAAAATAAAATAATAACCTATAATGTTGGTTATAATATACAGTTTAACGTGTTTAATTTTTTCTCCACTAGGGTACATTCTTACAATATTGCGATCCTATTTGACAATAAACAATATGATCAAGTTGCAGTGGACACCCGCAAATTTCTGATTTGTTTTCAAACATCATTGTTTATATTAAATGTATAAATATTTAAAAATAACTATTTTCAATAATGATTTTTGAGTAAACAGCTTAATTTTATTCGTTAAATAGTCTTAACAAATATTAATCTTGATTTCGTACATTTATCGATGATTTGGAATTCAGTCATAATATTACTTCTGATAAATTTTGTAACGTTATTTTCGCAACAGGAAGCATGATAAATACATTTTTGTCAGAAAATTCAAACCTTTATTCAACAATGATGTATAGCTTATTTATTTCTTATTGAACACATCGATGCTGTTAATCAAAATTAAACACAATGTTCAAAAAATGCGGAAACTCCTTCCATTAATGTCATATTTGCTGCCAAAAAACAAAGAGCAGTAACTGTATGACCTCCATGTGCCTGTATTACTGTCTCACACATTTGAGGCACGCTCCTGATGAGTCTACGAATCTCTGCTTGTTTAATGTTTCCCCATTAACAGATTTTGTTAATACAGTACTATACTAAATAAAACCCTATCACAAATGTTAAGTTAAAAACCGTCGACCTGTTTCGACAACATAGCTGCCATTCTCAATACTGAGTAATAACTCATTAATAAAAATAATGTTAATAATAATAATAATAATAATAATAATAATAATAATAATAATAATATTATTATTATTATTATTATTATTATTATTATTATTATTATTATTATTATTATTATTATTACAGATGTTTTATTTTAGCTAGTATAGTTAATGTCATAAGACCTTCTATTCCACTCAACCAGCGAATAGTAAAATTACACAAAAATTACATATTTAATACAATTTGAAGATATTATTACAATTTGAAGATATTATTAAAATATTGACTAAACAAACCATAATGGTGATGTGATCGAATACTAGCTAATACTAACAAAAACATGGCATATAATAAAATCAAAATAATATAAAATAAAATTACGTAAGTAAAGCTTCCTAGATGATTTACAAAATGCTGAATATAGTTCTTATGCAGTTAATGTTTTATTATTCTTTACTAAAAAGTTGGAGTTGTAAGGGGTAGTGACGTGTATATAACCTCTCCTACCCAATTCTCATCCTCACCTTCTTGTGGTACAACCGTTTTCACAAACGAGGCTCTGAGGACCGAGTTACGGCGGTATAACCGTTTCATCGGGCACTGAGTAAATGCGGTATCCTAATGTCTGTCCAGAGACTAAAGGGTAGCAGCCCTACCATTGGACTACTTAGCGTCGGGCCAGTAACCCGTTCTAAGGAACCTCAATTTTATTGAAATATGAATCAACCTGCAGGAAGAAGAAGACCAGGACGTCCACTTAAAGTACTTTTGGATGGTATTTCTCTTGAGGTCGAAACAGGTCAACAAATGGCCTAAATTCGTGAATTTACTATGATGATTATGATACTAAAAATTTAATTTACTAAATAACTTTTTTTTAAATTGAATTCACTATGTTTTTATAATTTATTGTTGGGTAAGTTTCATTTAAAACCAAAATCATCTCGAAATTCGGATGTCCACTTTTTGCGCCGTAACCGACGATATTTCTTATCCTGCTTCTATATAACAGTGAAGAAGAAAGAGTTTGAAAGTGTCATTGAGGTAGTGATGTGGGGCGAGTTTCATAAATTTTGGGGGAAAGTATACCATAGTGTAGGTGGTAAAATATTAAAATTAACTACTGTACAATATTAATTATTCCAATCGTTCCATTCAAGTCATGGACTACATTAAAAATTATAATATATCAGCACATACATAACTGCCGCTAATTCTGTCTTCCAACCTGACATGTTGTCTCGAACGTGTGGACTAAGTTTCGATCGTAAGCCGGGATAAGACTCCTGAGTAAAGTGTTTTCTCACCTGTAACACAAAATAAAAAAGAATATTAGGCTAAAATGGTCCTTAACCCGCATCTAACAATCATAATCATTTATAAAACTCTTGTTCACTATAAACGCACAACCAAATTCTAGGTTGCATTTTCATTATTTAGATACTATTATAACCAAGTTATGGTTTATTATTATTGCAATTATTATTTTTATAGTTTTCTGCCCTAGGGGTCCTTAACTGCAATCATATCATTTTCATGCTGTGCTTTGCAGCTTTACTAGGGAATTATAGGTGTGGTAGCTTCCTCTTGCTTTCCACACCGATGGATGATAAGGATAATGATGATTATGATGATGATGGTGGTGGCCAGATGATGTTCGGGGATCGCTTGGGCCTCAAAGCGTCCTGACATTTGTCTTACAGGTGAGGAAAAATCCCGTAAAACCTCACCCAGGAGTTTGTTCCGACCGGGAATCGAACCCGGGCCAGCTTTGTGACAAGGCAGCACGCTACCTCGAGACCACAGTGTATTATTATTATTATTATTATTATGGTTTGTCAGGGGTAGTTGGCCGGCATGCTTGTTCACAGGCCTTAAATCTAAGGGGCTAAATAGCATCTGATCCCTAGACCAGGTCCTGAGTCGGACATAAGTTCAGCCGTTTTTTTAATAAAATGGAAAATTTGGGAATTCTCTGCCACCTCAGCACCTATATAAAATCAAATTTATAAAAAAAAAATATTTTTGCATTATATGATTAATCACCTGAGAGAAACGTATGTTGATTTTTCACAAAACAAATGTGAGAAATGCCTTAAAATGAAGTGAGAAGTTGAGCAGTAAGTAAATTATATCACCATATATATAATGTAACTTTTTTTAGTCACTGCTCAAACAGTGTAGCCAACGTATCACAGAAACACGCTAAGTGAACGCTACATTAACCTGGTGTGCATTAAAACGCCCATTTTCTCACCCTGACGTGCCCACCATTGTAGGTGCGCTCCTGGGATAGAATCCCCTTATAGTGAGTAAATATGTTGGTAATTAACTCTAGCGGGAACTGTGTTATCACGTTAGACAACATGCACTAAATTGTAAACCTCTACGCACTACATATATCAAGAAGGGATGTGGTTCTGTTGATAGCAATTCGTCCGTCGAATGGGGATGTTAAGCCTGGTTATTCGCTTGGTGCTTTCGACAGGTGTACGCTACGTGCCGGCACCGGTTTTCATCTTCTCCCTCTTCATCATCATCATCCCTCATACAACACCTTTACACTACACGCACATACACACACTTAAACATACATTTTTTTTATTTAGATTTACCCTCGGCCACCCCTTTGGATACATCGGGCATTACACCCATACTCCCAAGTCAAAACTGTCTTGTCTCCCCCTTATCTACACATCTGGGTCATGTCAAAGATCTGGGCTTTAAGACCAACACCCCGGCGACCTTCCCCCTGCAGCCGTTCTGAGACCGGCTAGGCTTGACCCACCAAGCCCTGCAGTGTGAGACTTTAGTACATCCAGGTGCTCATCTCCTGGCAAACGCCACAGATGGTCCACGATCCCGTAGGCTGAACCGGGAGTCAGCGCAGTCGCTCCCTTACTGCGCTGATCCGGGCCGTGTCCTGGTGTGCTTCCAGGGACGTGTCCTGCCGCCGTTGTGGGCCAGAACAGAGCTCGCAAGCTCCAACAAGTAAGCAATATTACGACAGGGCGCTCATTTCCTGCCGGCCCCACTTATGGTCCACGAGTCCCTCTGACTTAGCCGGGAGAATTGACTAGCAGATCCACCGACCTTTTCCCCTGTATGCCATCCAGGGGTACATAAACATACGTTTTTGCGCAATAGTGCCTTTTGTCGTATATACAGGAATGGCGACCATGATTGAAAGTTCAACTTCCTATATTTCGGGGTAGCCAACCTAAATAACTATACTGTAATATTACACATTACAAACCTCGTGCGGGAAGTAAAACCACTGCCCTTTATGTATACTACGTACAATGTATATACAAAAATATATCCAAAAGATAGTGGTTATATACATTATACGAACAAATCGCTGCATTTTAATTGAACTGAACTTAATTTGAAACAATATAAAACAATAAATACGAACTTGCCGCCATTTTATTACTGATTGGTGTCACGATCTGCTGCAGTCTCATCTAATAAACATTGCCCACACTGTTAACGTTAGTTAACTCACTTCATTTTTAAACATATCTAGGATGCAATATCTCATATGAAGAATAAAAGGATGTAAATGCAAAAATATCTAAATTTTAAAGAATTTTAGGGTTAATAAATTCTATCTTCAAGCCACAGTTAGTCCAAAAGCATTCAAGATTAAAAGTGTATAAAACACTGGCTCTTCCAACTCGTTTGTATGGTTGCGAAATATGGACGTTGAAACAGAAGGATACACAGAGACTTAGATCTGCTGAAATGAGATACCTTCGGAGGACTGCAGGATACACACTACTAGATCACAAAAAAATGAAGACATCTTAGAAGAATTACACATGGAACCTTTAGAAAACAAAATTTCTGATTATAAGTCAAGATGGATGCAACATGTTCATCGAATGGAAGATCACAGAATACCCAAACAAATGTTAAGATATCAACCTGCAGGAAGAAGAAGACCAGGACGTCCACTCAAAAGACTTTTGGATGATGTTTCTCTTGAGGCCGAAACAGGTCAACAAATGGCCTAAATTCGTGAATGCACTATGATGATGATGATGTTTTTAAACATTTCCTCGCTTCTGTAAAAACCACTTCTCAACCTCGCATCTTAATATACTATTATTCTATACTCATCTTTGTACACAATACAAGAATACATCATCTGGCAAAGTGATATGTAAATTGGAAATAGACTACATTAATGTCCTCTATACTCCGACCAAGTAACTCGAAGCATAAAAAGTGCAGTGGATGGCATTAGAAACCAAAAAAAAAAACGCACTCATTAATGTATAAATATGAAAAAAATCAAAATTTTGTTTAAAAATAAGGGAATATATTTGTGTGGTGTATGAGTTGAGTCATTTTTGCAGGTAAAACATTTGAAGTAGATGTCGCTAGCGGCAAGTCATTAAATAACACACTGAAGTAATTATGATTCCTCCGCCAGACGATTCAGTTCAGACTTTTCTGCTGCTAATTACACTGCAATACTAATCTAATATTACTTCAAATCAAAAAGAAACAATTTTTACCCCAAAAATTCAAAAAATTCCGTCGCGCAGGAACTGCGTAAACTAACCGAATTCCTCAGGAAATTAAATTTATGGTTGTTAAAACTTAATTTAATCTTTTATTTTTGAGTGTTTTTAAAGGAATATTACAGAGTACAGTGTTTCTCCTTCAGTCCAAAGTGATTTGTCGCCAGAGGTTCCTGTTTAAAGCATCTTCTCCCTTCAAATCTCTAGCTTCCATACTCCTCCTCACTCCATCTATCCCACGTTCTCTATGTCTGCCTCTTCCACTTCTTCCAATAGCTTTCCAATCAAGGATCCTCTTTGGTATTCTATCTTCTCCCATTCCTATACTTTTTCACAGGTTTTTCTTCTATTTTTCTAATTTTTTCAACTTTCTAAGTATCCCTTATGGTGCTGTTTCTGACTTTATTTTTCTTAGTAATTGTCTAATTTTCGGGGATTCTATGCCACCATGTCATATATATAAATTCAGATAAAAAAAGAAAAAACGCACAATTTGTTATTGCAATGTGAATAATTAGCTGAGAGAAATATATATGTTGAATTTTTTTCCCAAACAAAGTGTGAGAAATGCCTTAAAATGAATTTAGAAACTGAGCCGTAACCTAAAATCACCATATTTCCAATGTCATTGATCAGACAGCGTAGCCAACTTTTCACAAAAACCCGCCAACAAACAAGTGAACGCTAAACTAATCTGTTGTACTAACTCGAATATTTTCTCGTCATAACTTGCCCCAACTAATACGAACTTGCCCATTTTCTCACCCTAACTTGCCTATTAATGTAGGTGGACTCCTGGGATAGAATTCCCATATATGTGAGTAAACATGTTGGCAATGTCAGCAGTTACTTGTTCTTCGATCGAATAATTATAGGTGGCACGTTGGCATGGAATAACCCTATTAACACATATATATACGTTAACATAGGTATAGTCTGTCCGTGAGATGTGTAGAGAAATTCGCCAGTTTTCAGATTACAAATTGTTCTCGCTTGAAGATCAATTGCGAAATGAGTAACGTCACGTGACTTGTTCTCCCTCCTGCACTTCCTTCCGCAGCCTCATTGGCCGTGCATTTTTTGTTCGCGTCCTGCGTAGATGATTTATTTCGAACAGCTTATCTACAGAATCTACGGACAGAGTATAGAAAGGCTAAACTTTACAACATGTGACATGACTTTTGTAATTACTTTATAAACTCCTATCAAATTTTATTCTTAGGGTTTCGTTTTTCAAATTATTTCCTACCATTTACAATGGTTTTTACATGTTTTATAACGATCATCATCATCAACAACAATGATTAAGCCCAATGGCCTGTTCCGATCTCATTATAAGTCGAATTGGTCCTTCCATCTCTTCAACGGTCTTCCCAACAATCTTCTCCCTTTTGGTTTATAATTATGCATTCTTCTCGGTATACGCTGTTCATTCATTCGTAATACGTGCTGAAGGTAAGCATTTTGATAGTATTTTATTCTTTCACAGAGATTAAATATATTAAGTTCTGTTCTTATATCTTCGTTTTTCTTTTTATCGGTCCTTTGGTATCCTGCTATTTTTATAACGATTATTTGAATTTTTTCACGATATTGAACTACACGAAGACGTAGCAGCCATATAGATTGTAACCAATATTCTGTGTTCCAGTGCAGCCAACATAGAGTCTGTACTAATTAACTTACACTAAATAAAATCAGCATGTTTCTTTTACAGGCTAGAGTATTTAAATTGTGTTAGGTTAGCTTTTAGCTTGGTCTTTCACATGTTAGAGTACTTAAATTGCATTAGGTTAGCTTTTAGGTTCGTTATCAATGCGAGTTCAAATATCGTGTATATGTTGTCTGCATCCCGTGATTCGATAGTGTAAATTGCTTCGCGTCTGTTGGCGCATGCGCATGATGGTTGCAACTTACAAAAATTGTCTTGTCACACGTTGTAAAGTATTTCCGGTAGATATATTAAATCATAGCGGGCCATTTGTGAGGTCGTCAGGACTCGAGCGACCTGACGTACTACATAGCTCGTGCTGCGCCCACTCCAGCAGCCAAACGCGTCCCCTCGGTGGCGTAGTGGGGAAAAGGTCGGTGGATCTGCTAGTCAGTCCTCCCTTCCAAGTCCGATGGACTCGCGGACCATGAGTGGGGTCAGCAGGGAAAATGAGGGCCCTGCTGTCAAACCTTTGCGTCCCGGCCCACAAGCGGGAGCATGGGCCGCTGTTGGTGGAGCGGTGGGAGACTGGGGATCAGAAGCCCCTTTCTCTTGGTTCGATGGAACCCGAGACCATCTGTGGGGGCACCATGGGAGATGAGCACCCTGGATGCCTACATTGCTCACGTGCGCTGCCTCACAGCAGCTTCACGACTAGGCCTAGTCTTGCGAAAGGGCTGGTTGGGACAATACCCGGGCGTAATGCTGGGAATTACCACCAGGTCAATAAGCTCGGGAAAGGAGGAAGCGTGGTCTTTGGGTTGGGGACTTAGCGCCGACTCTGGGACCGAGTGGACAATCTGTGAGGTCGTCAGGAGTTGAGCGACCTGACGTACTAATGCTCAGGCTGGACCCACTTCAGCAACCAAACACGTCCCCAGCTGGTGCACTGGGCGGAAAGGTCGGTGGATCTGGTAGAGAGTCCTCCCGGCCAAGTCCAAGTGACTCGTGAACCATTAGTGGGGTAGGCAAGAGTTGAACGCCTTGTCGTACTATTTGTTCATCTGTTGGAGCTTGCGAGCTCCGTGCTGGCCCACAACAGCTGCAGAAGGCGTCCCTGGGGGCACACCAGGGCTCGGCTCGGACCAGTGCAGAGGGGAGCAACTGAACTGGTTCCTGGCTCGGCCTACGGGCCCGTCGACAAACTGTGGGGTCGCCAGGAGATGAGCACCTGGATGTACTAAAAGTCTCACACTGTTGGGCTTGTAGCCCTAGCCGGTCTCACAAGGGCTGCAGGACACGTCCCAGGAGGCAGCAGAACAGGGGAATGGTCGGTGGATCTGCGACAGCAGTCCTCCCGGCTAGGCTCATGGAGCCCGTGGACCAACTGTGGGGTCATCAGGAATGAGCAACCTGATGTACTATGTAGCTCAGCAATTCCCAGAACTGCTAACTCCAACACCCTCTCCCTGGGGTGTTGGTTTAAGGACCGTGAACTTGAACGTGGACGTGAACATAGGATAGGGAGGACAAGAACTATAGGACTTGGGAGTATGGTCATGACGACCGAGGTACCCCAAGGAGTGGGGGAAGGACCTAGATGTATAAAGTTATGAAGCGAGGAAACAAATTTATTTATTGTGAAAGATATAAAGAAGATTGCTCTGAAGCAAAATTAAGGAAATTAGACCTGTTCCCACGCCATCACAACTAATGACTGAACATTAAAAACAAGATTGTTTATTTTCGTTCGTTTTACATCTTATTCTTCATTTTTCTCCCTGATTAAGAGATAATAATCACCTCTGTGGTCTCGGGGTAGCGCCGCTGCTTCGTATGCAGTGAGCCCGGGCTCGATCTCTGTTCGGTATTTCCTCGCCTGCAAGACAAATGTTAGGAAACTTAAAGACACAAACGGTCCCCGAACATCATCTGACCATCATAATAATCATTATCATATTCGCTAAGTTTAGTATGAATGTGTATGTGAATGGTGTGAATGTTGTGTTGTCTCGGAGGAAGCCCTGACACTGAACTAATCACTCATTCGAGGGGGCCCTCCATGTCCTTATGTGGTCAAAGAAGTACGTGTGTGATTCATTGTTAAAATCCCTCTCCCTATAGATCGTACCACTGTAAGGTCCGGGTGGCAGGTGGCATGTAAAAGGTGAGACGTTAAACTGGGTTACTGGAATGAAATTCATGTAATTCTGCGTACCCCGTACAAGTAATTTGAATTTTGGGACATTATTAAATTATTTGAGGGACAGAAATAAATTATAATATTAAGTAAGACTCCTTATTACTATATACAGGGTGTTCAGAAACTATTCGTTCTAATTAATACCAGAGGTAGAGAACGTCAAAACAAAATACATTTCGATAAGAAACGCATGGTCTCAGAAGGCAACTTGTAATGTTAGAGAACATTTTGTTAATGGTTCTGACGTAAGCTGTTGTGTCGGCCGAAGAAGCCCTGTGGCCTGGCCACTCAAGTCACCTGACCTCAAGTGTCTGGATATCTTCCTCTGGGGGCATATGGAGCAGCAGGTGTATGAAACCGTTGTGGAAACAGAAGAAAACCTCTTCGCTAGAATTGCCGTCGCTGTTGGGACCATTGCAGACATGCCGGGAACCTTCAAACGAACACGACGATCAATGGCCAGACGATGTACTGCGTGCGTACGCCAATGGTCGTGCATTCGAGCAATTCCTGCTGCTGCTGTTGTAATTAGTATGTTAAACTATGTTCTGTGTATATCGCCCCTAACATTACAGGTTGAGTTCAAAGACCATATTTTCCTTATCGAAATATACTTGTTTCGATGTTCTCTACCTCCTATATTAATTTGAACGAATAGTTTCGGAACAACCTGTAGAGTATTCAGGCAACAATTGATATATTTATTTTTCTCGAACGTCCCAGATT